>JBAWJY010000041.1:0-322678 GCA_037356115.1 Neofusicoccum sp. Z2 | reverse complement strand
AAAACCTAGCTATAGAATCTTATTTACTAAATTTATATATCTTTTTTTATTTAATACTTTTTCTAAAAATAATAAAAGAATTTAGCTTATTTTAAATATTATATACTAGCTATCTAGTATTAGATAGAACTTTCTATATAAAAAGAGCTCTAAATAGTCTATAGAGCCTAGTTATAAGATAATATTTACTTATTCCAACTACTTTTCTATCTTTACTACCCCTCTTTCTTAAATAGAAAGGCTTAGCTTCTTTCGACTACTACGCGCTAGCCGTCTATTATTAGATAGGACTTTCTATATAAAAAGAGCTTTAAATAGTCTATAGAGCCTAGTTATAAGATAATATTTACTTATTCTAACTACTTTTTTATCTTTACTACCCCTCTTTCCTAAATAAGAAGGCTTAGCTTCTTTCGACTACTACGCGCTAGCCGTCTATTATTAGATAGGACTTTCTATATAAAAAGAGCTCTAAATAGTCTATAGAGCCTAGTTATAAGATAATATTTACTTATTCTAACTACTTTTCTATCTTTACTACCCCTCTTTCCTAAATAGAAAGGCTTAGCTTCTTTTAACTACTACGCGGTACCCCCTTAAGTTAAGGGGGTACTATTATATATATTTAGGCTTCTTTTTTAGTATAGAGTATAGCTAGAATATAAAAATTACGTATACTAGTTATGGTTTCTATATCTATACTATATATCTCTATATAGATTATTTTTAGCTATTTTTAGCTATATCTCGTTAACCCCTTAGTTTAAGGGGGTGGTCCCTATATATTTTTATAATTGTCTTAACCTCTAGAATCTAAATATAAGAAAAAATTTGCTTATTCTAAGTGTTTACTCTTATTCTAAGGGATAAGCTATTAGATAAGATCTTACTATAGATAGTACTAAGCTAGAGATAGTTATAATTAGCTACTATAAGGCTATTAAAGTAACATCTATATAATAATAGAAGTTCGCTAATTATTCTTAATATAAGATTAATAAAAGTCTAAATATATTAAGATAAAATACTAATATTACTAAACGTATTATTATTTTACTTATACTATTAATTAGTTAGACTAATAAGTTTAACTATATTCTAACTAGTAAAGTAGATAGACTACCCTATAAATATTAACTAAATATTAACGTCTTTAAGTTAAGACTCTAATAGTACTTTTACTAGCGTAATATATTAAGTATATTTAAACTTATTATATACGTAGAATATCTTTTTAAGATACGTTATATTGCTTTTAGCTACTTCTACCTCGCTATTTAGTAAAATAACTTTAAAATACTTTACTTACGCTTTTCTAAAGATATTAAAAATAGTAACTAGATAGTTATAATATATACGTATCTTAGATATTAAGACTTAGTACTATTTAGATAGATACGCTCTAATTACTAACTTCTTCTTATATATATAGTTATATAGTAACTACTAGTAGATATAACTATTTTATTCTACTACTATATATAGATAATAGCTATAAAAGTAGATAGTAGTAAGCTCTTTATTACTATAGTTATACTTTAATACTATATTCTAGATATACTCTAATATAAGATATTCGATATTTTAGAAGTAAAGACTATAATTACTAGAAAGGTAATTTTTTATAGTAGTAGCGTTAACTACTATATAATATTAGATATAAATAAAAATCTTCTAAATAGAGTTAAAAATAAGATAATCGTCTACTTTTAAATAGATATTATACTATATTAAATTATTAATAAGATCTTTTATAGAAGTATCTTTTAATCTAGATAGGTCTACGCTAAGAAGATTAGCTAGAATATTAAAAGATAGTTCTATTGTTATTATTCTATTATCTATTAAGATAGTTAAGACTTACTAGTTTCTCTACGCTTAAAATAGTTATAAAATATAAACCTTACTTATATATATAGCCTACTACCTCTAGAAGTAGATCTATATATACTTATAATATCTATATAGTTAAAGTAGCGTTAACGCTATTAATTCCTAGTATTATTAGTCTTAGTTAGACTATAAATATATATAGAAAATTTTTTCTATAGATCTAATACGTTATAAGCTTAGAGTATTTAGTCTATAAGTCGAGTAAGATTATACTACTACTACTATTACTTAAGTAGTCTTAGCTAGCTAGAATATTCTAGTAGTTTTATATTACTATACTATAGTATATCTTCGTCTTAGTTACTTAGTAAATTTACTAGTTAATATATTATAACCTAACTATATATATATATATATAGATTATCTTAAGATTAATATTATTATAGATTTATAGACGTCTAATACTATAGTATTCGCGTATTATCTAATAGTAGTATAACTATAATACTATAGATTAACGTACGTAAGATATCTTAAGATAGAGGCTATACGTTAATTTAGACTATATATACGTTATCTTAAGATAACTTATATAGTCTTAGTCGTCGTTATTTTTTCGTATACTAGTTATCTTAAGATAACTTATATAGTCTTAGTTATTATTATTTTTTTATACGCTAGTTATCTTAAGATAACTTATATAGTCTTAGTCGTCGTTATTTTTTCGTACGCTAGTTATCTTAAGATAACTTATATAGTCTTAGTTATTATTATTTTTTCGTACGCTAGTTATCTTAAAATAACTTATATAGTCTTAGTTATCGTTATTTTTTTATATACTAGTTATCTTAAGATAACTTATATAGTCTTAGTTATTATTATTTTTTCGTATACTAGTTATCTTAAGATAACTCGTATAGTCTTAGTCGTCGTTATTTTTTTATACGCTAGTTATCTTAAAATAACTTATATAGTCTTAGTCGTTGTTATTTTTTCGTACGCTAGTTATCTTAAGATAACTTATATAGTCTTAGTCGTTGTTATTTTTTTATACGCTAGTTATCTTAAGATAACTTATAGTCTTAGTTATTATTATTTTTTTATACGCTAGTTATCTTAAGATAACTCGTATAGTCTTAGTCGTTATTATTTTTTCATGCGCTAGTTATCTTAAGATAACTCGTATAATCTTAGTCGTTATTATTTTTTTATACGCTAGTTATCTTAAGATAACTCGTATAGTCTTAGTCGTTATTATTTTTTCGTACGCTAGTTATCTTAAGATAACTCGTGTAGTCTTAGTCGTTGTTATTTTTTCGTACGCTAGTTATCTTAAGATAACTCGTATAGTCTTAGTCGTTGTTATTTTTTCGTGCGCTGGTTATCTTAAGATAACTTGTATAGTCTTAGTTGTTATTGTTTTTTCGTGCGCTAGTTATCTTAAGATAACTTATAGTCTTAGTCGTTGTTATTTTTTTATACGCTAGTTATCTTAAGATAACTCGTGCACGTTAGAATAGGGTACCCTATTCTTCTATAAATAGGCTCGATAGTCTTAAATTTTATAGTAAATAGGGTACCTATTTACGAATCTATAGTGTTAAAAGTAGGAGTAATACTTAACTGTACCCTTACTAGTTAGATAGCAAAAGGCGAGCCTAAGATTATTAGTCTTACCTAGGAATTTAGGTTCTAGGCGCATGTTCGCTGCTGCGGCGTTCCTACGTACGATAATATCTTTGATAGTATCTTTTTAGAGGGAGTATAGTTTCTACATAGCTTAGCGGGCTGCTAGGATGTAAAATGCAAGCTGGTGTTCGTAGATTCGGCGGATAAAGCGTATAAGCTCGGGGAACATGTTGAACTGCGGTGTGTTTAATCCTACAAATAGCTGGATTCTATTATCGTGCTTCCTATAGGCAGCAATGAACATCATAGAAGGAGCACCTACGGTAATACTCTTCTTTTTAATTAGTGTGTCGCCGTACCGGTTTACGGCCTTATAGGATGTAAAAACCTATAGCTTTTGCACCTTAACTATACGTATCGGATTAGCAGCTATATAGATAAGGTCGGAGGTTTACTTACTTAGAGCTTGCTTTAGACTATTAGGGTCCTTATCTTAGACGGCGTCCTTAACGGTAGGTAAGTGGCAGAGAATGTCTAGAAAAATCTCGTATGGGTTTCTAGATAGTACGGTTGTATGCGATTTATAGCCATTGTCGGTAGTGTACTTCTTTTCTGCCTCTCGAATCTCGGTTGCGAGCTGCACAAGAGCCTCACACACGCTTCGAAGTAGGCCTCCGAGACGGGAAGCCCTTGAGACATTGGTCTGTCCTCCACGAACAACCACAGTGTGATAGTTTTTGGCCTTTCCGGGCAGGTGAATCTCGAAGATGTTAAGGGGCGCCTCGAAGAGGAAGTGGTAATAGTGCCGCGTCGAGCGGAGAAACTCGTCGTATAGAGAAGACGGCGCGATCAAAGGTAGAAGACGAAAGGCGTTTACAGCTTGACGAAGCATATCGGCAGAAGCACCGATAGTAAGTAGGCGGTTGGTGCACTGTGCCGCGACTTCGTGGGGCTTGCCGGACCAGTCAATCGCGATAGCCGGCATCTCGGGCTGCCATTGCGATGAAGGAAGTGTCGCTGCCATGTCGTCGGTACGCGGGAGATGGCTGTGTGTGTGGTGGGTGTTTGCTGGGCGTGGGATGGAAATCTGTTGGGCGTTCGTCATCGGTCCAAAGTGGAAAGCGCTCGTTGAGTATGTACATAGAGTGCCTGCGCCCGCGACCCGTTCCCCGCCTCGTCACCACACTTTCTTGAAGCCCACAGCATGGCCCTCCCAACCAGCATGGACTGCGCCCGCCTACACAAGGAGCTGATCGATCATCGGCCTGCAACCATCGAAGAGCTAGATCGACGCATCACCGAAAGGTTCCCGACCGAAGAGCAGAGCAGCCGGTACACGGAATGGTCACGCCAACGGGCCCGAGACCTCGAAGAAAGTCGTCCAATGCCTGCGAGTACCCTCCCCCGTTGCATGCGCAGCACCGACTCTTTCAACCCAGACAGCCGCCACGCGCTCTTGATGGCCCTCCTAAGCAGCGACCAGCCTCCCGTTCCCCTCGGCCACAGCGCCCACGGCACCCGGTACCGTTTGGTTCCCGACGCCTACCAGCTGGTGCCCCACCGCAACGACAGACGCACCAGCAGCCGTAGCTTCGACACCGCCGGCCTGCTCGGCCTCCGCACCAGGAACGAGCCCTACCCGGGCGACGGGCATGCCGACCAGACCCAGCCCTCCTCCCGCACAGTCCCGGCCGCGAGTGACGAAGTCCACATCGCCGTCCTCCGAAAATCGTCGGCCAGCTCCACCATCAGCATCTCCAGCGGCACGGGCAGCGACCACGGCAGCACGAGCACCACCAGCTCCTCGGGGAAACCACACAGCTACAACCACCTCGTCCACCAGCTCGGTGCCATCGAGTACCAGCCGCCCGACTCCTCCAGGGACGACGACGACGACTGGGAGCGTACGGGCTTCGTCCTCGTCGCGTGCATCGGCCACGATGGTCGCTTTGTCAATGGTGGGCTCGCCGCCGTCCTCGACGTCTTCCCGCTCGCCGACGAGGACAACGACCCGGAGGAGAGGATCGCCGCGCCCCTGGCCGGCTGGAAGCTGGAAGACGCGTGTCGGCGTTTGTTGGTTGGGGACGACAGCGACGGCGACGGCGACGCTTCGGCGGCTGCAGCTGTTTTCTCGTGCGCAAGCCTGACCGACGTCTTGAGCCTGGAGACCTGCGATGACGAGTTTCGGACGAGACTGAGCTGGATGCAGAGGGCTGAGGGTGCGGTTGACCTACTGCCTGTGAAGCTGCTGGAGGATGAGAGTGTGTGATTTGGGGCGTGCCACTTACCACGCGAAGTCGAAAGAGAGTATAATAAGACCGTCGTTTACTATTAGTACGTGGTATATATAAAAATACCCTTCTTTTTATAGGAATAATATAGATAGATAGATAAATTCATTTTCTTCCCGATTTAGCTCCCTTACGGGTCCATGCGGGGTAGGCTATCTATAGTAGTTTACACGAGGGGGAAAACCTTTCCTAGGTAGAAAACCCCTCCTCCCTTTATGTTGGGTGCGTTACCCCTTCTTTTCCCGTTTTTCTGCTTACTAGTAGCGGCTGCTGTGGTAGCCCTACAATTATACTAGGTGTTGATTCCTAGCTCTCTCCTTCCATCCTAGTCTCCCTAGTCCACCGGGTTCTCCTAGTCCTCTAAGTTCTTCCAGTCCATTTCCTTTACTTGACTTCCACACCCATTCTCATCCCCACGAGCCCAAAATGCGGGAATTCCCTGAATCCTTGCTTCCGCCACTACCTCCGCCCGGTCAACCTTCCCAAGAACTTCCGGATCTTCACCGCAAGGCCATAGCAGATCCAGACTCCCTCACCGACGCAGACCGCAGGCGCATTCTGCACCGGCTCCCTGCCGATGACGAGGACAGAATATGGTGAGATCTGCGGGCTGAACTGGAACGAATTGGTCCAGAAAGCCATCTCACGACCTGGAGAACTCTCCGATGACGAAGCTCACTTGGTCGCCCGCGGTGTGAACTCCGCTCCTATCCGGTTGGACTCTGGTGGCCCAGACTATGATTTCTTCGCATGGTCAGCACAGCCAAAGGAAGAGCACGACAGAAGATCCAAAGCTATGGACATCGCTACAACCAAAGACGAAGACACAGCCCGCCGGAATGCTGGGCAGCAAGCGGCCGCCGCAGGTAAGCGCCGTTCAGACGCAACAATCCGGCTCAGCGGCGACGACAGGCGGAACATGGCATGGCTGAGGACCAAAAAACTTCGTTGGGTGCAGGAGACACAACAGCACACGGCTTGGGGGTTTGTCCTCTTCCGCACCGCGTTTGGTGATGATGACGAATGGCGCCGCTTCCAAGAGCTGTTCGCCGACGCCATCGAAACGTCGCTTTGCTTCGAACCTTTCACGTGCCGGATTCGCCAGACGTGGACGGTGCAGTACATCGACGACGAGACGCTCGCAGACGCCTCCCTGCCCCAGCTGCGCGACCGCTTCCGCGAGCTGTGCCGCGAGGACGACGGCGACGACGGTCCCCGCATCCTGCCGGGCCTCCGCCGCGACGTCTTCCTCTATGCCAATGCCGATGCCGTCGCCTCGGTGCTCGCAAACTCGCCTCTACCCAAGCGCGGTCACGTCTGGGCCGCCGATCCGAGCTTCCCCTTCAAAGACACCATCACCGTCTCCACGGAGCGCTCCGCGAGCAGGACCTTGCCACCATTCGAAGGCGTCGTGCCGGTCGCAACCACGGGCGTCTTCACCACCTTCTACGCCCGCCTCGACCCCGCTGCCCCGCCTCCAGCCGACCCGAAAGCTCGTGTGTCTGGCTGCGTGAAGCAGAATTGGGACCTGGTTTGGCGGAAATCAAGGTCTTACTATGACCCGAAGGTGTATCCTCCTTCTATTCAGTTCAATATGTAGCAGTGGAAAGGGACGATCTTAACGACTACCTCAGTGTTCCAACCCGACGATAGTTCTCATTCTCCACCTGAGACAGACATAAAGCAACCAAAATCCGGAAGCAAGAGTCATGAATACCAGGACTGACGTGGGAACGAGAAGCACGTGTTTGATGATTACCCCACCTATCCTCGTCTCGCCCACTACACCACAACGCAGTAGTAATACCCGCTCTCCAAATAACTAACTAAAATATATTATAGTCTAATAAATCCAGTTTAGCGGCTTTCTAATACGTAACTATATCTAGAATATCGTAAAATAAACGTCGTATACGTATAATATTAAAAATAGTACTAGAAAGCGAGACTTAATAAGTAATTTGACGGTTAGGCCGCGATTTGCTTTATTTGCTTGATCGCGGTAAGTTATTTAGGACACGTTCGATTTGAAAGTATTTGCAAATAAAAAGCTTGCAACGAACTTGCTTACTGGACACCCTGGTTTTAGGGAGGTCATAACACCAAAAGATGAGGCTCTCTTGATTTGCCCGTACTGGAGAAGTATACTAGAAGATAGATGCTACCTTGCAGCATATGTGCCGAGCCTTATGAAAGTCTATAACGACTTTTTGTTCGAAGTTGAAGGCCGAACTTGAATAAGATAAATGGAATTGGTAGTAGGGCAATAGACACAAAGCCAATGAGAGAAGTTGCCCAAGCTATACCGAGAGCTTCGTACATCTGGGTAGTGAAAAGCGGGAAAGCTGCGCCAAAGATGTAGCGGAGGAGTCCATTTGCCGCCATGGCGGAAGCAGAGTAGAGCGGTCCATACGTTTCGACAAGGTAGGTCGCTCCCCCTAGCTGTAGAACATATATAGTCAGCAACAACGCAGCTTTTGTTCTCAAGGAAAGCTTTTTTTTGGGTCAGCTTACGAAGAGACAAACAACGCCCCAGCCGAAGGGAATGCCGGCGAACATCGGCACCAGCCAGGAAACGTCCCGTTTCGCGGACCATGCCGTCCAAAATAAGGAAATTGGAATGCCGAAGCTGGAGAGCATGCAGATGTACAGACGGTCCTCCGGAGAGCGAGGGCTCTGTGAGCCTTTCCTTTTGAACACCTGCTGCATCTTTCCCAGGAGTACAAAGGTGACGGGTGCGAGGACGACGCCGACCAGGATGCCGACGAAGCCGAGGCCAGCCTTCTCGTTCCGAAAGTGGTAGACGGTCCCGTATATGTACGGGAACCCGTCGAAGAATGCGTAAAGCACACCAAAGGCGAAGGCGTGGTACAGCGCGAATGCGGCGACGATTGGCTCAAGTACCAACATGCGCAGTGGACGCAGCAACGTGATGATGAACAGTGCTTTGAGCGTCGCGCCGGTCTGCCGGGCCGCGGGGTCAAGAGCGCCGGCGGCGTGCTTCTTGCGGATATGCTTCTCCGACGTCTCACTGGAGAAGAGGGCGGCGATCCAGACGGGCGCGGCGCTGATGAGGGTCGCCCACATAAGCCAGCGCCAGTCCCCCCGGGAGGCCATGGCGTAGCCTCCGATGACCGGGCCGGCAGCCGGGCCAAGGAAAAAGGCCGTGGTGACGATGACGGTCGCGAGACCGCCCCCTCGCTCCATTTGCTGCGGTTGGTGCGTCAGTATTTCCTGGGTATGAGAGAGGCTTCTTCCATCACGCACCCAAATGTCCGCGATCGTGCCCGCACCGACGGCAAGAACGGGTGACCCAAAGGCAGCAGCAAAGAAACGGCATACGAGCAAGGCGGCGCAGTCCCGAGCGAGCCCGGCGCCCATGGTGAAGAGCATGAAAGCCGGCAATGTGAAGACGTAGACGGCCCTGCGTCCTGCCAGTTCGGATATGGGCGCCGCGAGCATTGGACCCAGGGCTGTAGAGAGGTTGTCAGCCAGAGTCCGGTAAGGCTCCAGAGCGAACTATACCGAGGCCTAGCGAGAAGAGGGAGAGCCCGAGCAGCGCTACCTCCTCGCTGACGGAGAACTCAGCAGACACTTGCTCAATTCCAGCAGAGTACGTCGAAGTGCTTAGAGTGCTGCCGACCATCGTAAGCACAAGTCCGTTAAGAAACCGCCAGTCGACTTACACGACAAAGCCATACAGTGCTGGCAGGGCCGTATGAAAGACCTTCTTACCCGTCGCCCACGTCTTTGGATCTTCAAAGCTTTCGTCGGGCGGCTCTTCGGTCGCAGCAATGGATAATGCAGTCCCCTTCTCCGCCTCAGCGCCATCTATCCGGAATGAACTGGCCATTGGAAGGCTGTTTGAAGCAATGTAAAAAACAAAAATCTGCCTGAACAACAAAGACCGGAGCTGCGATGCGGCGGGGAATTGCGACTCCCTATCCAGACGTCTCACGCCAGTCGAGGCGAACCGCGCATGGCAGTGATATCGGGCCGACAGGGTGTCGTCGCGTGCTCGACGAGCCGAACGGGTCCAAGGGCCCCCCACACGACGGCCCCTGATTGTGCCCGTGCGTCCCGCACGAGTCGGCCCCGTATAGCGGAGACCTGGATCTGGGATCTGCCTTGCGTTGTCAATCGCTCGGGCCACGTCTGAGACAGGCCGCGGTGAATGAGTCAGCCACGTCGGCGATACGAACTGACGCTTCAGGCAAGCAAAGACGAAGCTGCGTGTTGTGGCCGAGTCACAATACTTGGCGGTGAGAATGGACTCAAAGCGTATAGTCGACGTGCAGCGGACACCCGAGTCATCCCTAACGGCGCCGTGCCCGCCATAAAGACGCAGCACCGGTGGGATCAGGCTGCATCACCACCCGTACCGCCAGCTCTGCCAGCCATGTCGCAAAACATCACTCTCGACATCCAAGACTACGTCGCTGTTATCACGCTCAACCGGCCCAAGGTCTTCAACGCGCTAAGCCTCGATGACTACCAGCTCCTGGCGCGGCTCATGCGCCAGGCAGCGGAAGAACGCTCGACAACAGTCACGTTGCTGACAGGGCGGGGGAAGTACTTCTCAGCGTGCGCAGCAATCCATTTCCTGATGGAGTTCTGGAGTCAAGACTGACCAGCCCGGGGTCGCAGCGGCGCCGACCTCACAGCGGGCGGCGGGCCTTCCGACGCTTCCGATCCCGAGACTCGCAGGTACTGGCTGAATCGCTTCGCCGCCGGGAACTCGGATGTGACGAAGGCCTTCTACGAGCATCCCAAGGTGCTGATCTGCGCCATGAACGGCCCCGCGGTGGGATTGACTGCAGCCTTAGCCGCGCACGCAGACTTCATCCTGTAAGCGTCACCAACCCTCTCTGTCAGAGCTTTACTGATATGTACGCACGCGCAGGGCGTCACCTGCGACCTTCCTCCTCACTCCTTTCGCCCAATTGGGTCTTGTTGCGGAGGGGGCGTCGTCGCACACGTTCATCCGGCGACTGGGCCGGTCTCTGGCCTCCGCCGCGCTCCTCGCGAGCCAGCGTATCCCTGCATCCTCCCTCCTCGCCTGCGGCTTCGTCAACGAAATCGTGGATGACGGCGACTTCCTCCCCGCCGTCATGAAGAGAGTCGACGCGCTCTTTGGGCCAGCAGCCGACCTGGATAAGGGCAGCTTGCTGAAGATAAAGGCGCTGATCACGCGTGGCGAGAGGGACCAGGTCGAGGCGGCGAACACGGTAGAGCACTGGGAGGGGCTGGCCCGGTTCGCCGACGGCATTCCGCAGGCTCGCGCCGCGCAGAAAATGAAGAGCATGGGAAAGAAGGGCAAGACTTCTAAGTTGTGATGCGAAAAGGCTTAAGCATGACATTTTGTACTACCAGGGATATATTTTGGACTCCTCTAGACTTGCGCCTTGCCACATGAACCAAGCTCCGCGAAAACGCCAAAGTGTCTACACGCTCAAATAGAAGGGAATACGCGTGGGACTTAGCCCCGACCACACCAACGGCATCCCCTGGCTCAGGCCATCCTCATCAAACCTTCTGCTCTCCATGTCCCTTGCAAGATACGCCATGCTCTCCATGAACACCTCGTTCGATTCGCGTAGCTTGGGGTGGAGCTTCGCGAGCAGCGCCTCGTCGTTGAACATGTGCAGCAGGGTCCCGTTCTGCGCGGGCGCCTGCGGCCGGTTGAACCGCGCCAGCAGCCCGATTTGCGCTATGGCGTCGTCTACCGGTGGGAGGAACGGCATGATATCCCTTACGCCCTTGCTTGTAGGCACCGGCGCATGGATAGCGGCGGGGTGGAATGGGACAGCTCCAGAGGTGGTGAAAGGCTCGCCTGAGTTGAGCACATGGTGGCTGACGCCCGCGAGGAAGGCGGTGTGCGTGAGCACGTCGACGAGCGTGTCGGTGCTGTCGAAAGAGGGGGGGAAGTCCAGGACCCGCCCCGCTCCGTTCGCCTCCGCTAGCCAGTGCTGCAGCTCATAGTCGTGGGACAACGCCGCCGGGTCGCCGGACGGGTAGTACGCGGCCACGAAGTCGGCCACGAACGAGCGGATGACGCCGACGATGCGGCCGCCGTCCTCGAGGAAGGGGAAGTGCGGCAGTTCGGGCCCGTAGGTGCTGTTGATGAGGCCGCGGCGCTTAAGGTTGTTGAAGAAGTAGTTGGAGCGGAAGAGACCGGCCTGCGGGTAGAATTCGGTGGCGAAGGCGCGCGCAGCGCGGTTGTTGAGTGCGAAGTTGCTGTCAAAGAAGCCACCCTCGTTGAACAGAACCTGCTCGCCCACCGGCCGGATGGCGAAGGCGCGGTACATGACTGTTGCGATCCGGGTTAGCTGGTAAGATGGGACAGAGGCATTCGCAACTTACAGCGGCTGAGAAGGGCGAGAACGGGGTGCCGGCTGCTGAGCGTGCGTATTGCGGTCAGGTAGACGATCTCGGCGACCGCATGCGAGTTCGCTAGGTGGTACATCTGGCCGAAGAACAGGTCGTTTGCGTTGAACATGGTCTTCGCGAGGAGCCAGTCGTTGGGCTCGTCCTCGGGCGTGTAGACAAGATCGGCCCCGACATTGGTCTTGATGGCCAGCGGAAGAAATTGGTCGGACTTGGAGTGCAGGTAGAAGTAGGCTTGGCACGCGGCCGAGTGTCTGCCCTCAGAGCGCGGGTACTTTGCCTGGTAGGAGTGATCCACGATGAAGAGCCGGCCGTCCTTCAGCAAGCGGTCCAGCGTCGTGTTCGCGACGGCCTCAGCAACGGCGTCGTCGACCTGGAACGGGAGGGCGTCTGAGCGGGGGTCCAGACGGCGCAAGGCGTACGGGTTCACCGATAGTCTCTCCATCGCGAAGAGAATGTCCGACGTGGCGTTGCTGATAACGCCGGGTGCAACGCCCGCGGGCTGCGACTCGGGCCAGAGCCCCTCGTACAGGAGTGCGTAGTCTTCGGGACTCCTGAGACCGCCGTTCTAGGCCCCTTTAGCATGATCTCCAAGACGGGGCTGTGCAGTTTGGCAATCTGCGGTACCTTTTCGATGGCGGCCTTTGCTGCAGCCGCTTCTTCGTTCACCTTACCCACCACCCACGCCGCGTCGGCGTACCATTGGTCGACGTCTCGCTTCACCATGGCATCGCCCAGACTCCCGGAAGGAAAGTACGAGCTATTGCCGATCAGTGACGGCCCATAGACGTACCCTGCTCGCTTGTTCAAAATCTCCTGCTGTCGTCCACCCACGTCGCGGTCTTTGGCTGGCAGCACGCATTTGACCGTCCCGGGATCGCTCTCGACTGAGAGAGTTGTCTGCAGTTGAGCCTCATGCAGGCTGAATCCGTTGAGCGGGATGGAAGCTGCAAGGCATGGAAACACGAGGAAATACCGCATCGCCGCACAGGAGAAAGGCATAGGCATGCTGGATAGCGACGGCGAGAAAAAGGAATGAACGCTAAGGGCCAAGGTTTCTCGAGATCTCTCTCTCTCTTATAACGCAAAGCCCATGAATGATATGGACAAGCAGGGAAAGGAGGCTGCCAAACCGGGCTCAAGCGCCCAGGCTCGTCTTTCCAGCCGCACCCGTCTAGTCATGCCAGTCATGCCACTCTTGAACGACATTTTTTCTATCGACGTATCCGTAGGCGCATTGGACAATGGGCCTAAGCGGGGAGCATTTCGAGATAGGAACGGCTGGACATCCTGCGGCTTGGCCGGCGAGCACCCCGTCAGGCCGGCCTCTTGCGACATCAGAAATTCGCCGCATGCGCGGAGACCCTAGACGGTTAACCTAAGCGGCACCTAATCTCGAACAAGTTAGGCAGACAGCTGCTCTAGAATGCCCAAAGCGTTCGGTGCGTTTCCAAATTTCGAAGCTTTTCGATGACATTGTCGGTCCAGAGTCATGCACTCTTCAGGGTTAGTGTTTTATGACATGGATTCACGATTTGTTCATGACGAGGATCGTATTATGTCAGAGAACAAATGCGTTCGGGAAGGTATACGCGGTTCCAAGAGCCTCCGGCCCGTATTTCAACCAGTATGATTTGTGCTTTGGAGGCCTAGGAAGCTCGGGGATTGGCAGCTTGGAATATTCGGAGAGTTGATGGCTTTAATGTCCGGTGACTGAGACAGTGCCAGCCAATCACAGTCGGGCGATTGCTCAAAAATGTAAGGCCCGGAACGCTCCGAAGCATGAGACAGGTGCCAAGTATTGTACGTGGCGATGGCGTCCGTGCGATAGAGCAGCGGACAAGGCTTAAGATACGAGATTCTTCTATCACGCACCCGGGCATAGATACTACCGCTCATCAGCTATTGTATTTGTTCGCGTCGTCCACAGCAGCGCCTGAAGCTACATTCTGTCAACAGCCTCAAATCGCCACACTGCCCAAGATGCCCAACGCGTTGCACATATCAGTGCTGTTCCTCGCACACGCGGCACCCATCGCGGGTTATCCAGGCTGGCAGCTACAGGAAATTCTGGGAACAGCCCCCTCTAAGCACCACAACGATCTCTACGTACCCAACCCAAGCCACCCTGTGCCAGGGAAAGTGCCATACATTGCAGACGAGAAAGAGCACTACTTCGAGAAACAGACAAACGGCTCAGACAATGGCTACTATCGGCGATCCTCCTGCCCAGCAGTCAACGTCATGGCGAACAGAGGCTATATCAACCGCTCGGGTCGGAACATCAGCTACGAGGAGATAGCGGTAGCCTCTCGGGAGCTGTACAACTTCGGTGACGACAACGTGAGCAGCAACCTCAGCAAACAGCATTAGCAGCAGCTCACCAACCTTCCTCGCTGACAGATTATGATCGTGCTGGGGCCCAGCTTTGCGGCGCACCCGGGCATGGAGCGCATCGACCTCGACATGCTGGCGGACGACGCCGTGCAGCACATCACCAACTGCCCCGCGGCGCCGACACGAACGGACCGCGAGCTAGGTGACAACGTGAACCTGAACATGACGCTGCTGAAGCAGTTTCTGGGGACGTCCAAGGACGGGTTAACCCTGACGCTCGAGGACGCGGCCGAGCACCACCACCTGCGGCACAACCAGTCGCTGCTCGAAAACCCCAACTTTCGCTTCAGCAACTCTGATGCTATATGCTCCCTGGCACAGTACGCGAACCTGTTCGGCATCCTGGGCCGGCAGGGTAAGCATGGGCTCAACACGCTGTACCTGGAAGATGTCGAGACGCTGTTCATCGATGAGGATCTGCCAGATGGATACGGCCGCAGAGAGCTGCCGTACTTCGCGACCGAAGCCAACAACTACATCGACCGCATGACGCATCACATAGGCTTCGAAATTGAGCGGCCGTTCCCGCAGAACGACGCCAAGCTGAAGGACATCGAGCCGGTGCAGGCCAGATTCGAACAGGTTGACGGATGCTGAGCGGAGGAAAAGGGGACGAAGTATTGCGGGCAGAAGCCAAGGTGTCACTCAGGCTCTCTAAGCGTCATTCAGGGCAAATGAAATCAATTCGGCAACTGTGCATAAGGAAAAACGTAAAGGATCAACAAGACAGGTGTCGCTACAGCTTCGCCTTGGAGGCCTTTTTCCCGTGCGCCTGCTCCCACTGCTGGGCCAGTGCGGCGGCCTTGGCTGCCTTCTCGGAGAGGGCCTTGTGCAGGTCCGCATAGACGCCGCCCGCTTCGATCAGGTTGGCCGGCTTGCCGATACGGTAGTCGAAGAAGACGACCCAGCCCGAGGACTGGGCGACGATGGCCTGTTGGCGCAGGGACCATAGCGAGGTGACGACGTAGTAGCGGTCGGGGCGGACCTCGGTGATGCGCGCGGCGACGAGAAGCTGTGCAGCGGTCAGCGGCCGAAGACCGAGAACGAGGTGCGGGGCCCGGGGGATTGTGCTCACTGAGTCGGGGTAAGACACGGGCCGCTTCAGATCGACACTGAGGGTCTTGGACATGATGCCGATGCCCTTGGCCTTGAGCAGGTCCAGATACTTGTCGCCCAGCTGCGCCTCGAAGCTCTCGAAGACGCGGAAGTTGCAGCACGAGACGAAGTGCGAGAAGCCATGGTTCTTGACGTGGCCGAAGGGGTCCTGGTCGTCGGCCCAGACCACACCGTGCTCGGCCATGGTTGCGGGATCGTAGCCCATGGCCACGGCTGTCTTGATGGCGCTCTCGCGCAGCGGCCTATAGGCTTCGCCGCCGCCAGGGGCGTGGTAGGACGAGGCCTCTAGGTGCGACTTGAACTGAGCGACAGGCATGGCGGGCGGTGGGGAGGCGGACGGGGCGCGGTTGATGCAAACAAGGGCACGGCTTGTCGGTGCGGCTAATAAATAGAAGGCATGCTCATGCACGTGCATTGCACCGGCGGTGCAGAGGGCTCAGGGCCGGCCCGCGTATACTGTGGCTGCAGGGAAGCGTGTTGTTGGCGAGACATCGCGTGGGGCGCCGAGAGGCCACTTCTTCTACTATTACACGTGGAGGTTGAAGATACACGGAGCACGAGCCCGCCTTCCAGCCCCACAGGACGATATCGTGTTAACAATACTTTCCGCTTTCGGGTCCCAAGCATCCGCTCTACCTGAGGTTCTTCTCAATCGGACCCTCGAACGGACCCACCCCGAGATGCGGAAACACCCGCAGAGCCTTTCGAAGGATCTGGAGGCTCAGGGGCTTCGAGAAGATCAGCCGCTCAGTGTGTAGAGCTGCCTGCGCGCTTCATCTCGGATCTATGCGGCCGCGGCCGTTCCCGGAGCTTTATTATCTGCAGGGATACGACAAGACGACGACGACCGACTCGGCTCACGACTCGCACATCTCACCGCTCCAATGCGGCTGGCGCGCCTGAGCTCAGTACGGTATTTGAGCGCGCTGCTGCTGCGCCTGCCAGCGGAAATCGTCATCATGTACCATCGCCATGGGTAAGGCAGCGGCCCGGCGTGCGCGACGACGCCCTGCAGCGCCCGCGCCGCTGCTCCTTGACCGCTCGCGTTTGCCCAAGTGGATGCGCAGCGACGCCTGCATCCTCAGCGCCTACCGCCGTCCGCAGAACTCCTTCCTGGCATGCTGTCGCTCGCTCTTCTACCTTCACAATGAGACCGTGAACATCTGGTCGCATCTGTCCGTCGGCACCGTCTTCCTGGCGCTCGCCGCCTGCCTGGGCCTGCTGCCCGCCGCGGGGGCCCTGCGCACCGAGGACCGCCTTGCCTTGCTGACGTACCTTCTCGGTGCTGCGTCTTGCTGCATTCTCTCGGTACGGCGCCTCTCGCCCTCGCCCTCGACATGACCCCAGACTCACCGCCGAGGAACCGACAGGCCTCCTACCACTGCATCAACTGCCACTCCGAACACGTCTCCGGCTACTGCCTCAAGCTCGATTACCTCGGCATTGTCTTCAACATCACTTCCACCTCGCTGTCGTCCACGCACTTCGGCCTGCATGCCCAGGACCCGGCCCTGGCCTCGTGGTACGCGAAGCTGCTGCTCGGCTGCGGCCTGGTTACGTTCTGGGTGACGCTGGATTCGAAATTTGACGGCAGCACCGCAGCCAAGTTCAGGTACATTCCGCTCCTCCGCCAGACCATGCCCACCTAACGCTGTACAATCTCCAAAGGTCCGCCGTCTTCATAGCACTCTGCGCCTGTGGCTTCGCGCCCATTGTACACGCCGCCCTTTCGCCCCGCCTTTCTCTCGACGGTTTCGCCATCGATTGCATCCTCGGCTCCTCTGCCTTCTACCTCCTCGGCACCGCCTTCTACGTCTCGCATTTCCCGGAGAAGCGCTGGCCGGGGAAGTTCGACGTTTTTGTGAGTACATGTGCAGTTGCGGCCGCACTTGTGGTCTTCAGGTTTTCCTCCTCCCCGTGCAGCCGGCTGACGTTCGATAGGGAGCGAGCCACCAGATTTTCCACGTCTGCGTCAATGTGGCGCAAGGCATCCATCTTCTGGGCCTCGGCAGGCAGCTGGTGCAGCGGCGGTGATGCTCAGGTTCGCTTTTTGCCCCACGTGTGAATACGGCTTTGGTAGAATCGCGACGCGGCGAGCTGGGGCGGCTGTCCGGAGAGAAACGTTATCACCTTTGAACAACTTCTCTACTGGCGGTTTGCTCGAGATTCACATGACTCATACAACAGACATTGAGATGCTCAGAAGAGACGTCGTACGCGATGAGTGAGGAGCAAGGGCGAGACGTGCAATTGCGAAGGATTACTGTCAAAAGTCGGTGAATGCACCGTAGATGAGTTAATGAATTCAGTTGATCTGTTTGACGAGGGAGGGAGGGGGCGCCCCTGATCCCATAGGTGATTTGGATTATCTGCAACTCTATTTCCACGTGACTGAGAGTTTGACAATTACTCTTTCCTTGCGACAAGCCCCGCCATCTGTATGGATCATTCAATAATCGGGGTGGATCTGATCGCAGACCCACACCTCATCCACCAGTCAATCATCTCGTGTTTGATGCCCGCACGCCAGCGGCGGAATTCCTCGGCTTGCACCGGGACACGGAATGATGATATACTTCGCCCCTCCCGCTTAAAAGTCAATGGGCGGTCTCACGGCAGCATGTGTGGGTCAGCATCAGCTCAGAGCCGGCGTGGTCTGCCCCTTTCCCGCTCGCTCGTTCACCGTAGAAAGGTATAAAAACGCTACACCGCTGGCTAATCGCTCGTCCTCTGCACCGTCTCGTAGGCCGAAAGTGGCGTCTTCTCCAACTCCCACCAAGCCCTTTGGTACTTGCCGTTCCAATGGCTCTCCCCGAAGGCTTCAGAAGCCTCAGCGTGGGCGGCAGCCTTCACCTTCTTGCATTCGCTGCAGCTTTGGTCAGTCACACGGCAGAGAAGGACTCATCAAGTCTACGCTAACGAAGTCCAGCTCGTTGCATATGCCGTCTCCACTGCCATCTACAACCTCTTTTTCCATCCGCTCAGCCGATTCCCTGGACCGAAGCGGTACGCCATAACCCGTCTCCCGTACGCCATCGACCTCGCTCGAGGCGACCTAGTCAAGACGGTCACTCGGCTTCACGCGCAGTACGGCGATGTTGTGCGCATCGCACCGAACGAGCTCTCCTTCATCTCCGGCGAGACTGCTTGGTCGGACATCTACGGCTTCCGCGGTGCCAAGGGCGAAGAGGTGGGCAAGGACCTGGATTGGTACCAGCCGGCTCCGAACGGGTCGCGCTCGCTGCTATCAGCCTTGCGCGATGACCACTCTCGGTTTCGCCGGGTATTTTCGCACGCTTTCTCGGACCGAGCGCTGCGCGAGCAAGAACCGCTGATCCAGCGCTACGTGGACATGCTGATCCACCGGCTGCGCGAGAAGGCCGGCCAAGCCGTCGACCTCGTGCGGTACTACAACTTCACGACATTCGACGTCATCGGCGACCTCACTTTCAACGAGCCCTTCGGGTGCCTCGAGACTGACGACTACCACGCGCTCGTCGAGGGCGCCTTCGCGTCTGTTCGTGCCATCAGTTTCCGCCTGGCCCTCCACTACTACAAGCTCGTGGAACGTCTCTACTTCGCGCTGCGGCCCAACGGCATCCAGAAGGGATCCAAGATCTTCTTCGACTTCACCGCGGCCAGGGTCGACAAGCGGCTCAATACGGACACCAGCCGCCCGGACTTTATCACCTTCGTCGAGCGCCAACCCGAGAGCAAGAGCTTACGCGACGAGGAGCTCAAGGCCAACTGCTTCCTCTTCCTTATCGCCGGCAGCGAGACCACCGCGACAGCTCTGTCGGGGGCGACGTACCTCCTCCTCAAACACCCGGAAGCTTTGGCGAAAGTCACGGCGGAGGTGCGAGGCCGATTTAACAGCAGCGACGAGATCACCTTCGAGGCGGCCGCCAAGTTACCCTACTTGCAGGCGGTGGCGAACGAGGGTCTGAGGCTTTACCCGCCCGTGCCCACCGGCTTCCCGCGGCTCGTCCCGCAGGGAGGAGTGACAGTCAGCGGGCACTTCGTCCCAGAAAAGGTGAGATTCAAGCATTGAAGAAAATGCAAAGGCAGCTCATTACTACTGCCGGGAAACGGTCCGCTAACACCTTTTGCAAAACCAAAAAGACCGCCGTGTACATCTCGCAGTATCCCGCGTACCGCAGCGAGCGCAACTTTGTCAGCCCGGAGTCGTTTATCCCGGAGCGGTGGCTGGCCGACGAGGAGGACGCTCGCTTCGCCAGCGACAAGAAGAGCGTGTTCATGCCGTTCTCCAACGGTCCAAGAAACTGCCTTGGCAAGAAGTCAGTGAAAGAGATTCTCCCCATAAGCAATTTGAACATTTGAACCCTCTCTAATTGTTTATCTTCTAGCCTTGCTTATGCCGAATTCCGGTCCATCCTCGCCAAGATGCTTTTCAACTTCGATATGGAGCTGGTCAACGACCGGATAGACTGGCTTGACCAGAAATGCTTCAACCTATGGGAGAAGTCGCCGCTCCGCGTTCGGATTCAGCTAGCGAAAGCATAGACCTAGATACGTACACGTTAATGAAGTCTTTATCAAGAACCTCTACGGTACCGGTCACTCGTTTGGACTACCACTTCAACATTTTCGACCTTGCTATTGAATGGGGTACGGCCGGTGGCCAAGAAATCAAGCACCTCAGTAGTCCTCCAGGTGTCTATTTATTGACCAGCTTATAGTAATTAGTAGATAGTATATTTAGAGCCTAACTACGTTAAGATCAAATAATTGAGAGGGTAAAGATAAGGAGTGGTAGGATAAGAATAGGGTTATAATGGTAAATATAGACGCGTAGGCTAGATATATATTATATATCGCTAGTATCGTATACGCGCGAGGTATTATAGTATAGTTAGAGTAGGTAGTAGAAAGAAGGTAGTAATTTCAAGCGTATAATATTGATTAGCACTAGTTTTCAAGTGCTATGTAACCTTTTACTTGTATGTGCACCATGCAGTAGAGTCGGTACACAGTCTTCGGTTGCTACCTAGCTGTATATCCACCGTCTACTGGAAGATTAACTCCTGTAAGCCAGCTTGCGTCATCACTTGCAAACATAACCGCAATCTTTGCGATGTCTTCCGGTACCCCGGGACCGCCAAAAGGATGCCTCCTCTGCAGGACATCCAGAGGGGTTAGATGCGAGATCGTGTCTTCGAAGATGGCGGTTCGCGTATCTATCACCATATTAGTAAATTCTGGGCAAGACCAGCACGAGTTACTGGAGTGCCTACAGCCAGGGCATATGGCATTGCAATGAATACGATGCTCTGCATAATCACATGCAACTTGCCTGGTCAAGCTGGTCACAGCTCCTTTGGATGCGCAGTAAGAGGCTACCATATGTTTTCGTTAGCCATACCCGTCCAATTTTTGATTTTGATTTTTGCCTTGTTGTAAAATCACTTACGATTCTGTATCCCCGCAATGAGTCCCATAATCGAGGAAATGTTAATGATCCAACCACGATCACCACATTCGTGCGGCTCCTGCCTCAACATCTGTGCAATTGCATGCTTGCATCCCAAAAACACCGACCGGGCATTGACACGCATTGTATCATCCCACATCTTGTCGTCAGTGAGATGCAGTACCGCGGGGGTCACAGCCTCATATGCCACGCCCGCGTTGTTCACCAGGCTGTAAAGCAACCGTTAGTCCATCGCAGCTCAAATCCAAAGGGTGGGAAGGGAAATCCTTACACGTCAAGCCTCCCAAACAGCTGTACAGTCTGCTCCACCAACGCCTCCATCTCCCCCGCATCTCCCACATCGGCCTTGATGAACTCTGCCTCGCCACCATGCTGTCGGATCAGCTCATGTGTCTGAACCTCAGGTTTTCCGGAAGCATTCGGGCGCGCAGAGGGCGTCAGATCCGCGCAGACGACCTTAGCGCCCTCTGCCGCGTATCGCAGAGCAATAGCGCGACCAAGGCCGGAGGAGGCGCCGGTGACAATGGCGACTTTCTTGAGAAGGCGACCGGATGCTGTCGACGCCATGGTCAACACAATGAAGCGGAGAGGGAGATTTGGTGCGGAATGAAGCAGGTCACTGTCGGAAGGCTGGCGATACTTATCTTTCTAGCGGCCTCGAATCGCACGATGGCAGTTAGATTCGGGCTTAGGAATCAACTTGATTTCTAAGCTCAAAAGAAGAACACTGGGTGTTGAGCTCATAGCTGAGCTCATAGCTGAGCTCATAGATAACCAAAAAGTGGGCCGAAAGAACTTGAAACCACACCCGCATCTCGCTTCCATCTCCACACACTCTCCCTTACCTCGTCTCTCTATATCCATTATTGAATAAACTAAGACAGCCTATAGAAGCTAAGGGTATCCGCAAAAATGTCTTGGGATACTCATCGCGGATCTAGAATGTGGTGTTGCTGTAACACGTAGACAGCCTATCATTACGATTGTCACTGCTCGATTTTGCTTCGCAGCTAAATGCCACTAAAATTCCCTTTACATACCAGTTTGGGAAAAAGATTGGTAAGCGAAAACGCTGCCCAGGCGAAGTATGAGCGCATCCATCTTATTTGTCAGCTGGTTATGAGCTCAACCGTTTTTGGATGAGTCAGACACACTTGTCAGCCTCCTCACTTGCTGCATCCGTAGTGTACTACTTAAAACTCTCTCTACGGGCTCAGCGCAGACTAGCTAAACCCTCAAAGAATTCCATCTCCGCTCTTCAACGACTCCTGCCGCCTTAGCTGTGCGCTCCCAGGCTCACACCCATACAACCTTTTTAGAATTGGGTATGTCAGAATTCCGGTAGCCCTTAATATCTCGCAGCTTCTGCGTCTGCCCTTGACGGTTTTCGAAAGCTTCGGTGCAAAAAATCCTCCCTGTGCACGCTCCCGATTTCCTACAAGTCACAAAATCCTGCCATTTCCTGTGCCTTGCTGATGAATCATCTTCTCAGCTCTATCCACGATGTCTCGAATCATGAAGGCCATCAAGATCGGCCAAGGCAAAGCTGCCGTCGTCAATGTGCCAACTCCGAAGCTTCGCCCAGGCTACGCTCTCGTCAAGACTGTCGCCGTCGCCTTGAATCCCACAGATTGGAAGCATATCGAGAATATCCCCGGCACTGAAGGTTGCACAGCAGGATGCGATTACGCCGGCATCGTGCAAGAGGTCAATGCGAACTCGACATTTGAAAAGGGCGATAGGATCGCTGGGTGGGCACATGGTGGCAACCTCAGCAACAAGGAAGACGGCTCCTTCGCCGAGTACCTCGTCGCCAAGGAAGGCATCGCGCTGAAAATCCCTCAGCACGTCAGCTTCGACGAGGCGGCTACGCTTGGTGTGGGCGTCACGACAGTCGGGCAGGGCTTGTACCAGTCTCTCAAGCTTCCTCTCCCGCTCTCGAGCCAGCCAAGCAAAGAGCGCTTCTCTATCCTCGTTTACGGCGGAAGTACCGCCACGGGCGCGCTTGCTGTTCAGTTTGCTAAGCTGTAAGCCTCGAGAAAGCCCCCTCTTGCTCTCACGAGAGCTGATTGTTGTGGATCCGCGAGCTGACATGAGGGGAAAACATGTAGGTCCGGTTTTGAGGTCATCACCACGAGCTCGCCGCGCAACTTCGAGATGCTCAAGTCGCTAGGTGCCGACGCTGTCTTCGACTATAGCTCCCCCACTGTAGGCGCCGACATTCGCAAGCATACCAACAACCGGCTGTACTACGCCTTTGACTGCATTGCTGAGAGCAACTCTGCGCAGATCTGCGCCGACGCTTTGTCGACTGACACGGCAGCGAAGACGCCCGAGTACAGCGCGCTTCTATATGGCGAGGTAGGCCCGTACTCGTTGGTTGGGACAATTATCAATGGCTTGCTGATTTGTCGCTTAGTTTCCACGCCAGGATGTTGCTGCGAATGCCACCCTCGCCTACACTACTTTTGGCGAGGACTTCAATAAGCCGTTCGGACTCGGAAACTACTCGGCCAGCACTGCGGACTACGATTTCGGGAAGAAGTTCTGGAAGCTGACCGAGATGTTATTGGAGCAGAATAAGTTCAAGGTGCACCGGCCCGATGTTAGGGTCAGTAGGCTGGAGGGAGTGCTGGAAGGACTGCGGGAACTGAAGGAGGGAAAAGTCAGCGGGAAGAAACTAGTCTATAGAATTTCTGAGCCGTGAGTGCCGATCTTTTTTGAATGCGCTCTTCTGTCAATGGATGTAGCTACTTACATGTGAGGCACGCAAACTTGGACTGAGGGGTTTTCGATATTCATAATCTACGTGGAAAATGCTTGGAAGCGCGGCCGGTGATCATGTTGATCTAAGTAAGCAACAACGGAAATGGGATAGTTCGTGGGTCTTATCCTTGAGAAGCGGTCATGATGCATGTCCGGCAATGAAGATTGCATGAGAACATGGACGAACAGCCAGCTAACTCGAGCAATATGGGACCAACAAAGTTTTGTTGATAATCAATAAAAATTAAATTACCATTTCATGACTTTTTCATAACCGGTCTACCAAATCGCTAAATCTATACATTCTAGAGACATGCCTCCCGCTTTCCCCAGATCATGTGTCGTAACAATCGTCATCCCTCTATGGTACTAAATGCGCCACTGCAATCGGAAAACATCATCAAGAAGATCACTCAGATCTCCCCACCGCTCAATGTAGCCACCGTTCTTCAGCCTCGCCTTCGAGCCATCCAGGCCAGATGCACCCACCGGCGTCTCAAAGTCGCCTCTATCAATACCGCTGCGGTTGCACATGCTCCTGAAAATGCCGCCCTGTTCCCACAGCTGCAGCGGGGGCCCCAGCTCGGCGATGCGGCCCTTGTCCAGAACGCAGATCCTGTCGTAGTGAATGACTGTGTTGAGGCGATGGGCGATGGTCAGCAGCGTCTTGCCGGCAAAGGCGGTCATCATGGTCTGCTGGATCTTGCGGTCCGTCTCGAGGTCCACGGACGACGTGGCCTCGTCGCAGATGACGACGCGGCTGTTGCGGACGAGGGCGCGGGCGAGAGCCAGGAGCTGGCGCTGGCCGAGCGAGTAGTTGCTGCCGTCCTCGTCGACGGCGGCGTCGAGATGCACGCCCAGCCCCGCGTGGCGTAGAGCGCGCCACAGCTCCAGGTCCGCGTGCTCGCTGAACGGGTCCAGGTTGGACCGCACCGTCCCGTGGAAGAGCGTCGGGTCCTGCGGGATGATGGAGAGGCGTGAGCGCAGCGTCTGCAGGGGCACGCGGGCGATGTCTAGATCGTCGATGGTGATGCGGCCGGCGGACAGCTCGACCAGCCGGAACAGCGCCGACGTGATGGACGACTTGCCCGCTCCCGTCCGCCCGACGATGCCGATCTTTTCGCCGCCTCGGATCTGCATATCTAGTCCGCGTAGGACCAGCGGCAGACCTGGCCGGTAGCGCATCTGCACGTCTGTCAAGTCGATTGCGCCCTTGGTCGGCCATTCTGGCGGGACTCGGGTAGCGCTGCGGCGCGTTGGATCATCCTCCTCCTCCTCGTCCAGCTCCGTGCCGTAGTGGTGCAGGCGCTCAGTGGCGTTCATGGCGTTCTCGACCTCGGCCAACTGGCGGACCAGCAGTTGCATCATCTGCACAATGGAGAGAACGTACGAGAGCACGAGGCCGGAAATGCTGGGGTCGACTTCGTTGCGCAACAGCACGACTAGCAGGCCGACGGTGACGACTACCGCGTTGGCTACGACGTCTACCCGCGTGGCCAGCCAGCGTTGGTTGCTGAATGTCAGGTAATACGCCGAATTCATGTTATCAATGGCCCCGCGCAAGACGCTGGCGAACTGCTTCTGTAGCCCGTAAGCCCGGATGCTCGAGATGCCCGTGATGGATTCCGAGAAGCGCGCGAACATGGCGCTACGCAGCACCGCCTCGTGCCGCTTTATATACCGCGCCGATGACCGGTAGTAGGCGGTGGCGAAGAGGAAGAGGACCAACAGAGGGCCCAGCGCAATACCAAAGTAGTGGAAGTAGTAGATCAGAAGGGTGAAGACGCTTGTGATGATGGCCAACGTGTATAGAAACATGCGCAGGGCATCGGGAAGCTGGTTGTCCATGACATCGACGTCCTTGGAAAAGCGGTTCATGATGCGGCCCAGGGGCTGGGTGTCGTGGAATGACTGTGGAGCGCGGACGACCTTTTTGGTAGCGCGGTCGAGCATGCTGCGGCTTGCCCGACTGCCCAGCACGGAGATGGCGGCCGAGAAAGCGAACATGAGCGTCGCTTGCACCAGGCCGAGCGTGACGTAGACTGCGATGTACCTGTTCCGTGTCATGTGGTATCGGTTGGATGTCCACCACGAGAGCCACAGGCTGGTCAGCGTATTCGATCCCTGGGCCAGGGCGAGCAGTACGATGGGGACGACGCCGTAGAACAGATATCCCGAGGCGCTGATGTAGGCTTTGTAGACGCTCCACGGCACGCTGTCCTCGGCACGCTCTTCTTCGACAATGAGAGATCCTGACTCCTTCTTTTCGCCGCCCTCCTTCGGCGCACTCTGCTGCTCCTGCGGCGCTGCGATTGAAGCTTGCCGCTGTACCCTCGATTCGGGATCGCTCTCCGACATGGAAGATACAACCAGCGCGCGGAAGTCGGCGTCGTTTCTGATGAGATTGTCATATGTGTCGATGGTTTTGATGTGGCCGTCTTCAAGCCACAGAATCCTGTCGCAGCGATCGAGGACGTGCAGCTGGTGCGTTGCGAGGATGCGGCACCTGCCCTTGAGCAGACCGCGAATGGCATGTTCGAACATGTGGCGGCCGACGTGGGCGTCGACGGCAGACAGCGGGTCGTCCATGATGACGATGTCGCTGTCCGAGTAGATTGCGCGAGCGAGGCTCATGCGCTGGCGCTGGCCACCGCTGACGTTGATGCCGCGCTCGCCAATCTCCGTGTCTTCGCCGGCGGGCAGCTGGGCCATGTCCGCCCTGAGGCAGCAGGCATTGACGACGCGCTCGTACCACTCGGGCTTCATTTCCTTGCCGAAGAGGATGTTGTTCCTAACGGTTGTGTTCTGGATCCAAGCATGCTGTGGACAGAATGCTCGGGACCCCCCCATGGTGATGGTGCCGTGTGTCTTACGCATCTCGCCGGCGAGGGCCGACAGGAGCGACGTCTTGCCTGAACCGACCGATCCAATGACAGCCAGCAGCTCATCGCGGCCAACGGAAAATTCCACACCCTGCAGTCCAAACGGCTGCGGTTGCGTGTGGGCAGCAGCACCGTCGGCGGCTTCGTGTGCGCCGCGGCGCTTCGTAGCATCTTTACTCTTCTTCGACGCTTTGGCCGTGGCCTTGCCATCCTCCTCGTCGTCATCTCGGCCCGGCGCCTTTTCCCAGACGAAGTCGGCGTGTCGTACCGCGATGCCCTGCTCGGCGTCCATGTCCCATACGATGCTTTCCTGCTGGTCCTCGGCCAGGAGGAAATCCTGGATGCGTTTGACCGCTTGCCAGGCATCGGCTACTTGGCTGATGGTGACGGGCAGCAGGTTGAACGGGACACGCAGGGCGTTGAAGAGCGCGAGGGACGAAAAGACAGGGGCCGCGGTCAGCTGGTGGCCGGTTACCGAGTAGACGATGAAGGACAGCATGGCTGCGAAGATGGGGAGCGAGACGGAGATGGCGTTGATGGCGTTCCGCGTGGTGAGCAGCTTGGCTACCATGGCCATCTCTTGCTTGCGGAGGCGCTGGAGCCTTTCCAGGAACGATGACTCCCAGGCGTGGTACTTGACGAAGCGTATCGAGCGGAGCACTTCTTGCGTCCACGACACGCGGCGGTCTGTGACGGTGTTGATGGAACGACGGCGGGTCATGAGGGACTTGACGGCCAGGGTCAGGGCAGGGATGCCGATGAGCAGCAAGCTGAAGCCGGCGACGGCCGAGTAAGTCAAGTTAACCAGCAGGATCGTGAGGCTGAGCAGGATGGTGATGGGTGCGGTCCAGGCCAGGTGGAACATGCCGAGAGCCTGGTCGATGCGGGCCGTGTCGGTGGACATGAGGTTGGTGATGATGCCGTTGGAGTAGCCTTTGGAAGGGTGCTTGGGAAGCTTGACGCCGCCCGAGGGATCCTTGGTGCCTCCGAAGCGGCGCTCGGCAAATTGCTGCCTCTGCTCGTCGGTGGGAGCAGCGGGGGCATCTGGCTCCGCCCCGGCACGGGCTCTGGTGGAAATGGTCAGAGACTTGTCGAAGATGGCGGAGACGAGGACTCCGCGGCACTGGGCGCCGACCATGAAGCCGCGGTAGATGAATTGGTTGGTGCCTATGCTCTGCGTCACCTGCAGGATCATGATGCCAAGCACCAGGCCGAGTCCTCTGCTGAGCGGCGGGCCTGGGGTTGCGTGGGCTTCTGCTGCAGCCTTCCTCTCGGGGGCGCTGACGGCGTAGGCCTCGGCGACGTAGTCCAGGAGATAGCGCAGCGTGAAGGGCACCATGACCTGGCAGAGAGAGGCAACCAGCAAGCACAGGCCGCCAAGCCAGAACTCGCGCTTGAAGGTGTCGTGCAGGGCGGCCGCGAGCGGAGACTTGTTTCGGCCGCGCACGCGGTGCTGGAAGGCGGTGAGGAACTTGTCGGCGAGGAGGTTGATGCTCCGGTCGGGATTGACGAGCCAGATGTCGTTGAGCTCGAGAGGGCGGCGGTAGCCGACGGCCATGATGGGCGTCATCCATGAGAAGGTCAACTTGCCGAAGAAGCCGGCATCGTGTTCGGGGCACGGTGTGCGTTCTGCAGGCACCGGGGGCACCGGGCCCCGTCGGAGGGGGTTCAGTCGGCGGTACCATGGCGGCTTCGGTGGGTGGGCGAAGGCGTCGGCGGCCTTTTCGTCTTCGGTGCTGTCTTTCGCGAGCGACGAGTGCGAGGAGCCGACCAGCGTGGTGCTCGTAGCTGCGGCACGGGGAACGGCGGCAGCGTACGGCGACGGCGGCAGGCTCGTGTGGTCGGGGTGGCCGGGTCTGGCCTTCATGGTGCAGCGGCAAGCGGTGCCATAGTCGCAGACCTGGCGGGCTGGTGGTATTAACCGTGCGAGCACCCCGCCGGCACACGGACGGAGAAGGGAGCATTTGCACCGACAGCGGGCGTAGTGTTATGGGTGGGGGGCAGTCCGCATCCTCCCGCTCCGCCACGCGCAGCCACCCCCAACACACTGCCAGCTCACATCAGCAGAGCCTCAACGCCGCATCCTCGTCCGTCGGAAATTGGGTACTTGCCGTCCGTGTCTCTTCATCAGCGCTACGGGTCGCTGTCCGTGCCTGGCGCCTCCAACTCTATTGCAGAGTGCAGAGCCTCGATGGATCAATGGCACTTCCAAAAAAAAAAAGGAAGGGGATTTCTTCAGGACGCAGGCTCGGGGGGCACGGAGGATAAGAAGCAGCGGCGGCGGCATCATCATTGCCGTCTACATCATCATCCTCGTCTTCCTGCACTCACTTCACCCTGCAGCTGCTCCCTTCACACTTCAGCCGCTTCCTTCACACTTCAGCGCCTCTTTCACACTTCAGCGCTTCTTCCTCCACTGCGCCCACAATGCTCCTCCTCAGCCCCGAACGCTTCACCTCCTGGCAGCGCGCCTTGAGCTTCTACGCCAAATCGTACTCGGTGGGGCGTTGGGCTCTCGATGCCGCCGGCGCGACGTCGCTGGGCGAGTCTTCGGGCTCGCTGACGGTCGTCGACAACCGCACGAAGCGCAGCTACGAGATCGACATCACGCACAACGCGGTCAAGGCCACCGACTTCCGGCGCATCACGGCCGCAGGTGTGGCTGCCGACCCGGCCGACCAGGTCGAGTCCGGGCTGCGCATCCTCGACAAGGGCTACCTCAACACGGCCTGCATGGAGTCGTCCATCACCCTGATGTAAGTACCGGACACCGCTCCAGAATGGCGGCCACTAACGGACGGCGCAGCGACGGCAAGCGCGGATACATCCAGTACCGCGACGCATCAATCGACGACCTGTTCCGCAACAACGACTACGAGGAGGTGGTGCACCTGCTGATCTGGGGCCACCTGCCGTCGGCGGCCGAGAAGCAAAAGCTGCGGCGCGGGCTGGCTGCGGCGATGGTGGCGCCGCAGAGCGTGGTCGACGTGATCCAGGCATTCCCGTAAGTATCAAAGACAGAGGCAACGCGGGACTGCTGCTGACCGGGACGCACAGGCGCGACTCGCTCACGTTCCCGATGGTGCTGGCCGGGCTGGCAGCGTTCGCGGCGCTGGACCCGGGCACGGAGGAGACGCACAGCTCCGGGCGCGCGGCGTACCTGGGCAAGACGGCGGAGGTGGACGCAGCCATCGTGCGCACGCTGGGGGCGCTGGCGACGACGATCGCGCTGGTGTACTGCCACAAGCGCGGGCGGGCGTTCACGGCGGCGGACCCGGACGGCTCGTTCATCGGCAACGTGCTGCTGATGATGGGCTTCGCGCAGAACGGACGGCCGGACGCGCGCATCGAGGCGTGCTTCGAGAAGCTGTGGATCCTGTACGCGGACCACGAGATGACCAACTCGACGGCGGCGTTCCTGCATGCGGCGTCGACGCTGACGGACCCGATCTCGTGCAGCGTGTCGGGCATCGTGTCGGCGTACGGGCCGCTGCACGGCGGGGCGATCGACCTGGCGTACAAGGGCTTCGAGGAGGTGGGCACGCCGGAGCGGGTGCCGGAGCTGATCGCGGCGGTCAAGGCCAAGAAGCAGCGGCTGTTCGGGTACGGGCACCGCATCTACAAGACGGTCGACCCGCGCACCAAGTACATCCGGCAGCTGATGGGCCAGTTCCGCGCCGAGATGGCGGCGAACCCGCTGCTGCGCGTGGCGCTCGAGGTCGACCGCATCGCGGGCGAGGACGCCTACTTCACGTCGCGCAACCTCAAGGCGAACGCCGACCTGTACGGCTGCTTCCTGTACACGGCGCTGGGCTTCGAGACGGACATCATCATCGCCATGGCGTCGCTGTCGCGCACGGCGGGCGTCATGGCGCACTGGCGCGAGGCGATGCACCAGACGCCGATGCTGTGGCGGCCGCTGCAGGTGTTCACGGGCGGGATGGCGCAGTCGTAGGGGGTTTCTGTGGTGTTTGGGATACCAGGCGGGGCGGAGTGTTTCTTGGTCGGTGTTGTTCGGGCGTTTGTTCGGGGAGTCGCGTTCGGAACTTAGACGGCAGCGGCACGGCATGTTCGGCAGGCACGGGCGGGGAGTTGGCTTTGTCATCAATCAACACGCGGGCGGCGGGGCGGAGGCGTTCGCGTGCTGATCATCGATATCGCCCGTCGCGCGCGTGCCTGGGCGGCTGAGCGGCGCAGGGCCCGCCAGGCAACAAAGCGGCTCCAGACAGCCCCAGCCAGCCCTTCCTGTTCTAGAAATTGCTATTTTCTATTTTTACTGTTGATCTGCTACTTGTGCCCAGCTGTTGATCGTGCCCTCCGCCGCTCTCCACCGCTGTCGCCTGCACGCCGCCATGTCGCTCACCAAGACGTGCCAGAACTGCTTCCAGGCCAAGATCCGCTGCGACCGCACCCAGCAGCGCGATGCCTGCGACCGGTGAGCGCCGCCCGCCCACGCGCCCACGCAGCCACTGACTCCTCCCGCCGCAGCTGCCACCGCCTGCGCAAGCACTGTGTCTCGCGCCCCTCCACGCGCCGCTACAACTCGGCCGCCCGCGACGCGTGAGTCTCGCCCGCCCGTCCCAGCGTCCTCTGCTCTTCTCACCGCGCCGCAGCCGCATCGAGGCCCTCGAGGCGCAGGTGCGCGACCTGCTGCACGCCTCGTCCGCAGTCAACTCGCTGTCGCCCGAGCCGCACGCCGCCTCCTCCGATGCCGCAAACGACGACGACGTCGTCGACGCCGGCCTGGTCTCCATGGCCCGCGCCGAGCTGCTCGTCGACACGTACCGCGCACGCCTCACGCCGCACTTCCCCTTCGTCGTGCTGCCGCCCCGCGCGTCCGCCGCCCAGCTGCGCGCCGACCGCCCGTTCCTCTTCCTCGCCGTGCTCAGCTGCGCCTGCTTCGACGACATGCCCACCCAGCGCCGCCTCGGCCTCCGCGTCAAGCGCGCCATCTCCGAGCGCGTCCTCGCCAGCGGCAGCATGACGTTCGACGTGCTGCAGGGGCTCCTGGTCTACCTGGCCTGGTGCCCGGCCTCGCCCCCCGCCGCTGCTGTCCCGCCTGCTAACCGCGCCCAGGAGCCAGTACCACTCACGCCCGCGCCGCTACTCGCAGTACCTGCAGCTCGCCGTCAGCATCGTCGTCGACCTGCGCCTCGACCGCCGGCCCGTCGCGTCCTGGAAGACGAACGTCGGCACTGACCGCGACATGCCCGCCGCCGCAGCCCCTACGCGGTCCGCCGAAGAGCAGCGCGCCATCGCTGGCTGCTTCTATCTCTCGTCGACGTGCGCCCGCCGCCGCCCCGCGCGCCTCCCCCGCTGACGCTCTCCAGAATAGCAAAGCTGCTCCAGAAGCTGAACACGATGCCGTACACCGACTACATCGCAGACTGCTGCCTCTCGCTCGCCAGGCACGCCGAGAGCCCCTCCGACAAGTACCTCTACCCCATCGTGCGCCTGCAGCACATCATGGAGAGCACCGAATTCCTGTCCGCGCAGCCCGCCGACGAGACGGCCACCAAGGCCGCCGTGCTTGGCGTGCGGACCGAGCTGGCCGCCTTCAGAGCCAGCCTGCCGTTCGAACTGGGCGAAAGTCGTAAGTTGCTCCCCTGCCACGCGTTCCGTCATTAGCGCGCGCTGACACGTGCGATTACGCGGGGTGCAGCGTCGCTGCTGATGCAGTTCCACACGGCGGAGCTTTTCCTGTGCCAGGCCGCCCTGGTCGACCGGAACCTGGTCCCGAACGCGGCTCTGCACCTCGACGTGCTGTGCGCGGGGCTGGCGGCCGGCAAGAGCCTGCTAGAGGCCTACCTGTCGCTGCCCTACGGCGCCGAGATGGCCTTCAACAACTCGGAGTGGATCCAGATCAGCTTCGGGCTCACGGTGGCGGCGCGCCTGGCCGTCGCCTCGACCGACAAGGCCGTCAGCCAGCAGACGAGCAACCTGCGCCGCGCCCTCGACATGTCGAATGCACTGCGCGCCCTGACGCAGCGCATCGGCGCGCTCGTGACGCCGCAGGTGGACGAGCAGGGCGAGCGCGACGTCTTCTTCCACTACGAGCAGCGCGTGTTCCGCATCAAGCAGTGGTTCGACGTGTTCAGCGCGCCCGCGCGCCGCGAACAGCTGCAGCAGCTGAGCAGCAGCCGCGGAAGCCTGCCGCCTGGCGAGGCACAGCCCTCTTACCTGCCGAACCGCCCCTCGCATGCGTCTGACACCCTGCCAATGAGCACCCTGGCGCCGTCTGCCGACTACGTGGGCGCCTTCCCCTTTCCGCCTTCGGATGCTCTGCTGCAAGATCTGTCCCTCGGCTTCCTGATGGACGGGGATTGGCTGTCCCCGCCAGAGGGGCAGGATTGGATGCTGTGATTGCAGGGGCAAAAAGAACGCAAACCTCACGTAAGTAGTCAGATGCTTAACAGTACACTCTATTTCATCGGGCGTCCGTGATCTTGGTACGGAAAGCTAAGAGCAGATTCGGTTGGATCAGAATTCTAGATGACATGAAACACACGCTCACAAACATGAAAGCCACCTGCCGCTCCTCCGCGGCTTCTTTTCCCCTGTCCCTTTTCGTTCAGCGAGACGACTGCGGAAAGCGCCTCAACTTCAGCCTCTCCACCACGCTGTAGCCCAGCCCGAGGAAGTCGCACAGGCGCACCCACGTCTGCAGCTGGTCCGGCTCCTCGTCGAGCCGCAGCTCCAGCAGCTGCTGCGACCGGCCCGGCTGGGCGAAGAAGTTGCGCACCGCCTGCGTGTAGTTGAAGTGGTCGCTGCTGCTTGGTTGTCCGCGCGCGAGCAACTGGCCGATCCAGGCGGCCCCGGCAGGCGGCGCCGGCGAGGTGGCGGCGGGCAGGATGAACTTGGTGTCGGGGTGGCGCGCGGCGATGGCGGCGTACTCGTGGCTTGTGGCGGGCAGGAAGGTGGTGGTGGGATAGCCGAGCGTGCTGAGGGCGTTGGCCACGCTCGCCGCGGCCGCTCCGGGCTCGCATGCGCCCAGAATGTAGACGTTGGGCGCCGCTTCCGGGTGCAGGATTCGTGGCGTGCCTCCCCCTGCTGCCGCGGCCTCCGACAGCGTGAGCAGCAACAGCAGGAGCAGCGTCGAGGCCCGGCTGGCCGAAGCGAAGAGAGAATTGGCGCGCATGTTGACGAGGAGGAGCTGGGAAGGATGGCGCAGGCTGTGGGGACGAGACGGTCGAGCAGCGCGCGGGCGCGGCTGTTATGTGCGGGCAGATCGCACATCCTCCAAACGAGCATGGATGGCACGGGTTTGGGGCGCAGGCTGGGGCCAAATCTTAATTAAGAAGCGCGGGGCGGCCCGCCGCTGAGGAGCAACAAATTGGCCCCCGCGCCCGGTCGGAGAAGGATGCCAAGGTCCGTGTCCGTCCGTTGGGCTGCGCAGCCCGCCGCGTTCCCTTGTCGCGCTGCGCCTCGCACTGAGACTAGATATGGCGGGCGTGGTATAACACTGCTGCCCGCCGCCAGTCCGTCTCTGCCGCCCTCATCCCCCGCCGTCCAGAAGCCGCCTGCCCGCCATGTCTGAGTACAACTTCACCATCCCCGGCGTCAACATGAGCGACCCCAACTTCGACCCGTCCGACTACTGCAAGCTGGGCACCTGCCCGCTCGACCTGGCCAACTTCACCTACGTGCCCTCGCTCGCCGGCAACGTCGTCTACCTGGCCCTCTTCGCCCTGCTGCTGGTCGCCCAGACCATCTTGGGCATCCGCTACAGGACCTGGGGCTTCCTGGTTGGCATGTTCGGCGGCCTCGTGCTCGAGATCGTCGGCTACGCCGGTCGAATCCAGCTGCACTACAACCCCTTCCCCTTCGACCCCTTCCTCCAGTAAGTTGCCTGCTGCCTGCCTGTCCACTCGATGCTTACGGCCGCTCAGGCAACTCATCTGCCTGACCATCGCGCCCGCCTTCCTCAGTGCGGCCATCTACATCTGCCTCGGCCGCCTGGTTGTCGTGCACAGCGAGACCATCTCGCGTCTTCGCCCCAAGACTTACACCATCATCTTCGTGTGCTGCGATCTGCTCTCGCTGATCCTGCAAGCCGCGGGCGGCGCCATCACCGCCACCGCCGACAAGGACCAGCAAGACCTCAAGCAGACCGGCATCAACATCATGATCGCCGGTCTGGCCTCGCAAGTCGCGTCTCTAGCCATCTTCATGGCCCTGTGCCTCGAGTACGCGGTGCGCGTCCGCAAGAACTCGGACAGGCTGGACCCGTCCTTCGAGTCTCTCCGCCGCACCTCTCTGTTCAAGGCCTTCTATTTCTGTAAGCACCACCCGTCCACTGCCGCCGCCGCCGCCGCACCGCATGATGCTAACGCGTAGCCCAGCCATCGCCATCGCCACGATCCTCATCTTCGTCCGCTGCGTCTACCGCGTCATCGAGCTCAACGAGGGCTTCAACGGCAGCCTCGCCAACGACGAGGTCGCCTTCATGATCCTCGAGGGCCCCATGATCATCATCGCCTGCCTCGTCCTCACCATCTGCCACCCGGCCATCAGCTTTGGCGGCCGCTGGGCCGACGCACAGCCCGGTGCCCGCAAGGCGCCTCCCGCCAAGACCGTGGGAAATGCATCGAGCATTGAGCTCGTCGACGAGCCGGGTCGGTGAAGGGTGTGAGGCGAAGATTCTTCTCTTACCCAGGGCGCCACCTTCCCCACCCACCCACCCAGCCAAAAGATTAAAAAAACGCTGCGTGCGTCTTTCTTTTTGGTTCTTGTCTGAACTGGTCACGGATATCATGAATACGCGAACACTTAATTGGCGTTGAATTTTTAGGAGACGACTTTGTCTGAGTCGATACCACGGTGTGATGCATTTGCTTTATTGTTCTTGTTTAGATTTTATCGCTAGAAACTTTTTTATCTCGTTGTCAATTCGTGCAAACACGTGAACGCTATATCCAGCACAGTCGTATTGATAACTTGACTATCTTCAACTCGCGTTGTTGGAATCCACGGTTCTGCTCGGTCACTCGATCAGTATTGAAACACGGCTGTGTGGTGCGTCTTTTGGCGCTGAACTCCAACACGCGTATCCAAGTATACGTGGGCGGAGAGCACCTTGAGCGCCTGTGATACAATTACGGCCACCTTACGCAGCTCTAACTCGCAAGACAGATTGGGAAATGCTCCAGATCATTTTAGCTCAATGCTAAGGTTGTGTGTCCACCGCCAAGAATACTTGGCCCCACAAGGGCGCAGCACGGCCGAGGCGCAGCACGGCTGTGCTGCCTATCAGCTGCATGGGACTTGTATCAACGCGCCGTTAGGAATCCTTCCTGGAGCGCCACCCTTTTAGTATAGAAAGAAAATAGCCTGATCTACATGCTCGAAGGATTTGCCATAGCCCCATTGCGGCTGCGAGCGCTAAGTATACTTGCTCAGTTTCTTTTGATCACTGGTCTATTCAAGGCTGCTAGGGCAGTTGTTAGCGTAAAGTTACTCTCCTTTGCTGCCAATAGTCCGCGTTGTTCACATCTACACTATGATTCTGAAGAGGACAGTAGATATACCGGTGGGGTAAATTGAGGAGAATATCCAACCAGGCTAAACGGATGAATATTCCGGCACGTAACATACTATCTCAGGCAGTTGATGCCAGTGTTGATACAGGATGACCTGGGCAGGTGCGTCCAGCATCACACTAGTAGCTTGTGGACAGATCGTCCGGGACGATCTAAGGCAGACAATTCATCACCTTCCTGGCTGCTTCATTGTCTTCTGGCAAGTGTATAGACTTACAGGGGTGAAGCCCAATTTTGACACGACAAAACAAGTCTTGATCAGAATGCAAAAGCAATTTTGGTTATAGATTTGTCTAGCCAAACGTTTGACATATGAACAATGAGCAAAAGGAAAATCTTGTCTATCTCAGTCTGCAAAAAGATCCTCCCGCGCACGACGCATCCGTTAGCTCCAAATCCATGCGTGATATCTTCCCACTCCAGCAAATCCCAAAAAGAAAGCCCAGACATTACTCTCAAACTCGCGAGACCCTCCACCACCACGCAGCCCCAGCGGCGGCAGCAGCAACGGGAGGGAGAATCTGGCGCATCATGCAGCCGATGGCATGCCACCAGCGGCGCGTACGGCCCTCAAGGAACTGGTTGGTCTTGTTGACGTGCGGAAAGGGCGTATCGGGGACCTTCTTGCCGAGGAAGGCGCAGAGCGGCTCCCACCCGTCGGAGACGCTGTACTCAAGCAGGCGGTCCTTGGGCACGAGGCTGCGGACGGTGTCGTAGTGGTCGATGTAGGCGCGGCGCTCGCCGTGGGGCGCCATGATGGGGCGCAGGAAGTGCTGGAACTTGTGGTACTTCCACCACGGGCCGTAGACGGGGTCGAACGGCGCGATCCAGTCGAAGCTCTTCCACGTCACGGCAGAGTCGACGGATTGCCGCATCGACCCCAGCCACTGGTCGACGTCGCGCGTCGTGAGGATCACCTTGGCGTTGGGGTACGCCTTGATGAGGTCTTCGGCCACGAGCGTGCCGGGGAAGTTGCAGGAGACGTTGTAGTCCCCGAGCAGCTTTTCGTACTCGGGCCGGCCGTACAGCTCCCCTTCGTCCAAGTATTTTGCGCGCAGCGCCTCTTCCCACAGCGGGTAGAGCTCGGGGAACTTGTCCATCATTTGCCCGTGGAAGCACTTGTAGCCGAGCTGCGCCAGGCCGGTGCGGAGCGAGATGATGCCGGTTCTCGGCATGCCGAGGATCAGCACCTCCATCTCCATGGGGTTCTCCTTTGCAGGATGGGCGTCGATGAGTCTCTTCGGGGCGGACATTGTTGCGATATCGTCGTTGGTCTCCGGACAGAAGAGGCACATTCAGCGGATGCGGATGAGGAGAGGACGCGGTAGGACGCGGTGCGGCGTGAGGCTCCGTCGTTGCAAAAGCAAATTGCGGTATATCGGAAGGATGAAGGCTCTGAAGGAGGCGATCAACGAGGTAAACATGTGTGAAGATGGTGATGAGCGGTGATGTGGGTATCATCGGACATTTTTATACCGGACTGCTCTGCAGTGTCTCAAGACCGAGTGCGGGATGCAACGCGAATGTACAGCACCATCCATGGTGAGGCTGTATCGTCGCCCAACACGGCCCCCCAGTAACAAACGGTGCATGGCTTCGACGCCCTGTGGGGCATCGGAGGTAACCAACCCTTGGGCTCAGCCGACGTCTACCTGGACTGCTGCCGGCATTTGTTTGTGGCGGCAGGGCGGCTCAGGGCGGCTTCAAATTTCCGCCCGCAGCTGCATGTGTGGCTGATTGGGGCAGAGCAGAGTTGGGGCCAAACCCTATTGCTTCCAGAAGGATCCTTCCTTTTGGCCCCACCACTTCCAGACGGAGCCTACCGTTTGGCCCCATCGCTTCGGCTAGCGCTCCCTAATTTAGGAGGAGTAAGACAATACTCCGGCTCCGTCCGGTCATCATCAAACACCACGTCCGTGCCGCAATCCATTGCAACTCAGCCATGAACTGCGCAGCCTAGAATATCTCTCGTCGAACGATGAAGCCGTCAGTCGCGGTGCATAAGTACCGCCTCTTGACTGCGACTTCCTTCTTCCATCACCACCACCGAGCACTACAAACGCGCACAGCCGCCTCATCCGCATACACACTTGACCACTTTACACATTCTGCATTCTGCACTTTTTCAAACAAAAACCACTCAAAATGGGCTCCGTTGCTACCGCCTTCACCACCGGCCGCATTGAGATGTTCAATGGCACCACGGACGGGAAGGACGCCTACCTCGACCCTTCAACCAACGAGACCAACCTCATTCCTAAGAAGGTCCACCATGTCACCGTCCACGACATCCGCACCCAGTACCCTCAGCCTCAGCTTGTCGATGAGGGCTACGAAGTCCTGGAGTACCCGAGCGCTCTCACCGAGGAGCAGTTCCTCAACAACACCACGCCCGAGGGCAAGCAGTTCATCCGCGACAACTACTGGCCGGAGCTCAAGCAGCTCATCCAGACGAAGACCGGCGCTCCCGTTGTCATCCCGTGGCACTTCTCCGTGCGCAAGCAGACTCTCGGATACCACCCCGACGAGATCTTCTTCATGAAGACGGGCATCTCGCAGCCCGCATCCACCGTCCACATCGACAACTCGCACCAGACTGCCATTGACCACCTGAAGCGCGAAGTCGGTGCCGAAGAGGCGGAGCGCCTGATCGCCTCGCACAAGCGGTGGGCCATCGTCAACGTTTGGCGCCCGGTGAGCTACCCGGTGCGACGGTGGCCGCTGCTGGTCGTCGACTACAGCCAGGTGGCCGACTTCAGCTTCGAGAACAACGTGGCGCCCGTCTATCGCAACAACGACGCCGTCTACTACAAGTCGCACGACAACTTCATCAAGCACCACCCCGACTACATCTACCGCTACGCCAGCAACCTGCGCCCCGAGGAGGTCATCGTCTTCAAGGACTACGACTCCCGCACCGACAAGGTTCGCGGCCGCCCTCACGGTGGCTTCCAGGATGACAACACCCCCGAGGACGCCCCTGCTCGCAGGTCCATCGAGGTCCGTCTTTTCGTGTTTTTCGATGATGAGTAGGCTAGCTGTGACGTCGAGGCCTGTTTCTTGCGAGGGGGAGCGTATTTTCGGGTCGGTTCTTTATTTCAGTACTTAGAGCTATCTTGTGTGTCCGGTTGGTAGATAGAAACAATTTGAATCCTGATAAAAAGAACCTTCAGCGACTTCTACTTTGTAATACGTGCTGTTGATACCATTCTGGCGGCTGGCGTCACTACGGTCACAAAACCACATATAATATGATTTGTTTCCCATTTTACATATATAAAGGCATATAGCGCATCTCTTAGGTGTGTAATATGTGTTTCCTAAATAAAAATAAACTCGACTAAAGAAGGTAAATGAATATAGTATATAACATATAAAATAAGACGTGAAATACATATTTATATATATAAATGGCCACTGTAAAACACATACGAAGTTTTATACAATTTACAATCGTCATGAGACCGTAGTGCGTCATGCAGATTAGTGTTTGAGAATTGGAAGCCGCCATGTGCGGATGCGGCACCGTGTGAGGCGCGTGCACGGCCGGGGAACGTGGGAAGCTTCTTTGCGTTAATCTTAGCAGTGCTTAGCTTCGCCCCCACAGCCGGGATCTCGGCACAGTAAGCCCTGCCACGATCTTCTGTTAGTCAGGCACCGATCCCCCCCTTCCAAGCCTCTTCAGGCAGGGGATCCAGCAGTACGGCGAAAAAAATCCCAGACGGTTGGTTGACCCAACGCAGCCACCACGTCGATCGCCAGGTGTCCGCGCTCCTGATCATCTTGCCGATTCCTTATTTGGAAATACTCTAGTGCAAATACAGACAATGCTCTCTCTAAATAGCTATGAAACGTGAAGGAACAAAGAGCCGGGATGTGTGGCACGATCGCATCCAACGAATGATTTACCGGGCACCCGGGTCAGATGCCACGATGTGACAGACCAAATGTGCTAAATCGCTCTATGGAGACCGGTCAAGCGTAGCACCTTAGAAGAGAAGCTAAGTCAGGAGGGTTGCAAGTCTAACATCTTGGCGAAGTGCGCCTCACTATCCGCTTACTGCTAGCCTCGTTGCTCAATCAATTTGCATATGGAAAGCTGAATTGTGCCTGGTTTCCTCGGGGCATGGTCTAACTTTCTAGCCCTTCTTCTAAAACTCTCGGGCTGTGGCACAGCCCATACCTCGCGCGGCACCCCCTCTGCCGCCCGGTATCAAAGCACTCGTGAAGAGAACTTCATGATACAAGACCTGTTCAGAGCCTCTGCCGCTACTTCAAGTTCTGCTGTTCGCTCTCTTTCCTTCTTAGTGGGGCCTACAAGAACCCCTGGTTGATTTTCGAGGGCCTGTCGACCACTCCGAAGAAGAGGTGTCGAGCTTGTTCAAGTTTGTCTCAAAAGCCCGGTTCGCAGGCAGACTTGAGTATTGTACGATGCTTTTCTAAGTGGCTACCCGTTAGTCCTGGATTTGGGAAATGGGAAATAAATTCTTGCCTGCTAGGCATCTACGTATCCGGGAAGCAAGGGAGGCATTCCGCTCCGAAAATAGTGTCGCTAAGGCTTGTGCGCCGCGAAACCTACCTATCGCAATCAGCCTTGCCAGCGCCAGGTAGGCCGAGACAGCCCGCGCAATACAAGCTGCTATCCATAGCTGTGTGGTAGGAAGCTGATTGTTACGGGCCCGAGGTCCGAACACAGTATATATATCAGCCATGCCTATGAAGTCTTTAATTGGGCTCCATACTAACACTCTTTTGCTCACAGAGGACTACTATGGCGTAGCGTAGTGGCATAAGGCCAACCCCTTACACTAAGTGGGCAGTGCACATGCTGGATGCTCGACTCGTGCCCTCTGTATTACATGATTAAGGCCTCCCTGTTAGGTTATTTTCGTACGAATCCCTTGACGGTGTCACATTACTAGACGTTTTTGTCAGGCCCGACTGTTAAGGCGGAGCTGTCCTGGTGCAGCCTTGGATTTTCTACTGGAAATCTCACCTTGGAAGTGATACTCGATGCTAGTTATATAGCCTTCGACTTCATCAGTGATGAACTTTTAATCTTCGACATTTCTTCATCGCACTACTTCTTCAGAGACATATTCTCGTCCATCTCGCCTTTCTGATATGATGTCATTGACCATTCCAATTCACCACGTTTCAGTTACAACTACGAGCACCTTTCTTGCAGCACCAATATCGGCTTTCGGCGCGACAACGCTTGACTTTGGCGCTGAAAACCATGGCGCTGATACTAGGAGAGGACGCAGCGCTCTGAAAAGCAACCATGACTGTTTCTTGGATACCCTTACGCTTTCGGCTTTCGGAGATACGACCTCAGACGAAACCGTTCGACCTGACGTGTATGTTACTCCGATGCACCTACCGACGGCCGCGTTGGATCACCACGTTGCTATCAATGAAAGATATCCGGGATTACTCGGGACATTGCTGGAGCCAACGGACTCGACCACACCTCTTCGAGAAAGGCCAACGGCGAAGGCACCGAGGGAATGTCTCTCATGCGTCGTCTCGAAAGAAGATATAGTTCATCCAAAGGACAGTCTTCTAGTCACACCATACCTCCCAACGCCTGTTGTGTTACGCAGGGAGCCCGAGGCCTCTGATACCCTTTTGGTCACACCATACCTGTCACTGCCATATGTAGAACACAGCAGCCGGGGGAAGGTGAAGAGCAACCCAACCACGACTGAGTCTGTCGAATACTTCAGTCTACCACCACCTCCTGATGCAACTTCAATCTATACATCGTCAGGAGTTGTTCTCACACAGAACTCTGGTCTTGTCAGAGAAATCACCACTACATCTGCATCTATTTCAAGGATTGAATCCTGGGAATATGGACAGACACCTCCATTGCCTCCACCAGTCACGACGCCCGAGCCAAGCGCTAAAACAGAGCAATTTTCAGTTTCGCCTACGACCGACGTAGCTGGTGTCGGTACAGCCCCCGAATCGTTACACATTTCAGAAGCAGTTTATCCACCCGACACCCTTATGACCATGCTGTATTCGATTTCGACGCTACTGAACGGTGAAGATTCTAGTAGTGTTCCTAAATATTCCTTCACGCCCGAATCAACCAACTCTGTAGGGAATGCCTCTGTGCTTATTGCTGCTACTGCGGCAGCATCCGTCCAGCCAATTACTATAACGACTCGACATAATAGTAGTACCACCTTCACTTTAGACCCGCTGCCCAGTACGCCCTCTCAGTTAAACCTCACGGACGGCAACACAATAATGGCTGCTGCTAGCATTTGCATGTCTTCATGGGCAAAATTTCAGAACGGCATTACGACGTACAGCTTCAATGCCACATCCGACGCGCCGATGACCATCACCACTGAGCTGATCAAACAGACGGCCAACATTTCTTTCACAACCCTATGTGACGGCGTCCCCCGCGCTCCCGCCGGCTACGCTGAATTCATCACGCACACGTACACCGTCGCCGGCCCGCCGACTACCACGGTCAATGCGATGCCAACACCTACCTGCAGTGTGCGCGCGAAGGAATGCTCCGAGCTGGGCAGGCTGGCCACCGCATCTGCTCAGTCCACCTCCCCTTTCAAAAGCGGAATCCTCTTCCCTGACGTCGGCCCCTGCCAGAACTACCAGCACTGCTCCCGCTGTGAGATTCGCGCGCGCTCCGTCGATATGTTTTACTGGCCCGCCACTGTCCCGAGCTACGCAACTGCCAGTCTCTGCAACAGTAACAACAATAACACCGTCACCGCCACGGGCACCACAACCTCCGGCACACCCACAATCCCAGACACCCCCAACACCATCGTCACGCGTGGCCTCACCCTCACCTCCCCCAGCGTCTACCTATCTTTTGACTACGTGGTCGGCGTCGGTGCGGATCGGACACGCAGCATACCCGTCCCCTGCGGCCTGCCGACCTCGCACCTAATCGTCCCGATCCCGCCCGAGAGCCTCTTCAGCATCCGCACCGTGGGCGACGACCCCGCCTCTCGCACTGCGCTCACGCTCCCGTTCGACTACGCCGACGTTGGTGCCGCAGTGCCTGCGGACGTGTACCGCGGCATGTCGCGCTGCTTCCGGAGCGGCGTGACGGGGAACCTGTGTACGACGGTATATGACGACTATGCGCCACGGCTGGTGATTCCGGATGCGGTGAGGAAAGTCATGCCGCTGTGGGCGAATTGTGACCCTTGTCTGGAGGGCGTGGTCGACCCGCCAATTGCGCTGACGAAGGTGGCTAGTGGGTTGCTGCCGTTCGTAGAACCAATACTTGCCCTGTCGAAGGTGACTGGTGGGTTGCTGGATGATACGGAGATGACTATGACGGAGGGGCATGCAAGCGCGGCGGCTAACCATGGGAGTCGAGAATCCGATGCTGGAGCAGCGACGCCTGGTCTGAGTATCTCCTCACCTGGAAAATTCACGACACCTGCGACGATGGTCAGGAGTAGGAGTGCGGGGAAGAATAAGCAGCATGCTTCGCGCAGCTCGACGCCGCCAGTCTTCACGCAGTATCCAAACCCACCGCCGTACACCCCGTACAGTCTCACTCGCGGAGACCCTGAAGGGAAAAGCGAACATGGCGCTACCACCACCAGTGCCATCGCCCAAGGCTTTCCCTTTGTGGGTGCTGCCGCTGGCCCAAGTGTTGCTTCTGTCTCCAGCAGCAACACAGATCTCTTGGCCCAGTTCTACGGAGGCCCATCCACCACACGAGGCTACAGCTCCACACCTATGGACCACTTTGACGGACAAAACAGTTACGCTCCGCCCACATCGACAAGATACCCGACTCTCTGCACAGTTTGCCGCTCCACCTTGCCGCAACAACAAAATATAGGCACTCAAGAAGCGCCTCGCAACACTTTGAGCGCCTTGCAAGAAGAAGTTGACCACGACCCTGGCTCATCCCGCTCAGCTACCATATCTACCCAGCAAACTCCTCCCGCTCAGCCAGATACGCCCGCGCTATCGATTCTGCGCTCAGATCCAACTGACCATGGCAGTAGTAGCAGCGGCTCATTGGATGCGGAAGCCATCGGCACTGGGTATGCCGGCGCGGATGTTATGACGAATGCGGGGGATGACGTTGATAGTAGGACTACTACAGCGAAGCCTCACCACAAGTCCTCAGCGCACGACGACAGTGGTAACGGAACGGTATCTGCGTCTGCATCGACTGACACATTCATTCCTTCGAATGCAACGACTAGTGTAACTACGCCTTTGCCCGGAGCCGCTTCTGCTTCGGCATCGATGGCGGCGACCTCGTTCGAAAGCAAGACCTCTGGTGGATCGCGGTGCTGCAAGGTGACAAGCCTTTGTGAGATCTTCAGTTTTTTCAGTATTTTTTCTATTTCGGTTATTCTTTGTAGTCTGATATCATGCGTAAACTTTGCGTAGCTAGCTTTTGAGAATCATGTTCCCGAATGGCGAGCAGGCTGATGTTGGATGTTGACCCGCGGAGATGGGGAATACTTATCTGTTTGGTTACGGTATGTCGAGGGCGATGATAACGCCAATGCGAGAATGTCTTACATCTTTGCTGAGCATAAACCCATACATCAAACTACATAGAGTGTTGCCTCATCCCTTTATAGGAGATAGAATAGATAGATATACATACGTACACAATTAAAAGTCCCCATTAACAGCATACCTCTAGAGAGTCCCACAGTACTTTTGCAGTTGCTGTATGTTTAGACAGCTAGTTCCAGCATGAACCGATTACCCCAAGCTACTTCTAAAAATGTGAAGAAAACAATGACATCACTGCCCTATTGTGTTGAGCGGCCTGCATAAACTCCATCCTGTAGCTCGTCTTTTCCATCTGAAAACAAGTCTAAGTTACGACTGAGGCCAGAACTTGTCCGCTATGACTCAAAAAGGCCAGTGAGCGGTCAGTACCTTGGCGTACTCCGGATTGGAAAGGCCTAGCCTCTCAAGATGCTTGCGTAGCCGGAGTACGGAGTTCGGTAAGGCTAAAGATGGGCCGATCGGGATTCCGCGCCCTGCCCGGGGGTTCGCTTAAGTTCGGTTCTCCTCGTTTGACTGAAGAACTTCAACAACTCCTCCGCGCTCAGTTGCCACTCCAGTCAAGATGTCAAGCACGGTGGCCACCGTCGTTGAGCTGGAACCTTTGCCCGGCGGGGCTATTGTTTCTACCCTCACAGCCGTTGGGCATCCAATACATGAGCCTCCCGCGCTCTCCGAACAGAGGGAGCTGGACAGAGCCGAAGCACACCGGTTCTCCCTTGTCCGGTCGAGTGTGATAGTAGCAGCCGTCACGGGAGTCCTCGTTGCGAGCAGTATGACTACCGGCACCTTAGCCATTGCGCTCCCGAAGATGGCCGAAGACCTGCAAATCCCAGAATATCTGCTCTTATGGTGCGTGGGGTTTTCCCTTGTCTCGCACGGCCAAGGCCAGTTATTGACCTTGTGTGGATAGGCCTGCTTCTATATACGGGCTTACGAGCGGATGCTCTCTGCTGCTAGCGGGCGCTATAGCAGACGTCGTTGGCAGTCGCATCGTCTACTTGGTGGGATGCCTGCTTCTTTCATTGTCCGTGCTCGCAAGCGGGCTCGCCCAGACCGCCACTCAACTCATCGTATTCCGGGGATTTCAAGGCATTGCCGCTTCGTGCTGTCTTCCAACCGCTGTTAGCATTCTTTCCGAGAGCTTCGTCGAGGGAAGACGCCGCAACATTGGTTTCGCCTTCCTCGGTGCCGGACAGCCACTTGGGTACTCCTTGGGCTTGTTTTTGAGCGGCTTCTTTGTCGATTCTGTCGGCTGGCGGTACGCATGGTATTTCTCGGCGGGAGTGGCATTGGTGGTCTTTGTCGCCGCCATCTGGGCATTACCCCCCGGGCCCAGTCGGGACCCGCTCACCTGGAAGACTTTTGCCCAACAGCTCGACTTTGTTGGGGCCGCTATTGCGAGCACTTGCCTTGGGCTACTCTCCTACGTTCTGGCCGTCGTGTCCGAAGGCACTTCGCGGGTACGGGATGGACAGAACATTGCGATGCTCTGCGTCGCCGGTGCATTGATCCCGAGTTTCATCTTCTGGATGGACTTCCGCGTTAAGAAAAACAAGCCCGCCCTGATCCCCAACTTCCTCTGGAAGAAAGCAGCTTTCTCCGGAATCTGCCTGATGGTATTCCTCACCTGGGCGGTCATCATGACCGTGGAATACTACTTCAGCTTGTTGTAAGTCTTCATTCCATTCTCTCAATCGAACGCAACTCACCGTTGCCCAGCTTCCAGAAAGTCCAAGGGCTGTCTGCACTACAGACCTCCATTCGATTTCTCCCCAGCGTCGTATCTGGAATTTCTATTACAATTGTGGCCGGCATGATCCTTCACAAATTCTCAGCGTACTGGATCGTCCTGTCCGCCTCATTGGTCAGTGGGCTGTCTCCGCTTCTCATGGCTGTCACCAACCCTCAATGGTCTTATTGGTACACGTTGTTCTGGGCGATGCTTCTGTCCGCCCTGGCTGCGGATGTGTTGTTTGTCGTCTCCACCCTCATCATCACCAAAGTCTTCCCGGGCAATACGCAAGCCTTGGCCGGCGCTGTCTTCAACACCGTCTGCCAATTTGGCACGGCTGTTGGCCTGTCCATCATGGCTGTCATATCCTCCACCGTGACTGCCCGCTCCCACGAAGCAGACAAGGACTCGCCTCAGGCTCTCCTTGAAGGATATCGAGCAAGTTTCTGGGCGTGTTTTGGGGCGGCCTTGCTCTCTCTTGGTATCGGTGTTTTCGGATTAAGGGGCGTGGGAAAGGTTGGCTTGAAACGAGAATGATCCATTGGCCAGAGAATTGTCCCGAGGCTATCGGGGCAGGGACTGGTGTCGGGAAACCAGCCCGTCACATGTCAGTGCTGCTGTACCTACCCGGAGATTGTCCACTGATCGTATGTACATACAACACGGGCGATTCGAGAAGTCCTCGAAAGTGGCAGCACAAACAGAGGAAATATGATCCATACATCCGCGCTATCCGAATGCTCTGTCTGCGAGGGTATCCTCTTGGGTTTCGTGAAAGTCTGATCAAAGATTGTGCTCCGACACTTCCGTGACGGCTGACGATGTGAGCAGCGTCAGCTACCCCGCGACTTGGCCTGGAGCCCCGCCAATCGGAGATGGCGTCGCAGTCTGAGTTCGCTTGGTTCTGCATTCTGCTGAGCTCAACCAATTACGTCGTCTATTTCCGGCATGGCATTCCAATATGCGGGGACGTAAACTCATGATGTGCGACGAGGATATTCCCCACGTTCTACATCTCCTCCCGCGCGGCTTGGCTCACCTCCGTATTTACAGCACCCCATCTTTTCCGCTGCGCGCGCTCCGACCCAGCTATGATACAGCCGCTTCTACCTCCCGAGCCCGTCAGGCAGGAGCTGATGCCCCAGGACGACTCAGAACCCGCGGATTCCCAGGCCAATCTCAACGATTACATCGATAACGACGACGACAACGACAACATGGCCGGCTCCACCAGGAAGCAGCGCATCACCATCATCGGCACCGGCTGGGCCGGCTTCACGCTTGCGACCTCCCTCGACGAATCAAAGTTCGCCATCACCATCATCTCTCCGAACCCATCCCTCGTCTACACGCCGCTCCTCGCCAGCGCCGCGACCGCCAAATTCGCCTTCTACCTCGCCGAAGAGCCAATCCGGGGCAAGAAAAAGACCGCGCGATACGTCAAGGCCACCGTCGAAGACATCGACTTCAACAAGAAAGTCCTCCGCTGCAAGACCGCGTTCGACTGGTGCAAACAAGACGACTGGTTCGACGAGTCCTACGAGACGCTCGTCATCTGCCCCGGCTGCGTGCCCAACCTGTTCAACACCCCCGGCGTCGAGCAGTACGCCCAGTTCGTGCGGACGGTGGACGACGCGCGACAGCTGCGGCGGCGGCTGTTCGAGCAGCTGGAGAAGGCGTCGATGCCGGGCCTGACGGAGCAACAACAGCGGGATAAACTGCGCGTCATCATCGTCGGGGGCGGGCCGACGGGCGTGGAGATCTGCGCCGAGCTGTGGGATCTCGCGCACACTGACCTGTTGAAGCTGTATCCGGGCGTTGCGGACAAACTAAGCATCGCGATCCATGATGTCGCTCCGCACATTCTGAGCGCGTACGACAAGAAGCTGTATGAGTACGCGAGAGAGAGGCTGGTTGAGCGGAGGATCGAGGTGAGGACGAACTCGCATATTGAGCGGGTTGAGCAGAACGAGCTTCACACGCAAGAGGACGGCTGTTTGCCGTGCGGGTTGCTGATTTGGGCTACGGGAAACAAGAACGTGCCCCTCGTGGAACGACTGGATGCAAAGAAGCATGAGCACGGCCTGGTCCGGCTGCTGACTGATAGTCGACTGCGCGTATTCAAGCCAAAGAGCGAGGGTGCTGCCGGTAACGATGTCTGGGAAGATGTGTATGGTCTGGGAGACGCGTGTGACATAGAGGGGGCACCTTTGCCAACTACCGCCGAAGTTGCGGTGCAGAAAGCCCGGTACTTAGCCAGCGTACTAAACAGCGGCTCGGAGAAGCCCTACAAGTTCCGCCCGAAGGGCCTGGTGACTTATCTGGGTCGTCATGATGGAATCATTCAAGATGGGGAGTGGACGGGCAAACTAGCTTGGCTTTCGTGGAGGCAAGGTAGCCTTAGCTGGACAAGAAGTTTGAGGGCAAAGTCAATGATCTTCTTGACTTGGGGGGTGAATCGATTGTTTGGCTCGGAGTTGGCGAGACTGTAGACTATTTCACGGTCTGTTTTGCCGACCATTTCTGTTCGAGTCTGGTGCGGACCGTCCAAGCTTACATGATTGCACCTGTATCTACATGTCGCATGTTCTCTAATGAAGCGGATGGAGGCGTAATCAGGGAACGGTAGCGTTTCAACAAAACATTAAGTACCGAATAATACCCCAGGTGAGCTTCCCATGCTCTGCTAAAATGTCTGTGTAACAGTCGCCGCCAACAGAGACTATCATGCACCCTGCTCTGCTTTTCAGCCCGTGCAGATCTTACTTTCATGCTACCCTTTTCTATATCATCAATTTCACATCCTCCTAATCTACTTATTTACTTCCAAAGATATACAGTACACTTCCAAGTGTAATGAAAAAACCGGCTAAAGCAAATACGTTTTCATCTCCGTGGGATGAAACAGACGCAATGTATTTACAGACCGTTGCACCGACCAGGGCTGTCCAGACGGCCACCATCGTGACCGGCCCTATGCTCCTTTTGAATGCACTTCTTGGTATCTTTTCCTTTTCACCGGGTCTTCTCATCGATGTCTCCCAAGCGCCATCCAGGAATGTGGCGCAGGCCCAGAATACGATCGGCGGCTGAGGCAATTGAAGGAATACCTGAGAGAGGCAAAGAAACGGATAAGTCGATAAGCTGCACCGGTATCGCAACAAGGTGTAGAGAGAACACAGCAGAATGCGTGATGCGATATCAAACGGGGAAGTGAATCGTGAGCCACGACTTGTGCACAGATAGCTCAACATGATCCAAGCCTGAAAATAAGGGCCAACGATGCGGCGAAGGGCGTAGAGCGAGAGAATAGGATTCCTCATGATGAACATACGTGGGTGAGCGAGCGTTTCCAAGACAATGGCGCGGGACCAGCGGATCTGTTGCATCATCCACGCGAAGAACGTAGTCGGGCTATCCGTAGATACCACAGCGTGAGGGTTGAAGGTCACCTTGTAACCCCGCAGAAGAAGTCGGGTGCTCAGATGTCGATCCTCGTTCACGACTGGTCTTACACCGAGGAATGTCTGCGTGTACCACGGAACCAAAATTTCGGCCAAAGCGTGGGTTCGAAAGGCCGCACAAGGGCCGGGCTGGCAATCGGTAACGTCGAACGCACTATTTTGTCCGCTGGTGAGGGATAGGTCCGTCCAGTAAGTGGCAGATACAAGTGTCGAAACAACGCTTTCCCGTCTGTTATGGACTTGGAGAGCGGCGCAAGAGCCACCAATGGAGTCATCACTCATCATCGAACCAACGACCCGCTGAATAGCACCTGGATGGATCCAGGAATCTGAGTCGCTCGACCAGATGAAGCCAATGCCGTTCACCTTGCTCAGAGCTATCGCAAAGACCATTGAAGTGAACATGATCTCCTTCTTCGACATATGAGGCTGAGAAACACAGATTGTTTTCAGACCCTCCGTGGGCTCGTGATGGAGAAGGCCGCGATCTCTGAGAATGCTCGTGGCATGGCAGACAAGAATGTCAAGCACCATGACGCCCAGTTCCTCCTGATCCAAAGAGCGTGCCTTCCTCTCACCCTTTTGCAGTATGTCGGCCCGGATGTCTCTGAGATGCTTGATAGTGCGTGTTGCGAGGAGTCCAAGAGGTTCCTTCAATTCCAGCTTCGGTATCTGATCACCGAATACCTAGATGGGCCGTTAGCACATATTACTTACGTGGTACAACGTTGGGCTGAGGCTGGATATCAGTTTCTTCGCGGAATTGGAAGCAAAGTTCCCATCTTACCTCCTGTGCAACCTTAAGCATTCCCAGATCTTCGGTCTCATTTCCATCAATGCCCACGATCAATACCCTCAATCGTTGGTTGACATCCTTTTTGTAACTTTCCAAGCATTTTTGAAACACAACGGGGTCTTCTCGATACCCAATGACACATCCCATGCACTGAGCATTCTTGAATGACTTTTCTCCAAGCTTCTCTATGTCGTCATGCTGCTGCTGAATGCGCTGGAACCGCGAGGCCTGCTTTCGACGATTCACTTCGGAAAAGGTGATTTGAAGAACTCCTTCGATGAGAAGGGGAAAACCATAGGTGTAGCGGGATATTACATTAAATACAAGAAGGATGCTGATAAACAAAGACAGAGAGCGAATGCAGAGCGTTGGCACAGCCGACGCCTGGAGTTTTCGGAGTATCATACCCGTGGGCGACGCTGAATCCAACCTGGATGGTTTGCAGGTATGTACAAGACTGGGTAATGTAGATGAGAGACTTCTGCATTTATATGGAAACATATCTCGGGCCCGTCTGCGGGGAGTAATTTAATAGCGGAACGGGATAAAAGTCAGGTGCTTCTAGGGTATTGCGCCACTAAGGTTTTTCGAGCTCGGAGTGGACTTGGCCGGTCGCCACGCCGCACAAAATACGAAAAACCTGGCTCCCGGCTCAAGACTCTAGACTCTGAGGTGGTTCGGTTCATGGGTCGCGGATCACAATATTAAATATGAATCAGGGCAGTGACCCTGCAACTACGGAGTACAGTGATTGAGTTAAGCTAAGTGATCAGCTCGTGGGTCAAGCTGTCAAAGCATTGGCGGCATAACCAGGCTTCCTTGGAACGGGCCACCTTCGGGCCGCGACTATCGAGTTTTCACCGCCGGAGAGTAATGATAAAATGACGGCCAGGGGATTGTGGTTCCTTCTCCGCTCACACGCCATCTCCTTTACCTGCATAAGAACGCAGGCAATATGGCTGTCAGGAACAGCATCCGAACGGGGCGAATTCTGTCAGTTTTTGTCTTACTTTCTTCCATGATGTAAGTTGAGAGCCTGGTCTGCTGCATTCCACGGCTAACAGCATCAGACACCTTTCAATCGTTCGTCGTGACAGCCCCGATCTGTTCCCGAATTATAAGAATCCTCGGCATCTTGTTGCTCGTAGGGATAAGCCACCAAAGTTTATCGAGGCAAGACTAACCGCATGTAGGGAAGTGCCAGGTACCGGAGCTAGTGGCATTGACATTTGACGATTTTCCCAACGAGAGGGTAGACCAGCTACTCGATATACTCGGTTCCTGGAACGCCACTGCCACGTTCTTTGTCAACGGTCCCTACAATCCAGAAGACTCGGTGCTGCAGGAAGAGATTCTAGCCCCTCGTTTGGAGAAGATCCACGGCCGGGGCCATCAGATCGCCTCTCACACGTAAGTTTGGGTCTGTCGCATGCTGATCAGCCAATGTAACGGTGTAGCAGATACAACCACGTAAACCTTAATAAGGTCGATCAATCTGAATTTACGAGCGCCTTGGTAAGAAGAGCGCGAGCGGCACGGGCCTGCGCCCAAAACTGACGAGGCACAGACTCGCCTCGACGCCTGGCTTGGCGACACCCTTGGAGTCGTGCCTCGCTACATCCGGCCTCCGTACGGCGAGTGCAACGAGACGTGCGCGAAATATCTCACCTTGGCCGGCTATCGTGTTGTAGGTTGGGGGCTGGACACCGAAGATTGGGAAAACCGAACTCCGCGAACAGTCCACCGAAGCGTGCAGCGAGTGTCGGCGCACGTGGATGAGATTAAAGCGCGGTACTGGGCGGACCGCACCGCGGAGATTGTCCTGATGCACGGTTTCCACAACACCACGATCGACGTGGTGTTGCCAGCAGTATTGGAAACTTTTTCGGGCATTGGGTACCGATTCGTATCCGTGGCGGAATGCTTAGGCCACCCCAGGCACTGGTGGTATGGGCGGATGTGAAACCAGAAGAGTGATAGACTAGTCTGCCCCGCTGTAAAGTTTGATCTGCCGAATAACCAGCCCAGCGGTGCCGGGCCGTGTTGCAAGTGCCATTTTCGATGCCGGGCCGTGGTCCAGACTGCTTGAAATGTGCATGTTCCTGATAAGCTCCAATGCCATATTCATCGGTCGCTGCTATTTGTCAACGCGCCGCAGAAATACTTGGGTGAGTACGAGGTGGTACGAGCATGAGACAACGTTAACTGACCTCTTCTCTTCAACCCCAAGTCTTGTTTTTCAACCTGCTGTTTTGTTTCAGGCTCTGCGCGCGAAACCCCAGAGCAGTATGAAAGAACTCTTGGGCGGTCCACCACCGAAGCCGCCCAGATCGTCCACCGCGTGGCTGAATGGTCTGCGCGGTCTGGCATCTGTGATCGTAGCCCTGAACCACTATCTTTATGGCGAACTCTCCGCTCCATGGGAAGGATTTCGCAGCAGCACAACCAACCGATCGCCACTACAACTCCCATTCATCCGGGTGATTTGGTGCGGCCATAGCATGCCGCCGATCTTCTTTGTCATCTCCGGTTACTGCGCCTGTTGTTCTGCCATTCGACTACGCGACAACAAGCAGCTTGAAAGAATGCTTTCCAGCCTTTCGGCTTCCGCCTTTAGGCGAGGCATGCGCTTGTACCTTCCTGTCTTCTTCATGTCTGTCTTGTCGCAGCTTGCCTTCTTCATAGGCCTCTACAACTGGCCATGGAGCGAAATCACGCTCGAGCCCTGGCGCTCTCCGTGGTCCCACATCAAGTATCTGGTCGCGTATCTGATGGACATCACTCAAATCGTGCACCCCACCAACAACCCAGGACTGAACCCTCAGTACTGGGTAATTCCAGTCGAATACTCGGGCTCCTTGGTTTCCTATACTTGCGTTCTCGCTCTTGCTCGAGTAAGGTCCTCTATCCGGCCATTCATCTTGTTATCCGTGATTCTCTATCTCCTCTGGTGGGGAGATTGGACGACTTATACTTTTATTGGAGGAGTCCTGGTTGCAGAACTCAACCAACTACGCGGCAACCACCAGCTGCCTCGCTTACTTGCGTGGACGGACAATCGTTCCATCAACAGCGCCATCTTCACCTCCGGCTTCTATATGGTCGGTCTTCCCAACAACTATGGTTCCACTCCCGGATTTCGGTTTCTGACCTCCCTGGAATCTCCAAAGTGGGAGGCATATGCTCAGCACAATTGGAGATCAATTGCTGCCATCCTCTTTGTGTATGGGATGAGCAACTCTCGGAAAATCCAATCACTACCAAATTCTCCTCTACCTCAGTATCTGAGCACTATCTCATTCGAGATTTACCTCGGCCATATGATCCTCTACAGAATGTGGCGCAACCCCATGCTTAACTTCATTTCATCCTTCTTTCCACAAATCTCCGCTTCCGGCTTCTGGTGCGCATTTGTGATTTCCGCAATCGTAATGGCAGTCTTTGTTCATTGGTTGGCGGAGATATTGAGGGTTATTAATGGAAGATTGCAGAACCTAACAAGATGGATAGAGGCAAATGCGCTAGAGACAAATTGAGTTGCTGGTAGTGGACCTTAAATTAAACTTAGAATCGTCACCAAATAAAATGACTGGACCTTTTCGCGACCAACCAGACTATTGAAAGTGTGCCAGTCAGATGTCCATGGGGAAGAAGGCTATGTCTTTCAAGCGTCGGGCGAAGACAAACGGCAAAAGCTTCTACAGCAAAGCCGCACCTGAACGACCAATACCGATCCTTACTCAATGGCAAAGTGTAAAAGCGTTTCTTGATAGCTATTTATGATATTGACTTGAGCTCCGTGCGTGGGAAAGCAGCTCTGCCCCGTCCACATTGTCTACTCAAGCAGTCAGCTGCAAGGGAATGCATAAGCTCACTATGTCCGTGTCTAGAAACGAAATTTGGTTTAGCGAAGCTGACGGTAATTTCATTTCATCTTTGCGGATGAGCACATTGGGGATATTGGGAAAGTGCTCTTAGTCCCGCGCTTGCCCTTCGGACGCAGAAAAAGGTTTTGTAGATTCGTTCTTCGAAGCTTCTGGAATGATGCCGTCGGGGGAATGCTCGTTCAATGCCTTCATTACCATATCATTGAAACAAGCTGCTGCTATGTGCAATAGATGGGTTGGATGCTCAGCGGGCGAGTATAGAACTGCGAGGAGTTCCCACCTCGAAGCTGAGTCGAGAACGGCGTGGGCGTGACATGCGAGAATCCTGCCAGCCCAAGTGCAACGCCGGTCCCATCTTCACGTACTGCGGGCCGTTCGCCATCAACAAGCCGTGGGTCATAAAGTCCATGAATGGAACCATCTGGCTAGGCGGGGCTGGTGGAAAAAGTTACTTAATAAGACCGAAGGAATGCTTGGCTGCTTAACGGAGTTTAGGACAGTAACGAACAATCGCTCTACTTTTATTATCAGCACAGCTCAAGAAATTTTAGAACACGCATCGAGCGGCAGTCCTACAAGCATCTTCTCATCCCCAGCCATAAGCACAGCCACAGCTCGACCATGGCGATCATCGCCACCGCCCATCTCCAGCCCCGGCCCGAGTCATCGAATCTTCGGTCCAAAGACTACACTTTGAATGACAGAGCCTTCCGCGGCATCCGCTGGCCCATCTTTGAACCGCTCGACAGTATCACTGTCATGAACGACCCAACCGACGCAGTCTCTTATCGGCGCACCCGCTGCTGCCGTGTCACTCGCTGCTAGCTGAACCGATGACTACGCCGCCATGGCCATCCTGTCGAGTCGATTTGTGGGTGGCGTCTTACGCGCTTAGCGCTGGGTATGCGCAGCTTGTAGGCTGTGTATCTACTAAACCGTAAGGCAATAGTGGCCACAGTGAACGCAAAGATGGAGTCCAGATATTGGATTTTTGTAAAAGCTGCAAGTCTTTGGATATTTATCGTTAGTGAATAGATCATTGAAGCACAGAATGACGCGCCTAGCAACCTGAGACTTGACTCCAACGAGACGTGCTTATACAGGTTTTGCAGTACCAGATGTCTTCCGACAGCAACCCTTTCAGTCCTTTACGCAATTTTTCCGTCTTAATTCTCTTGTACCCGTTAAGATACCATTGGACATAAGAATTTAGATAGTGTTTATGCTGCAATAAAAGGGTTTAGTCTTAAAAGAACGGAAAAAGTGACATGTTTTTAGGAAGCAGAGAGGCAAAATGGCACCAACATTCCAAGAGAGCAGGCCTAATGAACCAAGGCCATCAAGTGGCTCTAAAGCGGTTTCTCTAAGAAAAGGCTTTTACGCGGCCTTTAGTAAGGTCAGCTAAAACATTTCGAGTGGGGTCCGATGCGACGGTGGCGGGATGACAGAGCAATTCCCATTTTAGCTCACCGCCCCGCTAACCTGACTAGGAAATTGGACAAGCATCTGCTATACCATCCGGATGAATGGTCCAGCGTATTGAGTGGTCATGAGCTAAGCTGTTCTTAAAGGGCCGCTGCAAAATTCAAGATCAAAACTCTAATGCTAGCTAATACCCCGACGGAGTCAGATTACCCCCTCCAAAGTCGATCTCATTGAAGCCGTTGCACTGGGTTCTACCCCGTTCGGCTTATCTTCACATGACCACACGTTGTCCCTTAGCGTCTGGACCGTACAGCTTATCTCGATGAGTCTGTGGTCTCCGCATCGCACTGCAGCAGGACTGGTCCGATACGTTTGTTCCCCGCTTTCGGCTGCACATGTCATTGGTAGATGCAGAAACAACTTACGTGAGACGCCGGGGCCCCAACCCCCGAGTCCTGTTCTGCTATTGTGCTTATAAGACACGCCGAGTTGGCCGGCAGAAAGGTAGATGATGTTCAGAATGTAGACCGACAACCAGGCACCCCCGGCGCACATTGCTGTATAAGCTGATTTGCCAGCCCTGCCATGACATCACCAGGCCAGAGTTCTGAAGTATCTCACGAAGCAGCGAGGAGGCAACACAGACGCCTTCGGCTCTTGAGGTGTTCCAACACCGCTCTGCCGAAGTCTCTTGTGGTTGATAGTGCCATGGCCCGTTTCCAAGCATAGCACTATGGCGCTCTGAAGTTTGCCGAGCTTACCATCGGCGGTTTGAATCATTAGGCTGATCCGAAACATATGCTTACCCGGAGACGAATGGAAGACGCTGCCCCCATGCACGCGCGTGCTTACGTCGCTTTGCACGACATGTCCACGTACTGCTCTGCTTTTCGCCAAGAGGGATCAGCACCAGAATATAGCCCCTCCCTCCCCAACGTTGAATGAGCGCTCGGCCTACACTCCGGACTCTTCCCCACGCCAAGCTCTCATGGAAGAGCCCTTAACGCAATGTTCGCCAGGCACGTACATCTGATAAATGCCACTTTCATCCTTTTTTTGGTCAACTTGGTGTTCGGCGACGACTTTGACCCCGTCCAAGATAGGTGTGCACGATGGCATCATCAAGGTCTGTTTGGTTTTCCTCGGAACCCAACGTATGGCACTTGCTGAGCCCATTCCAGCGATGCTCAGGGACGGTTCAATCTTCATAGATGGAGGAGCGGAGACATTTCGCGACAACCAAACCACATGGTTTGGCTTCAGTGAGACCCCAGCTACCATCACAGCTCCTGTCACGTGTTTGACTGAACGCTCACAGGCAAGTACATCTACCAGCTTGACATGGGTAGCTCTTGGGACGCCAGAATCAACTACTCGGAGACGCGCATAGGCCGCTTCGGCGACAGGGCCATGGGCGCCAACCCGCCCAACATGCTCCGAGGTGCCCTCTACCGCGGGCCCGTCAACGACAACCGGCTCTTTACATTCGGCGGCTCGACCTTCCTAGCCAACACATCGGACCCGGACTGGCAGCAACCCAGTGAAGATCCCACGACGCTATGGTCCTACGATACGTCGGTTTTGACATGGGCGCAGTACGACATTACGGACGCCGTCCCTTGGCGGCCGAACTGGGGGGCTTGGGCTGAGGATCCTAACCGCGGGGTTGGATTCTGGCTGAACGGCCAGTTCGATCGTGGCTCTTCGTACGCGCTGTATACACGGGTGCAGTACAGTGGTGGGACGCAGACCAATGCCACGTTCAATCAAATCATATACCTCGGCGGGCTCATCGTCATGGATCTACACACGGCAAAGGCCACAAACTTGTCCACGGAATCCCTCGGCGCTCCCCGCGTAGCTGGGGGGTTGATCTTCGCGGCGAATTTTGGCAAGACGGACAACGGGAGTCTGTTAGCACTTGGAGGCATGCACAGTCAGGGCAAAGGAAACGACACATTCACAAACGGTGCCCTGGTACGTTGCCGCTACGCAAGGATGGCCACCCGATGCTTACATACCTTAGATCGATTTCACGAGCGTCTCCTTGTGCGACAGTTTCAGGGAGGAGAACGCGACCTGGTACAATCAGTCGACTACGGGCGAGACGCCCCCTCCCCGCATCGATTTCTGTGTGCTCCCAATGCACATGCCCGCGAAGGACAACTCCAGCTTCAACTTGTAAGGACCGTCCCCATCTTAAGGCCTCCCTTCTTCTTAATTAACGGGTACTGACGCAATCTAGCTATATTTACGGTGGATATGATCCTACGCGCTCGGTCATGTATGATGACGTTTACATCCTCTCACTCCCATCATTTACCTGGACGAAAGTCTACCAGGGCAACGAACCCCGCTTTGGACATACTTGCCATTTGGCAGGAGCCCGGCAGATGATCTCCATCGGAGGGAACCGCGACGCCGGCATGTTCGCGGCCGAGACGACAGGCCAAACACCAAATCTCAATGAGACAACCTGTGACCCGGACGCGGGCGTAGCCTTGTTCGATATGAGCGCGTTGACGTGGGGTCCTGTTTTCGATGCCTCCGCGCCGGTGTACCAAGTGCCGCAGAAAGTGGTTGACGTGATCGGCGGGTCGTAAGTTGCACGCCGCGGCTTCAACGAGGATGACATACTGACAACCACCAGCGGAGACGGAAACGCGACCATGAGAGAGCCGGTAGGCGGCTTTGCGCATCCAGAACTCTATACAATGTTTCACCGTCCACCATCTGCTGGTCAGAACAACAATGAAGTCAGCGGCTCCGAGATCGCCGGAGCAGTGGTAGGATCTCTGGCAGGAGCGGCACTTGTGGTCGGCGTGGCTGTCTGGTTCATATTCAAAAAGCGCCGGAATCGTCGCCAGGATGCACCGCCCCCATTTGAGCCTGACAAACCCCCGATTCGAGAGCTTCCTGCGGATGAGACGCGTTACGAAATGTTTGCGAGTATTCCACGCCAAGAGCTCCCCGCAGACTTCCCGGCAATGAAGAAGCCGACTGATAATGAGCCGGTTCAACTGGACGGAATTCCGAAAGAGAAGGACCACAGCTTGACTGACGATATGACAAAGGACAGAGCCGCCAGAGACGAAACGTCCGAGGATCCAAGGCCACTGGGCACTGAGTCAGTTTGATGGGCCCGTAAAGCTTGACTGTAATTTTGCTTCAGATTTGTTATTGTTAATATAGAAATTTACCACTTTTCTTTATCAAGTCCCAGCACTGGCTTCTCAGCGCTGTATATGTTGCTGAGCTCTTGCATATGAGGTGAGAAACCAGACTACCTCCTCTAAACTGAATTTCTATCTCCCCAGTTCTAATTACTTCAGGATTTCTCGTCCACATCATAGTCATCTTCGAATGGCTTTGCGCCCATGTGGCGCCACCCAGAAGCTGCAAGCATGGTAGCGTCCTTTGATTTCGTACGGAAAAGCAGCTCTGTGTCGCCTTGGGCAACGTAGAGAACTTGCTTCTCCTGGGCATGTGTTAGTCATGCATACTTTCGAAAATCCAAAAGAACGTACCAAGCCAAGAGTCAACATTATGGCCTCATCCTGCCACGTAGGCCTGTATTGAATCTGTGTGTGCCGGCCTTTAACGGAGCACAGGATGTTATCAGCGGCAACAGTGGCCTGTTGCATAGCTGAACGGGCATTCGTCTTTGATGCACCCGACATTGCCACGTCTCCGGCTGCGTAGACGTTGGGAAATGAGTCGTCTGCTATTTGCAATGTCGGCTTCACGCGTACGTGTCCGGACTCGGCAATCGAAGATGGAGAAAGCTCCGCCAGTATGCTGGACGCAGGTTTCTGGCCTGTGCAATCAACCTGTTTCTCGAATCAGCCCCTTTCTACTCTCCTACCACCTCACACCCGACACTTACCAAGTAATCGCACGGTACCTTCCGGCCCGAACTCAAAGTGACGAACCCCCCTCCTTCATCCTTCCCAGCCACCCGCTCCCCAAGAACAACCTCAACCCCCAACTCCTCCATCGCCCTCATAGCCTCCCCCCGCAACTCCGGCCCAAACCGATGCAACACACTATCCCTCGAATGAACCAACGTAACCCTCTTTTCCGGAAACACCGACTTCGCATCCGTCGCAACCTCCACGCCCACCGCCCCACCCCCCAAAACGACCAGATCCCCCGCCTCCCGGATCCTCTCCTGCACGCCCCTCAGCACCCCCACCGCCTCCCCCTTCCCCTCAACCGCCACCCGAGACGGAGGACCCGCAGTCGATCCCGTAGCAACGATGAGATACCCATACGGCACGTCCCTCCCACTCCTCAAGCTTACACTCCCCTCCCCAACACGCGTGACGCAATCGCGCAGAAAGAGCACTGCGCCTTCCGGCGCGGCCGCCAGGTACGGGCCGTAGGGGATGAAGGCCTTAGCCTCGTGGCCGCCGGGCAGGACCGAGAAGCGGGGGAAGACCCAGGTGAAGTGGAAGTGGGAGTTTTTCTCCACGAGGACGACGCGGTGGGTGGGGGGGAGGGAGGTGGCGAGGAGGCGGGCGGCGTGGTAGCCGGCGAAGGAGGCGCCGATGATGAGGACGTTGGTGCGGGAGGGGTCGGAGGGGTCGGAGGGGTCTGATGGGGAGGAGGAGGAGGAGGAGGGGGGTAAGGGGCGGTAGAGGAGGCGGTGGAGGGTGGCGGAGATGGAGCGGCGGGATTGGTGGTAGAGGAGGGTTAGGGTGTAGCTGAGGAGGCCCCAGAAGAGCTTGATCTTCTTGAAGAAGACCATGGTCGGGAGGCGGGATGAGGGCTGGAGAACGGTGCAGGAAAGACTGATGTAGGAATTAAAGCAAGGCGGCCATCTTATCAGATTTATAACTTGATCAGGCTGTCGAAGGCTTGAAGGATACGCGAATGGAAAGCAGGCGAGCGGCGGGATCGCCGGTGCTCCCCAGATGTCTATGCTCAGGCTTCGGCGGCCGACTTCGGCGGCCGAGAATGCAGTTGACGAATGAGAAGCAATACGAGGCCGAAGTGCCATCGGCCGAAGCCCCATCTGTCTCGCTCCCATCTTCATGAGTTGCACGCGCGTCCCGGCTCGTTCTTATTTCCGGGTCCGAAAATGTGAAAGGCAGCTCACCTATGGCATCGCTCCAGGCAAATTTCCTATTCCGTCTCCCCGCTTGAGAATTGATGAGAATGTCGCATGTTAGCAGCAAAAGCGAAGTAGCTTTGAACTTGGCATCACAGGAAGTAGTGAATGAATTATGAACTCGACCGGGTGTAGCAGAAGCGTATCATGGGTATCAGGCAGTCACCCCCTAATCCAGGTCTATCGTCAACACCGCAGCTCTTATACTATCCTTCAACGTATCCTCCACCCCCTTCAACTCGTCGGCTATATACTCGAACAACTCCTCCTTCATACCCAGAAACCTCTCGTCAATCTTCACATCCGTCTGCTCACTCGTCTCGTCCCTCACGTCCTCCAACTCCTCCTCCAACCGTTCCTCCAGCCGTTCCTCCATTCGCTGTTCCGCCTCGGCAGTGACGCGCTGCGTGACTTCCTGCAGCCTTTCCTCGAAGAGCTTCTCGGACTCCTGCACCTGCATTCGCAGAGCCTCGATTGCCTTCTCAGCCCGTTCCATCCGGTCCGGGAGGCTGTTGCCACTACTGCGATCTTTACGGGTATCCATTTCTGGTGTCTGCGAAGAAGTCGTCTCAGTTTCGCTGCACGTAGTAGCGTCCTCATCGACTGTCTGAGCGCCTTTGCTGCTGCGCATTTCCTCCTTCATGGCGGCCAGCTCGGCAGCCAACTCGGCCAGTTTTTCCTCAACCGTATGTTTCCAGGCTGGGTCAGAGTCGGAGGGAGTGTGGCTGATGGCAGCGGTGGCAGCGCGGCCGGTCTTGCTCGAGCCACCGCGCGAAGAAAGGGCGTCGGAGTAATCGAATTTCGCCTTTTTGGACGGCGGTTGATTTCGGTTCGGTGATAGGCCCGTTCAAGGAATCAGAATGGATGTTGGGGCATGCGACAAGACATGACATGGAAATCGAACAGCAGTGCGGAGATTGGAACACTTACGATGGTGCTGCGGCCGCCGTCGCGGCGGGGGTGGAGTCAATGCAATCTCGTCATACGATGGCGGGCTCTCCGATGTGGGAGAAACCCTGCCATGGTCGTTCGCGGCAGAGGGATTGGGAGGGGTGGATGGCCAGTCGAGGTTCTCAATCACTTGGCCTCCCCGCCCTGAGTACAGCATCGACAAGCAGGATTCATCAGGGATTGATTTCAGTCCACCATCGCGAACCAGTGTGCACAGGGTCTGCAGTCGTTGTTTGTTCGAAATGCGGGCGGTGGGGAGGTAAAGGGTGAAAGTGGTGACTTTGGCCAGAGAATGCAGAGCCTCGAGGATGTTTCCAGATCCCTTGGTCTTGGGTGCTAAAGACGTAGCTGCCGGCACAACAACGGCACCGGGTTGCGTGAGGGAAAATTTGAGGCGTGTGATGGACTGAGATGAAGAGGCCTGTTTGCCCCATACCAAGGCGCTCTGGACTGCTTCAGGGATGGTTGTTTGGCTGGAGTCCTGGCTGTGGCTGCCATCGGAATGATCAAGCGTGATGATATGCTCAGGATATATAAAGAAGTATACATTTATCTTTCTCGCGAGCGCCTTGACACCGACCGGAATGCGGAGCTTGAAAAAGGCTTGGCGACTGGGAGGATCATGGCGGATGTCGACGACAGCCTGGCAGGATGCTTCGGGATACCCGTATCCAAGACACTCCTCAGATTTGTCCTTTCCATACCACAGGGCTACAACAGGCGCGCTTATCACGGGATGATCGTTCTTGGGAGTAGAGGTCGCCATGGGGATAGGGCAGTTACGTGGTGTCTGGAGCTAACATCAGCATGCCATCTATCCAGGACGAAACAGCAAAGTTAAATTGAAAATATAATCCCGTGCGCGACATTGCGGACGAACCCGCCCGCCCAGGCTTTCGAACGTCGAGGTTCAGAGCAGCCTTGGCTCTTGCCAGGGAACTCCACGCTGCCGAGCCAGACACCTCTCTCGCGGCACCGAGTCGCAATCGGCGACCTAAATGGTCCCTACAGACCCCAAGTCTTTCACCGGAGGGACCCGTCGACGACGGACGTCCGATGAGTAGAGCATGGCCAGCTGGCCTGCTTGCGAGCATCAAGCGCACCGAGAGAAGAGCCCGCCGGCTAGCACGGCCACCCGCAGAGCGGATGCCTATGGAGCGGCCCTGTTGGTTGCCACTTACCGCCCCGTCCACCCTCCGGGCTTTGGATGAGCAGCCCTGACTCGGGGTCCGTGAGAAGAGAGTCGTACCAGATGGGAGCAGCGAACGGAGGGGAGAAGAACGCGGCTGGTAGGCAGCAAAAAGCGGTTGCTGCGGATCTGGATCTCAGCGCTCACCGACAGCGGTGCATGCGCTCATGGCCGTCCGTCGTTTCCGCGGGCAGCGCCGGAGGCAGGAAGTGACGGAGGCTGGGGAGGTGATGAGGTCGGCGTCGCGAGTCGCGACGCGCGTTTCATCGCGCGACCGCGGCGACTCGTTAATCCGGCCGAGCCCGGCCCGTCTGCCAAGCACTCGGCCCTTCCCTTACGTAGTCAAATATTCAGGCAGAAATAATTTAGGAAAAAGCATGAGCACGATGTCAATGCGTCATAGCCGTCGATACCTAGCATCGTGGACACAATGTCAGTGAACATGACAGGATTTCGATTGTCGATGAGAAACTCATCACTGGGAGCGTGTCATACTATGATAAATGTGTTCCCCTTTTTTTGGCTTCATTCTTGCATGGCCGTAGAAGATGTTCGTAAGCCCTGACCTTGTCCGCTAGCACTAGCGCCTCCGCCCTATAGTTGACAACCAACCCACCCAGGCTGCTCCGATGGAGACTAAGCCAAATACTTTTACATAACTCTGCTGCGATAAGGGTATGACTGTGCTGCCTTCAAAAGAACCGTAGTATCGGCCTTCTCGCCGGCTGCATCCTATAATTAATTTGGTTGCCCGAGCCGGCGCCGCGTTCCTTCCGTACGATTTCTCCTCCAGATATAAGACTTTCCCAGGCTCTTCAACCTAGAGTTTCACGTCACTCATTGCAATCAGCCACGTTCCTTTCGCTCTCGAGATCATGGCGCAGCCACGACATTTTACCAACGAGATACGGAAATCGATTCAAATCCGCAAAGCCCATATCAACGACGCTGCCCATATCGCCAAGCTCGGCGCCCACGTCTTCACCATTACCTTCGGCCATTCCGTTCCACCACACGAGCTCCAGGCGTACCTGGATAAGGATTACTCAACAGCGGCAATCATCAGAGACCTCGAGGATCCTGCAAAAGACACCATAGTTGCAGCAAACCCGAACGATGAGATTCTCGGCTTCGCAGTTCTCACACGTGGAACTTCCGAGCCTTGCGTCGAAGACCTTGAGAGCAAGGTTGAGCTGCAGCGGATCTATGTTCACCCTATTGCACATGGCAACGGGCTTGGCAGTTTGCTCGCAAGATCAATGGAAAATATGGCAAGGGAACAAGGCTTCAGAAACATTTGGCTGGGGGTTTGGGAGGAGAATTATACGGCTCAGAAGGCGTATGGGAAATGGGGCTACAAGCGAGTTGGTCAGCATGACTTTGTTATAGGGGCTGTCATCCAGACGGATTACATCATGACGAAGAACTTATAGGTCCTCCCATCTATTGTTATTCTTTTGCGTCTTGAAGATGGCTCTAGACGAGATCCATTGGTCCATTCGGCTACATGTAAAGCTTAACAAAGATTGGTAGAGATAGATGGCAAGTCTATAAACCCCGTTGAGCAGCATTACCTGAGCAGACTTACCGGAGAAACGCAGCTATAGCTCTCTAGCAAGTTTAGAGAGCCTATGCGCGTAGACACCTTTGCTGCAGACTCGTACTACCCACACATTGTGCAAATTTCAGTGCTGCAGTAGGCAGGCAGCCGAGAAAGTCCGTCTAATGAGGGCGAAGATTCTTCCCGACTAATTCCCAGCCACCTTACTTAGTCCCGGTTACGGGTTATTGCTGATAGACCGAGCACTCGGCCGAAACGGGATTGCGCCGAATTATTGCAAATGAATAGTGATGTTACATGTAACACTCATACCTAACTTTTCCTGGCGTGAAACCCAGGATTGGCCAGAGACTACGATTCTCCGTTGCGCTGCGTCCCGAGAGAGGAGTTGAAGTGCACTGCATCATGCATTTAGCATCCCCTACTCCAACAAAATCGGTTTAAACCATCGGTCCAACTTTGCCCACTGCTCGAGCACATGACATTGACCACTGATGCCCCAATGAGAGGCCGACCGCTGCAGTCAGGGTAGGTCATCTCTGGGCACTGTCATCTGAGTAGCTCGTACCACTTACCCTCCGCATCGTACCAGAGGCCTCCCACCTCGTACCACGGTCTTCCTGCTTCGTACTCGAATCTCCCTCTGTCTTTGAGCAGTAGAGGAAATAATAATGCTTTTAATGGCTCGCTCCCTCAAGTGTGATGTGTTATTCATTGCTCCCTTGTGTTCAGTGGGTAGTTTTATGCGCTCCGTGGGTTTAATGATCTATCCTTCACCTGCTTACTTTGGACTCGTATGCTTCATTGCCTCCATACATTGGCCTACCCCTTTCCAAGGAATGATACAGTGATAATGATGTCATAAGTCAGGAAGAGTGAGAGCACATGAAACTCGTGTGCCAATTTTATTATTATATGATCTGCCTTCAAGAGGTAAAGGAGCGACTGTCGAAGGAGAAGGTGAGGGCAGTTTAGGCCCACCATGACAAGCAACCCTTGAGGTGGAAACAGTATTCGGGGCAGAGTGTACCGTTGTCTTTCACGCATGCCTCGTATGCTCTATCCTGGTTCACCCACCACCACCGACTAAGTAGTCCATTTAAAAGACAATGCTGAGGGGAATGTGGACGACGTCGGTAGCACACTGCTGCAGGCCTTGCTCTTCGATGCAAGTCCATTTGAGATCGGCAATTCCACTTGCAACACTGTGGGTCTGGAATCTACATATGCAAGCATTAGTTAGCATCAGTAGCTTAGCGAAAGATCAAAGAGCAGTTGTCACTTACCCGTCGATCCAAAGCCAGGAGACGGCAAGCTTCTTGAAGTCCTCCGCGAAGGAGTATTGCGGGACTCCGTTGCAAAAGTTGATCGTATTGGGGGCAACATTGTCACCGTTGCAGATAGTGGTGTCGTTGGTGTTAAGATCGGTGAGGTAGAAATTGACGCTGGCCTTGGTAGCATCGCCAGCGGTTCTGTTGACGTTGAGGTTGACGATCTCAAATGGCTGCAGTTGCGAGGTCTCTCGGACAGTCGGGGCGCTAGCTGCAGCGGCAGCGAAGCTGAGGAGCATGAAAAGGTTGGTAGGCTGCATTTTCGATGATAAAAGAGCGACGAAAAAGAACGGGCGCTGAGATTGTTTCTTTGATGTGAATAGTGTCGACATCAACGAGTGCAGTCTCCAAATATTTATATATCATTTCCTGTCAGCACTCATCCCTTTTGGTCCAGCCATACGGTTACAGAATCCGTGCCATCCCCCGGCGCTTTGCTGGACAGCACTGATTCATGGCGTGGATCTTCACAGTTCACTGCCACGCCAGAGCGCCGACCGTATGGCTCTCAAGCAAGTGTGTGAATCCAGATACGAAGGCCTCGGAGACCTCATGCTGATCAGTAGCAGGTTCCCTGCAAATCACACAAAGCTCTAGAGCTGGAGAGGAAACCATCGTCGGTGTACGGCACCACGGCACCGCGGGCGTCTCGCCGACGCACGGACTGTTTTCAAATAAGGAGACCGGTAGTTGGATCGGTTCACGGGACCAATGAATCATTACCGGCAAATCGCATGATGCTTAAGCGCAAGGCAGACTGCAAATGTGGGTCTCGTGTACACAGATGCGGAGATAGTGCGAGTGTGCCTTCGTGAACCCTCGTAAGGCTGCCTGCGTAGTACGTTGGGGCTGTGATTTTTTTGGTCTGTTCACCAAGGCCACCACTTGAGGCAGTGCATTACCTTTGCATAGGAGGACAGGGGAGGATGAATACTGCGACGGCTGATTCCGTTCAGTTGGAGACTTGTCGATGTCGGGAATGTTACTTCACACTTGAACACGCGAACGTCTTGCGTTGATCTATGAGAAAAAGGATATACCTCCATTTCTATCACATTCTTGCATATACGGCACGGTGCCACTACAACCGCTGTTTTGAATTAGACTGCACTTGTCGACCAGTATATACACTTAGAACGATTAGAAGTAATGCAGCTTCAAGAACACCCGCCCATCCCGAGAGCACCGTTGGACTGCACTGCACGCCCCATTCCCCTATAACTCTATTTTCCTATATTCGACCTCGCCGCCTTGACCATCCTAGACCGCCTCACGATGAGTCGTTGGTGGGCCCTTCCGACTAGCGCACCGGGAGCCGCCAGTCACCGAGACGCACGAAGGGCGCTTCGGCCACTGGATACAACAGCTTCAGATTGAGCTTGAACACGACAACGCATTGAGCTTGACAGCAACGCACACACCTCCGACAAGACGTGAGCACAACAGCCAATTGGGCTTCCTGAACTGGTAAACACATTACTGCGAGTGTTCTCGACGTTGTTCAGCAGAGCGGCTAGCAGAGCACTGTAGAAAGGGGAGGAAAAGTCTATCCCTAGACAGGGAAGAGTTTTTTTCGTAGCAGGAAGACACAGTGAAGTAACGCTCGCCGCTTCTCACTCTTCGCACACACTCCTTTAAACTCCTCAGGTCTTCTTTCGGACCACACCTTCCATGGTACCCATCAAACCTCATTTCGTTACTGTTCCACGAAGCCTTCCGGCATGACTTCCTTAGGCAGACAACGGTGATAGTAGCTGAACGAATCGAGACGCGGCGAGTCCCATCATTCCGAGGGAAATCGGCCACCTCCTTATCGGATGCACCGCGATGGCCCCCTTACACGGCGAATCCACCGTTGTTGCCTTCTACAGTCGGAGGAAAGGCATCAAATTCTCAAAACTCTCAAGTCTCGTGGTTCTGGCAAGAGCTTTCACGCTCTCCGGCGCACCCATACGGGATTCTGACAAATCGCCACAGCTCTTCGACAGCCTCAGCACGATTCCAAACATACCCTCAAGACCGAACCAGACCTCATGCACACCAAGAAATGCTCAGCTACGCTGCTACCGTCGGAGTCCACACGATCGAAACACTCGACCGCCTCAGCCAGCTGCTCGGCTCTCTTCATACTTCCTCCGTACACGATGCCAGCCAGCGAGCTGTATTATAGGGTCAGCGACGTATGTCTGGGCGGAATACCATAATGATGGAGGCTTGGCGATCGCTGAGCGAATATAGTTTGTTTTGATCAAGCGCTCTCGCCATAGTCGCTGAGTATTGAGGGTTTTCCAACCTTTGATCGCGAAATCGAAAAACAAAGCCATAAACATGCCGGTTATTGGATTGAACCACGAGGCGTGCTGATCCGCGAACGCTCTCACCTTTCGCCTTCATTTAGCTAGGCTGGTTAGGATGCCCCTGGGGGGCTTCAGAGGCTTGCGTAGTTTGAGGGTGACGGGGGCCACTTAAGGCTGGGAAAATCCTTTGTGCATGGTTCTCGAGAGATGTCCCAAAGGGTTGCGTGGTGAGCAGTTTATGAGGAATATCCTGCGCATACAAAGTTGAAGAGTTCATCAACTCGCATCAAATTTACATTTTGGTCTACGTATTTGCCTGGGTGAATACCTCGACTCTCCGTGCACATCCACAGAGACTGCAGTACGCCTTCCAGAGCTGCCACAGCGTTGTACATACGAGTTTAGACGCTATGCAGCACCCGCTGCGTACCGGCGCACGGTTTATCGAAGACTTGCTTCGTGACGCGTTCGCTGTGCGGCACTTTTGTACGGGGGTGGGCCCTAGGGTCGACCTGCCTCTTTGGTCAAGCCCTGGTCGGACTGGCCCATCTCCCCTGTCTTGGACTTGGTGTGCGAAGTACTTGTGCCTACCGCGCTACTTATGGTTTAGAGGTGTGGGCTTCTTGTCTTAGAGCCGGCTTTACCGGATGAGGTGGTGCGTGCTAAAGCCGTGGCCTGAAACCTTCTGATCTCGTCCAAAGCGTCGCACTTGTCGGGCCGATGCCTGATTCGAACCACTGAACATGGTTGATTGACTACTACTGGCGGTCGGGGCAATAGATGGTTTTGTGGAAGTGACCCATTCATGATATCCTCTTGGAGGTCATTCATGCCCTTTGGAGCCCAGAACCGTCGGCAGTCTGCAGCCAGTACACGGATGGCCCGCGTCGGGTACTTCGTTGATGATCCCCTGCTGCGCTCACAGTCCAGTTCCACGCGGTAGATAGATGGAAACCCTTAGCATTCCACCGACTTCTCCTTTGCGGTGGAAGGTAATTGATTCTCCAATGTTAGTCTAACTTTTATCATAAGCAAATATGTTGATAGACAGTTCACGAAAACACTTGAAGTCGTTCGATCTACGATTGACCATCTTGCTGCTTTCAAAAAATACGTAAGCTAATTTCCTGGTGGTTGATCTATTCTCAAATGGGATGCCTCCGTTGGAAGTAGGTCACACTGTGGTTGACAAGGGAGTTGAGGGCAGCAGAGGAGCTGTTCAGAGGGGCGTGTACGATTTTGACCGCTTGATAAACTCATTAGGGCCTCTGCCCTCTGTCAACCCCCACACCATTGTGTGGCGGGCCGCGTGTTCTTTCGACTTTTAGGGGGAGTTGGGGCCTCCATAGTCTTGGAAAGTACCGCGGCAGTTTGACTGGAAATCTCCGGCAAGCGCAGCATAAGGTCCCGTGGAAAATGACGCAGGGGCTGAGTCTTCTTTTTCGACTGACAGTAGTGATGATTTGAGATGGCTGGGAGGCAGGTGGCTGAAATTGCTCATGCGAAGGAGCCATCTGATGCGTGTCCTTCCAACAGCCTTACACACGGCATCGGGTCGAGCTAAACTGACCGCAATACCAACACATCGACAAATTGATCGGACGTATCTCCGCCCACATTGCCACGGCGTGTTGCACTCTCCACGGGGAGCGGAGCCTTCATCCGGACAACGCAGCTTCCACTGAGGCAAATCTTCCACACCTCTCCCTTCCACCTACCATCGAGATCTCTGGTGGCATTGGTTGGACAAAGTCACACAACTACTTCCTACTAGTGAGTCTTCTCAAAAGGTCCCAAAGACCCAATCTCGTAAACTCCCAATGTGGGCTCTAGCTTTGGTGTTTTGAAATCCACTGAACACTGTGAACCTTATGCTCCGGATACATGTCAATACATAAGCGCCGGTGCAAACTGCGCTCCCCAGTGCTCAGAAGCACGCAGCCTCCCAACCGTGACGTGATCCATACTTTCCCATGCCACTGAGGAGGCCGAGTAAACAGTGCAAATATTGTCTATGTCGTTTCTCTCCTGAATTTACTGCTAGCTGTTAATATAAGCCAACCAAAAAAAAATCCGCTTAAGCTGTGTTGATCCACTGTTGGCACGCTCGCGGCAGCCCCAAAAAAGAAAAAAGATAGTGAACGGGGTGCGGTTCGAACGCACGCGGTTTCCCACTACGGTAAAGCTAGTGCCTAAACGTAGCGCCTTAACCACTCGGCCACCCGTCCGATATGAGAGTTTCATTAAGCAATATTACAATAAGTACTATTGCTTTTGCCTTTCTCCGCTACACGCGGCAGCGCACTACCGTTTCCGGCAAACAACTTAATCACCTTGCGAAGATACACCCTCGCAATTCTATTTCTCAGACGGATGCTCTAGAAGTCTCTTATTGCAGTCCTACGCGTGTCTTCTCCGGAGCATCCATAAAAACCCTTTAAAGTTTGTGATTACGGCGGGAGTCACTCCAAACCGAACCGCACTCTGCTCTCTATTTGTTCTAACCTGTACTATTCTTGACGATATTCTAGGGTTGAATTTGCATCCATTTTGCCTGATACATCGAATGCACGTCATATATGGCCCCATACATGCCTAGGTATGGGATGGGTGCCGGAAAGCTGCTGGTGGAGCTGTTGGCAGCCATCTGGGTCAGCTCGCTGGGATGACGTTACAGCTGAGAAACCCTGAAAATAACGCGACACTAAGAAGTCGGAAGCATAAGCATTGGTCCCGGAAACGGACATGCATTGCCCGATAATATCTGACCATCAAAGATTGATCCAAGTAAGTCGACAGCACCTTTTACATTCCCAACCTCCCTATTACATATTCTAGCAGTGAATTCTACATTGGACAGTTACAGAGGGACAAGCAGTGAGCAGTAATCAAAGAACAAGCAATTGCAACAGGCTTCAGCTGGTTACAAGACGACTGTCAAACCCCAGCCATGAGCCAACTTTCTCCCTACCTTCCCCATCACATCCAATTCTTTTGATCATCCCAGGCACGCCCCACAGAAACGCCCCTCAAATACACACCGTCACAGCCTCCCTCCTCAACTCATCCCTCAACCCCCCCATAACAGCCGCATTAACCATCACCGTCGACCTTCCACCTCCCTGCCTCCTCCCCCACGCCCTCACCCACTCCACCACCACCCTTACCAACGCCCACCCCCCACCCCCCTTCCTCATCACCTCCTCATACGCCCTCTGCAACCCATCCCACGCCACAACCTCCACGCCCCACCCCTCATGCACGTGCCCAAAAACATGCACGCGCGGCCTCCGCTCCAGACGCCACAGCTCGTCGAGCAGGGACGCGCAGCCCAGGGCGCCGAGGTCGCAATGGGCGCGGGGCGGGCCGTGGGTGATCAGGACGTCGAGGTCCTCGGGGAGGGCGGCGTGCCAGACGTCGAGGATGCGCGGGTGCTGGAAGGCCCAGCAGGTGGTGTGGCGCGGGGTGAGGGGGGAGCCCCAGACGGTGAGGGTGCGTTGTTTGTTGGGGAGGGAGAGGGTGGCGCCGCTGTTTTGGAGGTGGATGATGGAGCCCCAGGAGAGGGTGGCGGCGCGGGGATCGTCTGTGGAGGGGTTGCCTGCTGCTGCTGCTGCTGCTGCGGGGCGAGCCGCGGCGGAGGAGGGGTAGGAGGGGTCGAGGAGGGTGTCGTGGTTGCCGGCGATGACGACTTTGTGGCGGTGGGGGAGGGATTGGATCCAGTCGAGGGCGGCTTGGATTTCGTCGAAGGAGCCGGATTGCGTCAGGTCGCCGGCGTGGATGAGGATGTCGCCGTCTGGGATTGAGGGTTTGGTGTTGTGCGTGTCGGAGATGCAGATGATGGTGACCGGGGAGGCTGCGGGAGCCCTTGAAGCGCTGCATGGCGGACGATGGCTCCAGAGATACTTTGCCAAGAAGCTGCAGGGGCGGGAGGTGACTTGCTGCCACGTGCTGGGCCGCGGGCGATGGATCAGGGCGTCCAGGCCGGACGGCTTGGAGCTGAACATGTTGATTTCGTTTTCTGCGTGGTTTCCTCCTGTTGCCGGCCAGATCCTGGGAAAGCCGGGTTGAGCAGGGGCCGAGGCTCAGGAATTCGCTGTGAGGGGCTGGATCCAAGACGCTGGAAATGCGCTTCCGTTTGTAGCGACCGACATGGTGAAGCGACCGTCGACGGCGAGGAGGGCTGAATGCGGCTGCCTGGAAGACAGCCAGGCGGTGGGAATGCAGTCGCCACGTTGCGGGAAGCGTATTCGCCGTGAGGCATTATGTCGCCAATCAATCCAAAATCAGAGTTTGAGCTTGCAGCGTGGGATGCGTGCAACCACGGTTGCGTCGACTCCGGCAACGTCTTACCCTTCCATGCCCGCAAGCCTGTCGGCTGGCTTGGTGTCGCAGCTCCACCGAAAAGAACTGCTCAGCGAGGCGCAGCTGTCGCATATTGATGGCGAGTGCAGAGCCGTGATGCGACGAGACGACGAGCGGTCCGAGGCGGTGCGTGTGCCCAGACGGATTCTCTGCTTCCGCCGAAGCCGTGGTCGGGCATTCATCGTGGTCGCGTCTTGACGTGGACAGCTGTCATCTCGGCCCGCAGCAGAGGCCAACCCAACGCCAGCGCCAGGTCCGTGGACGAAATCTGATGTCGAGGAGAAGAGTTGCCATCCTGCGAAAGGTCGAGCCAAGGGCGACGGCAAAAACACATCTCGGCTGCGCGTGTGCCGAGCGGTTTGAGCCGCTGGCCAACGGCACTTGGCGCCTGGGCAGCCCCGGACTCTCCACACTTCCCCGCGGCCATCCGATATCCAGACCGAAGGCCAGAGCGCATCCCCTCCATTGGTGGACTTTTGTGCACCGTTCCCCTTATCTCTACATCCCGGCGTTCTCTTGCGGATCTGGGCAGCTTTTCGCAGACCTCTCCGGGTAGGTGAAGGGAGCGATATCCAGAGTGCGCGCTCCGCCTTGGACTTTGGTTTGCGGGGTCATCTCCCCGTCTCAAGTTGTGCATGCCATCTTTTCCCGTGGTTTCGGCGAGATGTCTCCGCCAGCCCGTACTGAATCGGAATGTTTCCATACGCACGGCGAGCTTTTGGCCCAGCCTTTCCCCTTCGTCGACCATACACGCCATCTTGCCATTCTTATTCGATTCCAGAAGAACGGGTAGCGGGCTTGCGCTCACCCTCACAGAATGCTATTTTTGAGGATGCCTTCTTTCGGCCTGGTATTCACTGTGCTCTCCTTTGTAGCCTCTGCTCAAAGCGCGCCTCACAGACCGACACCTCCTCCCGCGCCACTCATTTTCCAAGGCACAGAAATCAAGCATCTTCTTGCCTTCGGAGACTCCTACACCTATGTCCAAGGAACCCAGGGCCACTGGAACTACAGCTTCATTTCAGACTCCTTCAACTACACCTTCACTCCGCAACAGCTGCTTTCTGACGAGATTGTCAAGAATGCGACCAGCTCCGGCGGTCCGAATTGGGTCGAGTACTTGACCGGCTGTCACGAAGGTCTGCCAGCGCAATGCTCGGGGACGCAGCTCTGGGACTTTGCATTTGCGGGAGCGGACATCAGTGCGGAATAGTACGTACATACCTGTAAAGGGGAAAGTGGTACAAGAACTAACTGCAGCAAGCTTGCCGCTCCATCACAACTACACGGTGGATCTGGACGACCAGGTAAAGCAGTGGGATTCATATGCGCGCGAGGTCTTGGAGCTCGAGCCAGAGCACACGCTCGTTGCATTCTGGATTGGGTTGGTGCTGAAATAACGCGATTTTCGGTTGTAGCAGGCTGACGATGGCGGGCAGAATCAACGACATCAACGACAGTGCCAAATTCTCCAACATCAGCTTCCCGGTCTGGTATGAAACATTGGTTGCCAAGTGGTTTGAGTCGGTGGTAGGCAGCCCCTTTTCTTCCCAGAGTTCGACGATTCATTAGGTGCTGGCTCCGAGCTCGGGCTCGAGAAGCTTCAATGCATGCTACTGACTTGCACACAGGAGCTAGTATACAGCCGGGGCTACAGAAACTTCCTATTTGTATGTTCTCCAGACGGCTGTTCTACAGATTTCGTTGACAAGGAACTGATGCGACAAAGATGCTTCCGCCTCCACTCGACAAAACGCCGTCCAACCTGGTCAGCTCGAACCCTCGGCCGAACGCCACCATGGTAGGGCAATGGATTGCGGCTGTCAATTCTCGCGTGGCTGCGTTTCAGGCTAGCCAGATTGACTCGAGGACACACGTGTTTGACACATACGGACTCCTGAACAGAGTGCTGGCCGAACCGGCACAATACAGCATATCCAACACCACGAAGTAAGTTTTCCCGCCAATCCCGTCAATGAGGCTCAAGCAATGCTAAGGAATTTTGCTTTAGCTATTGCCAATCCTACGCCCAGCCGGACATATTATGGAACTACGCAGAATATGGGTGTCGGCCCATATCGGAGTATTTCTGGCTCAGTAAGTCAAAGCTCGCCTCCCCCCTCTAGGCCGCGCGGCGGAGCGCAGCGGAAAATACAGGACCGGACTTATGAGTCTTGCTTTGCGCACACAGACTCTGGACACATCACGTTCACCGTACACGAAATTATTGCGGCTGAACTCCTGACGCAGCTGGCGTGACGGCAAGTCATGGCAGCACAGGAGGCTCTGAAGAGTATATGAATCGGCCAGATGACTCGAGCAGTCTGCCTTCAGCCTTGCCGACTGCCGCTCGACTGCCGCCGCGTGCTGCGTCAAACAGAGTGGGACAATCAATCTCCGTTTCGGTTGTACGATCAGACCAGGATCTCCACTTGGCGTTTCACGTCAGAAGGCTTGCATGGGGAGCAAGATTTCGCCGATGTAGATCCGCCCAGGAGCGCATTCACGCCTGCAGAGAGAAATGTCAGAAACTGCGGACGTCGAAAGAGACGCGGTGGTAGCTTTTGCCAGAGATCTCGGCTCGCAACCTTCTTCTCCCCCCTCCCACCTTCCTTCCCCGCATCCCGCATTTTAGCGCGCGTCCTCTGCGGCGGGGAAACGTGAGCGAGCAGGGATGAACCGGAGGTCAGCGAATCCGGGGGGCGGCATTCTCACCCGACGGGAAACGCCAGGACGGGCTCTGATTTCTCCGCCCAATCCAGGCCGGCCGCCGTGTCGCTTGCGCGGTCGGAAACACACTCGCATCCCTCCCGCCAAGCTGCCAAGCCAGCTTCCAGATGTATCGCCGGCCTCGTTCGACGCGCAGTGATGGTCTTGGCACGGAGAGGAACAGGTCCCGCCGGCCATGACCTGCAGATGCGTGGGCGTGCTGCCAGGGGAGAGAGAGCTCGAGCCCTGGTCGAAAACAATAATGCCTCCGTCCGGGTGCATGATGCCTGAATAAAAGGCCAGAGAGGCGCTGCTCGCCGGGTGCTGTTTTGTTTCATCACTCGCTGTCGGTCTCTCTTTTTTCTAATTCTCTATCCCGTTGTGCGTACCACAGGCTGGAAGCTTGCCAAGCTACTTCCGCCATAATGAAGTCGGTCTTTTCCCTCGCCTCCGCCACGGCGGCCCTCTCGACCGTGGCCTCCGCCCAGCAATACTCGACCTGGATGTCGGACTCGTTCCTGGAGAAGAACATCACAGCCGACACGCACTACACGAACGCGGTGCTGTACCGCGGGCTGGAGCTGGCGTACGCAGCGACGGGCAACAAGACGTACGCGGACTACGTGAAGGCGTCAGTGGACACGCTGGTGGGCTCAGACGGCAGCATCGTCGACTACCCCGGCGACAAGGACTCACTCGACGACATCCTGATGGGGCGCGTGCTGCTGGAGCTGTACGCGCAGACGAACGCGACAAAGTACAAAGCGGCGGCGGGGCTGCTGCGCGAGCAGCTCGACTACCAGGCGCGCACCCCGGCGGGCGGATTCTGGCACCGCGTGCCCACGTATCCGAATCAGATGTGGCTGGACGGGATCTACATGGCGGACGTCTTCTACGCGCAGTGGACGGCGGCGTTCGATGGCGCGAACCAGACCGCCTGGGACGATATCCTCCTCCAGTACGAGCTGATTGAGGAGCACTGCCGGAATGCGTCGACGAACCTGCTGTACCACGGCTACGACGAGCTGAAGGAGGCTGTGTGGGCGGACCCGGAGACGGGTGCTAGTCCGCACGTCTGGGACCGCGCGTTGGGGTGGTACATGATGGCGCTGCTTGACACGCTGGACTACTTCCCCAAGAGTCACGCTGGCTACCAGAAGCTGATTGACTGGTACGTCGCCGTTGCCGATGGCGTGGTGGCTGCGCAGGATGCTGAGACCGGCGGTTGGTGGCTTGTCATGGATGAGCCGTATCCGGGCATGGCTGGCAATTACATCGAGAGCTCTGGCACTGCCATGTTCACCTACGGCCTGCTCAAGGGTGCGCGTCTTGGTTACGTCTCCGGCGAGAAGTACACCGCGCCTGCTGTCAAGGCTTACGATTTCATGGTCAACGAGTTTGTGGCTCAGAATGCCACGGGTGGGATGCTGAACTGGGAGGGTACGGTTTCGGTTGGCAGCCTGAGTGGCAATGCCAGCTATGAGGTGAGTGCTCCTCCGCCAATACTTCTACTTCTAAGACAGACGCTGACATGATCGATAGTACTACATCTCCGTCGCGTTGGCCGAGAACGATCTGAAGGGAGTTGGTCCTTTCATCTACGCCAGTCTTGAGTATGAGGCTCTGAAGGCTTGAGGGATTCAGTGATCCTGCCGTAGTACTTTCTATTGTTTAAATTTCGAGAATTGTTTTTGCCGAACCAAGATCCTTCACGTCATTGTGCGAATGACCAATCCTGCCTATAAATAATCGTGACCCCGTGACATTGCTTACCAAGGAACTAAAGATCGGAGAAAATCCACATTCGTCAAGCCACTCCGCTCCGAGGAATCACATGTTTGTACACCGCAGTATGTTTGTCGCTGTTGCTGCTGCGCTACCTGAACGATCGGGTATGGAAGTATGAACATTACCATTACGGTCATGAGTCCATGAAGGCATGCAAAAAGTCCCCCGGGTATACTGGCCAAAACGCCATATCCAATCTAAACCGTCCATCCCACCTATACCGCGTGAAACGCCAGAACGAAGGACAAAAAGAGACCATGGAGGGAATCCCGTATATGCCCCAGAAATATCAACCCGAAAGGAAAGAAAAACGCACACAAACAAGCAACACACATTACATCCACCTACCGCTACTCTCTCTCTCTCTTCTCAACTCTACATCCCTTCTCCCTCACCTCTTCCTCTATAACCCCCACCCCAACACCACAACAATCACCCCTCCCTCCCTCCCTCTCCCACCCCTACAAATTACAACCAACTCTCCAACCCCCCATAAGGCGGAAACCCCCTGCTCCTCCCCCCACTCCCCCTCCTTAACCCCCCCTCATCCGCCCACTGCACCCTCCTCTCCCTCGGCCCCGTGGGCCTGTAATAATACTGTTGCCCCTGCTGCCCATAAAAAGCCTGCCTCCTCACCCTCTCCAACGCCTGATTCGTCGCGGCCCTAACCGCAAAAGCTCCCGCTGCCCCTACCCCCGCCCCTGGCCCCGTGCCGGTGGTACCGACGTCGATAATCGGTCTATTGTTGTGGTTGCGTCGAACGCTGGTGTTGGGGCGGGCGGAGGAGCGACGGTGGTGTCGCCCGCTGCTGCTACCGCTCGCGCCGTTGCTGTTGCTGCTGTACACGGGGCCCGTGCCGTAGGTGTACCCGCCATTCACTGCCGCGGCACCACCGTTGCCCCAAAGAGAAGCAGCGGAGCGGCGGAGAGGGCGGTGGGGTGGTTGGGCGTAGGTGTCGGGAGGAGCGGGAGCGGAGGGGCGGGTAGCGGTGGTGGGGGGGTTGTAGTGGTGGTGGTTGTGGCGGATGGTGGTGTGGCCGCTGTGGTGGGCTTGGCGGTGAGCGTGGCCGGGGTGGTGGAGGGCGCAGGTGGCGCAGGGGGAGGGGTCGGGGAAGGGGTGGGGGGGCCCGCGTTTGGTGCCGCGGCCGCGGAGGAGGGGGGCGTTGTTGGAGGAGGATTGGTGGTGGTGGTGGTGGTGGTGGCGGGATGAAGAAGATGTTTTGGGTTTCTTGGTGGCGGAGGAGGAGGAGTAGGTGGTGTTGGGGTTTGCGATGCGGACGCGTTTGTTGTTTGTGAAAGTGGTGGTGTTGTTGCGAGAGTTGCTGCCGAGGAGGGGGGATTCGGCGGAGGAGGGGCGGTGGGAAGAGCGGCGGGCGGCGGTGTTGGAGGCGCGTGCTGGGGCCCCTTTTTTCTTCCTGGGGGAAGAGGAGGTGGTGGGCCAGAGCCAGCAGCACATGGCGGAGAGTTTATCGTGTTGGCTTGGTCCTCAGGATATGTGTGTGTAGGGGAGGTGGTGCCTCGACACCAGGGGCTCACGCCTCGGGGCGAGATTTACGGAGCTTTGTTTTGATGGGCGGTAGGCAGCGCTTGTTCTGCTCTCCGTCCTGCTGCTCTCCGTCCTCGGGTTGAGCGTGTCGAGGAGGACTGGACCGCTCGTCTTGGGCCCGGCGGTCTTCTTCCTGAGCTCCGCGCTCCTCCTTCTGGGGGCGGGAGCGCGTCGAGGAGAAGGGCAAGCAGCTCTTTGGCTGAGAATCGCCCTCTTCCTGCTCTTCGTGATGGTGTTCGGTCTCCTTCTTGGGCGCGAAAAGGGCGCAGCGGCGATTGGGCTGCTGCTGCTCCTCGTCCTCGTCCCGTCGATGTTTGGGGCAGCAGCAGGAAGACACGCAGGGCGAAGCACACTCCCAAACGAGCACAACGATTTTGACGATCCTGAGAAGCTCAGCAAGAGGTATCATTGCGACTGGAAGTGAACAAGAAGCGGACCTTACAACGAGCCGGCCGACAGCAGATAAAAAAGAAAGCAGCACAGCAGTGCGTAAGCAGCGCACCTCAGGCCCCGCAAGCCCTCAAATACGCCGCTTCGACGCCTCACCTTCGCGCGCGCGCGCTCGAGCAGCACACGGGAGCCCGACAAGCGTGCTCACATCTGACCGGATCGGGCGAGTGACCTGCGTCGCGCAGGCAGTCCACAGAAAGAAGTCAGCACACCGGCGCGCCGGATGAGCATGCCACGGGCGGCGTGCGAAGGGCGCGAGCGAGCGGGCAGAGCTGGAGCGACGGGCGCATCTGCTCACACAGTCTCGGAATGACCATTGTGCATGGCTGGGAGAAGAAAGCGGAGACACACGGGGCGGCATGGTGGGTACGATGACTGAGTTTTTGAGGCGGGCATCGCGTGCCCCAGCTGAGGAGGAGATGGTGGTGACCCTCCTGGTCATGGTGGGCCGCGCGCGTCCCATGTGATGGCGCTCGTGATCACTTTGGCTGCAGTCCCGCCCTCCCGCCTGCGCGGTTCCTGCAACCGCTGCGTCATGGCGACCGGCCAGAAGCAGGAACCCGCAGGGAGCCAGGCGCGGCGCCCCAGGCCTGGCCCGCCGCAAAAGCAACGCGCGCGCCGCTTGGGGGCGGCGGTGGGGGGCGGCACGCGGTGGCTGGCTGCTGCGGTCCGCTCCCCGGCGCAGCCCTGCGCGGCAGAGACGACGAGAGGCGCGGCAGACGGTCCGAAAGGGAAAAGGTGCATACGCGCTACTTACGGCGTGGTATCTAGCTCTCTTCTATCTGCCAAGGAAAAACATGCTGACATCTAGTCATCTTCGCGTCAAACCCCCCAGAAGCCGCTCCCTCGCCGCACGGGGCTGCCGTTGCCCGCGCTGCTCGTCGCCGCGCTGTACCCCGAGTCGCGCCCCGGGTCGTCGTCGTCGATGTCGATGTCGAACTTCTCCTCGCCGCGCGCGCCCCGCTCGTCGCCCGCGTCCCACGCCTTCTGCTGCGCGCCGCGCGTGTTCCAGCGCAGCGTCCGGCTCAGGCTGTCGAACCACTCCGTCGGCCGGCTGAGCACCGTGGGGAACGGGTACTGCGACGCGGCGATTGTGACGTGGTCGCCCTGCCGCAGCTCCACGCGGCCCTTGCCGTCGAACGCGCAGTACGCCGTCGCGCGGCTGTTGCGCGGGACCGCGACGCGCAGCAGCATGCTGTCGTTGAGCAGCATCGGCCGGAACGACAGTGTGTGCGGGCAGATGGGCGTGAGCAGGATGGCCGGGATGTCGGGGTGCACCAGCGAGCCGCCCGCCGACAGCGAGTACGCGGTGCTGCCCGTGGGCGTCGAGAAGATGCAGCCGTCGGCCTGCACGATGGTGAGCAGCTCGTTGTCGCCGTACAGCTCGAGGTTGGACACGTAGGGGCTGGGCCCGCGGTCGATGACCAGCTCGTTGAGCACCTCGTACTGCTCGGCCTCCAGGTGCGCCGGCGACTCGGCGTCCGACGCGTCGTGGTTGGGGTTGGCGCGGTAGACGGTGCAGGTGAAGCGCATGCGCAGGTTGACGCGCATGCCCGCGTCGCCCATGACGCGCGACAGCTGCTCCTTGTAGCTGGCGAACTCGAAGTTGGTCAGGAAGCCGAGGCTGCCGAGGCTGAAGGACAGGATGGGCGGCACGATGCGCTGGAACAGCCAGCTGGTGTAGAGCACGGTGCCGTCGCCGCCCAGCGTGAGCACGAGATCGAACTTCTCGGGCATCTCGAGGCACAGCTCGGGCGTCCAGTAGCGCAGCATGGTCTCGAAGCGCTCGTCGGCAGCCAGCAGGCCGCGGGCATCGAAGCGGCGCGAGTTGCGCAGCTTGTTGTCGACGTAGACGTTGACGCCGACGTCGCGGCCGTGGCGCGGCGTGGCGAGCAGCCAGGCGGCCAGCTCGCGCGTCAGGTCGACGAGCTGGTTGTCGCGGGCCTTGGTGACAATCATGACGTTCTTGACGGCAATCTTGACGGGCCGGCGCTGCAGCTGCTTGGACACCTCGCGCACGCCGGTGGCCGTCTGCATGAGGCGCGAGTGCGACATGCCGTCGTCCTCGCGGATCTCCTCGAGCACCTTGTCGATGTTGATGGCGGCATCGAATTTCTTGTGGAAGAAGCACGGCGAGGCCAGCGCGGTGATCTTGCTGGCGGTCAGGCACTCGGGGTTCAGCGTGAGGTCGGCAATGGCGCCGGACAGGCGCTTCCGCGGAAGCGCCGGACGAGAAGCGGCGGAGGAGTCGTTGTTGGCCAGCAGGCCGTTGATGGACGAGGCAATGGACATGTTGGAGGTCGGCGGCGGGCGCGACGCAAGCGCCTTCATGATCGTCTGGCGCGGCACCGAGTCGATGGACACGGCGTTCTTGCGATGTCGGCGCTCGCGGAACGAGCGGTGGGTCCGGGACTCGAGGGAGGGGGGAGGGTAGGACGGGGCGGCGCAGTCGAAGGTCGCGACGGGCGTGGCGCTCTCGTCGTCGGCGGGGATAGCGGCGGACGAGACGGGCGCCGTCGGGGTGTGGCCGCTTACGTCCGGCGGCGGACTTGTGAGTGGTGAGGTCGCAGGCTGGTCGCCGCGAGCGAGGCTATCTCCGGCGGGCGCGAAGACGGGCTGGCGGCAGGCGGGCGAAGAGGCGCTCCTCAGCCGGGTGCAGGGCGGGGCGGGGTGCGCAGCGAGGGACGGGCCATGGTGGGCGGCAGGAGGATCGGGGGCAGCGAGGGTGGTGTCGTGGAGTAATAAAGGCGGCGAGCGTGGAGGGCGCTGGGCGGCGGAGCCGGGACGAGTGTCGGGAGTGTCGGCCATGGCTGTGATTACGCAGCGGCTCGGGTATCTCGCCTCGCGTTCCCCCGCTGGCCGGCTGCTGATTCGCGGCCGCTGTGACGGGGCCTGCAGGGCGTGCCTGACGCCGTGCACAGCCGGTGAGATCGGTGCGGCAGAGAGCCAGTCCCGGCAGCGCGAGAGGCGCGAGTGCGGTGTGCCGGCGGGCGGGGCGCGGGCGCGGCCGGTCGAAAAGGAGTCCAGCTCGGTGTTCGAGAAGATGATGGAGGAAGCGAGTGTCTGGGGGGCGCAGGAGGGGAACGAGGGCGGCCTGAAGCGGCGTCCAGAGGCGACGGGCCGGCCTCTTAACACGAGCGTCGACGAGGCTGCGGTGGTGGGGACGGGCGTCTCACGGCGGCTCGTGGAGCACGACGCCTGGAGGTAAAAGCCTCAAGCACTTTGACACCGGACTTGCCTCAGGAGCAGCGCGCCCCATCGCGCCCCCATCCAAGCTTCGACCAAGCTTCGACAAGATCTCTGCGCTGTCGCAGCCGTGCTATTCTGGCCTCGCGAGCCCGCCGATACGAGAAAAAGGAGCGCTGCAGCCGCGGCCGCCGCGATAATATATGAAGCCGCTGACCCGAGGAATGCAGGGCGCCGCACGCGTGCCGGGAGCGCCAGCACCAGCGCCTTGCGCCCTCCGCCGGCATTCCAGGGGCGCCCGGCGCTGCAGTGGCAGCTCAGCGCCTGTCACCGCTACCGGCAACCAGGACGCGTGAGACGTCTCAGCCGCGTCGACTTCGTGCAACAACACGGCGCCAAGCACGGCCGCTCCCGAATAATCGGCCAGCAAAACCTCCGGCTGCACGTGGAGCGCGGTGCCAATGCGGCTAAGACGGCGGTGGCATCGCTGCTGAGACTGCGCGAGCCGGAGCATCAAACGCCAACGGCCTGTTGCGCGATGCGCTCTTCTCTCCCCCGCCGCTCACTGGCTGCGCCTGCATACGCCTCCGCCCTGGCCCAATCTTGCCCTCGACCCTCGGCCCACGTTTTCTGGGCGGTCGTCCACTTGCGGCCAGGAAGACGCCGCTTGAGGACGGCGATGTTTGAGGCCGCTTCACACCGCCACGAGCCGGCGAGTGCGCACGAAGAGACGGCGCTGACGGGGCGCTGTGACGGCGTCGGCTTCGCTCGCGGCCATGAAGAGCGTTTCGCCCTTGGTCGCAGGCAGCTACGCGCCAGCAAATGGTGTGTGCGGAGCTGGGGAGCGGGCGGGAGAATAATGCGGAGGATGCGCCAGCGCCGCGGCGGAGAAGAGCACGGCCGGGGACAGCTGCGCGCCCTCGTCTACGTGCTGCACGTAAGTAACTGTCATGTTCAGCCGCAGGTTTCTGGTTTCGCAATGCTGTTTACTGTCAGCGCTGCAGCCGCGGCGACGCTTTTACTTTGCGCAGCCGGCGGGAACCCGGGCTGGTGCGGCTCATTCATGGCTGCAGCCGCAGAGCAGCAGAAACGCAGGTGCAGCTGCGTTGCGGCGCATGCATCATGCCGGCCCATGACGCCGTGCGGGTTTCAGCGCCGGCCCTGGCCAGCGCGTCTGCGGCCCTACGGTGCGCCACACCAATGACGTCGACCCCAGCCGAAGACGCGATGAGCTTGGCCTGGCCGCTCGATGGCGCGCATGCTGGCGGCGGGGTGATCCGCGCGATGATGCGCGTTGCGGGCAAAGCCTGCATGCTTGTGCTCGCGACCCCTCCACCTACGTCATTGTTGTCATTGCAGCTCTCACATGGCAGCCGCAACCAGCGTATATTTATTTGATCTCTCTCTCCAAACAAACCCTCTCATCAAACAAATCCTCTCAATCAAACGCCGACTCACTCGCGCATCTTCACCCCACTGCAACTTTTCAACAACCCAACAAACCAAACCGCCACCATGTCTGACAAGAACACCTCCACCCTCCAGTCGTACGTCGACTCCGCCACCAGCACCGTGCAGTCGGCCATCGGCGCCGTCACCGGCAACCCTGCGGACAAGGTACGCCTCGCTCAGCCCTCAATCCCACGCCGCACCCGCTGACTCTCCGCACAGAAGCAGGCCGACGACAAGAAGGCCGAGGCCGCAGCCAAGGACGACCTCTCCCACGCCACCGCCAAGGCCGGTCCCTTCACCGTCACGTCGTCGGGCGTGGCCCAGGACGACCCGAACCGCACGCAGGGCTCGTGGAACCAGACGATCGGCTCGGGCAAGGAGGCGCTGGGCAACCTGATCGGCAACGAGACGCTGAAGAAGGAGGGCGCGCGCCAGAACGAGGAGGGCAAGGGCCAGGAGGCCCAGGGCCAGCTGAGCGATCTGGGCAAGGGCATCTCCGACCGCGTCAGCGGCACTGTTGGCGGTGCCGTTGCTGGCATCACGGGCAACGAGCAGGCCAAGTCCGAGTACCAGAAGCAGCACGATCAGGGCAAGACGGCCCAGCGCGGTGTCGAGGCTGATCTGCAGAAGGAGGCTGACGCCTAAGCGCAAGGCGGAACAAAAACAAACAAACACGGCTACGGGCGACGAGCGATGATTACGACTCTGATTTAGTAGCTTATACCCTGAATCAACTTCACTTCTCTTCACTTTGCTTGACATGATGAATAGGGCGATTGCTCTCTTGGAAATGGCAGTGAACAAGCGGTGCCATGAGGATGCATGTTTCCCCTGGCCCCGTCACGTCAGTTTCCTGGTGACATTGCGCGCATGCTGGATGATTGAACAGTAGCGTTGCCAGCACGCCAGAATTGGACCTCCCGAAAAGGGAACGTCGGAGAAACAGGGTAAGACAAGGATATCCAGCCGCAAGATTCTGGTGCTGGACAAAGAAACCTGGGGTAACAGGGTTGCCGACCTTCTTTCTGGGGCCAAGCGACGTGGGAGAGGGTGGAAGAGGTCGCAGTGGCAGGGATGAGAGCGAGTCACGCCAGACGATCTTCAGCAGCCGCAACACCACAAACGCGCCGATCGCCTCCCCCACACACAATCCCGCACCGCATCTTGGCCCGCGTTTTCTGCAGCAAACAACGCAGGGAAAAAGCGACGGAGCTCCGCACAGCCGAGAACAAGGGCTGGCGTAGCGCGGAATCCTTCGAAAATCTCCGGGTCTAGGCCCAAAAAAAAAAGACGGGAGAGAAGAGCGGCAGAGAGAGACAGGCGCTCCAGCCTCCTAAGGTAAGCCAACTACAAGACTTCCTGATCCAGACACTTCATCACGGCGAGAATCGCCACACGCTCGTTTCCTACACCCCAGTCGCGCTCGTCGCCCCGCACGCGTTCATTACCCAGCATGCCGTCACCCACCCGCCGGCTCCTCCTCCTCCTCTCCCTCGCCGCCGCCGCCGCCGCACCAGCCAGCGCCCAAACCACAACCCCCCAGTCCACGTCCACTCGCACCAGCTGGGCCCTCCTCGACAACACCGACCTTTTCCCACCGCACACTCCCACCGACATCTCCCCACCCGCAACAACCGCCACGACCACCACCACCACCAGCAGTGACGCCTCCCAAATCACACCCCCCATCCCCTGCCCCGGCCTCTACTACACCTATGGCGGCATCTGCTGCGCCGGCAACACCCTCCTCGACTGCGACTACGACGCCCTCTACACAGGCGCCCAGAACGCGTCGACGTGCTGTCCGGCCGGCGAGTTCGTGTGGGCGCTGCCGCTGTCCGCGGCGCAGATAGCGGAGGCGAGGGCGGAGGGGACGTATAGCGGGTGTCCGGGGAATATTAGGAATGGGGTGTGTTGCTCTGGGGGCGTGGTGTATGGGGTTGATGATGGGGCAGGCGGGGAGGAGCAGGAGGTGTGTAGTTTGGGGACGGTGGTTTGGGTGCTGGTGACGGGGGTGGGGGGAGGGGTTGTGACGAGTAGTGTGGCGCCTGAAGTGACGGCAGCGACGACGACGACGGGGGGGTTTTGGCAGGGTGGGGTTCCGGCGGCGACGAGTGCTGGGGCGAGTGCTGGTGGGTCGGCGGTGGGTGCGCCGGCTGCTGGCGGTGGAGGTGGTGCGCGGTTGGCGGTCGGAAGGCCGGTGGTAGGAGTAGCCGGGCTGCTGGCGCTGGGCAGTGCGCTGTAGGTACGTTCCGGTAAGGCGAGACACAGCAGCAGCCAACGGCGGACCAGCTGCGGACCGGGCCTATCGGAGATAAACGGGCGGGATGCACGTCACGGCCGTCAGCGCATGATCTGATCTGCACGTCGAATGGCGTTAACCACTATGTCCGCCGCATCTTGGCGGCCTTCTTGCTGCTGCAAACTCTATCCTTCCTACTAGACGGCTTGGCGCGCCTCCGGCCCCAGAGTGCGCCAGTATGCGGTTTCTGTCCGTCTTGTCGTGCGTAGTAAGTCCTAATGTCGAGCTAAATCCGTCCGACCAAAGTAGCTGCTATCTCTATATATACTGTCATTTCGATTGCTGTCTGCTCCTCCCACTTGCTTCCGTGCCATCAACAATCCACTCTTCCATCCAGACTCTACCCAGACAACTCCCCCTCAATTCCCCTCACCACCAAATCTTCAGCCCCCCCCCCCCCAAAACCCAAGACCCCTCCACACACACACATCCACACACCATGGCGCCCCCCTACAGCTTCCACACCACCGCCACCGAAGTCGCCTCCGACCTCACCTCCAACATCCGCGGCAAAACCATCCTCACCACCGGCGTAACCCCCAACAGCCTCGGCTCCCACTTCGTCGAAACCCTCGCCGCCCACGCCCCCGCCCTCCTCATCCTCGCCTCCCGCGACCCCACCACCATGGACGCCACCGCCGCCGCCATCCGCGCCAAGCACCCCACGGTCGCCATCCGGACCGTGCAGCTGGACCTCGCGTCGCTGGCGTCGGTGCGGAGGGCGGGCGGGGAGGTCGTGAGGATGCAGGAGGAGGAGGGGGTGGTGGTTGATGTGTTGATGCTTAATGCGGGGGTGATGGCGTGTCCGTACGGGACGACGGAGGAGGGGTTCGAGCGCCAGTTTGGGACGAATCATCTGGGGCATTTTGTGTTTGGGAATATGGTTGTGAAGGGGATGGTGGGGAAGGGGAGGAGGCCGCGGGTGGTGGTTGTGAGTAGTGAGGGGCATATGATGGGGCCGGTTAGGTGGGCGGATGTGGGGTTTGGGGTGAGTAGTAGTAGGAGGGGATCTTGTTTTTGCTCGCTTTTTTTTGAATGCTGGCTGACGGGTGTTTTTTGTTCGGGCAGAAGAACGGCGAGTACTACGACAAGTGGCAGTCCTACGGCCAGGCCAAGACGGCAAACGTCCTCTACGCGCGAGCTCTCGCCGACAAGCTCGGTTCCAAGGGCTTGCTTGCCTTCAGCTTGCACCCTGGCGGCATTATGACGAACTTGGGCCGGCACATTGATGTCCAGGGCGATGACTGGCAGAGTCTGAGTAAGCCACCATACCGCCACGACCACCTGTGCACCATCTTTCGTCTCCTTGGCTGACACATCTGTTTTCTGTAGTGGCCGCTTTCCGCAACTTGGGTAACCCGCAAGGCTTCCCCGAGTACTGGGAGAAGAATCCCTTCAAGACGCTCGATGAGGGCACCTCGACGCACATGGTCACCGCGTTCGCCGACGGACTTGATGGTACGTTTTCAGGAAACTCGGTCCTTTTCCGTTCTGATAAACTGACTCGGTACCTGCTTGTAGAGTATAACGGCAGGTTCTTCAGGGACGCGCAGGTTGCGCCGCTGGAATGGGTCAGCCCTTGGGCGCGCAACTCGTTCGATGCTGAGAGACTGTGGAAATTGAGCGAGGAGATGGTTGGTGAGAAGTTTGACTTTTGAACCAAGTCATGACTGTGCTTGTACGGGCTAGATAGATAGCCGAGCTGCATGAATAGCGAAATAAAATTGACAATTGCGTGTGTAAATATCGTGCGTCTGAGTCGAAGACGTGGGGCAGAATCTGTCAGGTGGTCGCTTGCTTATCCAGTAACTCGGCAGGATATTTGGTGCAGGGGGCAGCTCTTTAGAAATGTCTCTCTTGCTCCCCTCTTTGGAAATGCAAACTTCTACTTACGACAACAGAGCTCCACTCAAGTACAAACCGAATCGGTGGCTCGTTCGCTAAATGGCTTGTCTGATCGAGTCTTGCAGGTGCTCTTCGGCCGAAGATGAGGAATGCTGTTCATACAAAACCTATAATATGCTCCTGGCAGGCCACATTTGCGGATCAAGGTCTTTTTGCTCGCTGTCTCCTCTGGTGCCACACATTGGCAATGTTGCGCATTTTGTCCTCTCAGGTTGTTGATCTCATCATTATACTTTCGATTCTGCTTCTCCTCCGACAACTTGTTTACCACAACCTCTCCTTAACATTTGACGGGATCCATGCCCCCCTTGAGAATGCACCGGACACTGTCGACCATTAATCATCATTGGTAAGCTGGCTTGTGGTGTGTGATCGCCGTCGTATTCGTTTCGATTGACTCGGTTTCCGTTTCTATCAGATAACGGCCGCAAACGACTTTGTTGCTCTTTTCTGTCAGCTTCTGCTTTTTTCTCATCGACTACGAGTTGGTGTGACGGAAGTGAAGGTTTTGTGGAGAACGCTGGGTTTAGGTGAAAAAATTATCCGTTGCCAAGGTTAGGGGACGGGATCCGACCTGCAAGAAGAGGGTTTGAGAGACGATGAACGCGAGCGGGTCCTTCTAGTCATTGGTGGAACTCGCGGGCCGGATCAAAAGGAGAATGGCAACGGGCTGTGCGCAAGTTACCGAGCGGAATGCGCGGGAAGATTCTTACTTTAGGTCTTCTATTAAGCTTTCATGTAAGCTACTAAACGGGAACTTAGGCTTTTACCTACATACTCAACAGGGTTAGTTATTCAAGACGCCTCTATTGCTAAGCAGTAAGTTTAAGCGAGATCACCTGTGCTCTGGAGCGTTGGCGCTGAGCTCTGTCCTTGAAACCTAATGGATTGTTCTTTCAAGTGCTCGTTCAGAGATCTGTATCTCTGGTGGAACGGGCTGTACGCTTCACTACTCGCGGGCCCTCCACTTGACTTACATGTGAGTTCTGCCGTCTTCAAACAACATTATTATGTGTAGTGAAGCCTCTGTCCGAATGGGCTGATTGTCCTCGTCTCTCCACTCTTGCCTCTGAATGAATAGAGCCTTGCAAACAAGATGCAACTAAACCGCCTCGAATTGCATACGATCACAGAATCTGCCGAGATGACCAAATCTGACTACGGAGTACGCGGATCTCGGATGCTCCCGTGAAAATTGGTGAATCCGGGAGATCTTCTCCTCGCTCGGGCCAAGTCCAGGTAGTCGAAAAACAAGGTCTTGGATGAGCTAACGCCGGAACGCACCCAAACTTGGGGTGATACAGAACGACCTGAGCAAGTGCGTCCACCATCACACTAGTAGCCAGTAGTACAGATTGTCCGGGACCATCTGAGGTAGACAATTCATCATCTTGGCTTCTTCATTGTCCCCCAGCATAGGATCCGGATGCCGAACCACGTGCGTATCGGTGCGAATGCTATTGCTGGAGGATTGGAAGATGAAGTATTGGGGTTTGTGGAAAGCCGATGGGTGATATGCTATATATCTCTGCTCATGGAGAAGGAGCTTGATATATTCCTAAGGAATATTGGAGCTGAGCGGATACGGAAGAAAACACAGAGAACACCTCCCGGGGGAGTCATTGTGTTTCTAAAGACAAATTAGCTCGTTCGCATACGGAGCTGGTGTATAGATCCGGATATATTAGGCATTCCTATGTCCGGATGACAATTCCAACATTCAATGCTTATGAGCTCATAGAAGGTGTCCCGGTTATGCGTTTTGAAACGGGATCCATCACAAATGCCTCGAGCATGACCCTGTATTGATTGCCGAATGATCTGTCTCCATATTAGTTTTGTTTGTAAGAATGCGTCCTAAATGAAATACACACACTGAGGCTCATGTACTAAGTAGAACCTGTTCCAAAGTTAAATGGGTGGAGGGGGATATTTCACTAATATACTTTGAGAGGAAAGTAGCATGGAGCAAGTTCAGGATTTACTTGGGCACCAACCTTTGTACGTAAAGCAGTATTTCAGCTCGGCTAATCTCCTGATGATGGGCCAGAGACTTGTACAATCTCAGGTGATGTACTAGTATGTAGCGCGGCTTCGTCAGCCTGATCAACAGGGTCTGTGTGGGGATATGCGCGGGCAACGACTGGGGTCTACGTACTTGGGGGCGGAATCTATCCCGAGTTGGCAAGAACTTTTCTACATCCACACCAGTCAATACGAGCGGTGGGTACATAGCTACCAAGCCATCTGGACTTCTTTCCCCTTCAGGAACTGATTGGAAAAGTCAGCATTGATGCCTAACGAGACACGTTGTTAGTGGCTGCGCTATGAGGGCTAGAGCGGTGCGGTTGCGGGGGAGAACATTTCTAAGGATTCAACGGTTCTTAGCCTATTATCCACGATAAGAGAGCCACAGGTGGACGCGCCCAGGCTTGAATCACTGCATGATAAATATTCCTCTTGATGGCTTACTTCTCCACCGTCGTTCTTCCCACTGCTTTTTACGTCTGAACTTCCGAAACATGGCTGACACAATCAACGGCACCAATGGCATCAAGCTGCCCGCTCTCGCAACCTCTGCAGAGGATTTTCTGTCCCAAGAGTACGACTACGTCATCATTGGCGGTGGAACTGCCGGTCTTGTCATTGCTGCGAGGCTAACCGAGAACCCGCATGTTACTGTTGGTGTGATCGAAGCTGGGAAATGCAGGCTCGACGACATGCTCGTCGATACACCCGCACTATTTACCAAAATGCTGGGAAATCCAGAGTATGACTGGAATTTGAAGACGGCTCCACAAGTAAGTTGATGGTTGAATGGTTTCGAGAGAGTGAAGCTGACGTGAACAGATTGGCACCGGCGAAAGAAGGCATCACCTGCCGCGTGGAAAAGCCCTCGGTGGTAGGTTTTGCAGGCATTTAATTCCATAATCTTGCTGACTCGGAATTAAGGCAGTAGCGCAATTAACTACTTGATGTAAGTACCCTTTAGCGCCGAATCACAGCCGCAGACATGAGCAGTCCGCAGTTGTATGGATGAGGGATACGTCTCGATGTGCAATCGACCATATCTTCTCTGCGACAACGCTTCTGAAATAAGACTAATACAATCCACTAATAGGTACGTCCGCGGCTCGGAACAAGACTACGATGACTGGGCGATTCTGGCCGACGATCCATCGTGGTCATTCGCAAACATGGCGCAGTACTCGCGCAAGCACCAGACGCTCGAGCCCACCATCGCAGAGACCATCACCAACCGCGCGGCGCTCAACCTAGTCGACACCAACCACGGCACCAGCGGCCCCCTTCACACCTCGTTCAACGACTTTAGACTTCCACTCGAGGACGACTTCCTGGACGCCTGTGACCAAGCCGCGGGTATCAAGACCAGGCCTGTGGACGCCTTCTCCGGCGACCACTACGGCTTCTACTCGTGCCTGGGCACCGTATACCGCGAGGGCAAGAACCGCGGTAAGCGCTCCTACAGCGCGCGCGGCTACTTCGAGGACAACGCGCACCGCCCGAATCTCAAGGTGTTGTGCGAAGCTGCGGTGACATCCATCATCCTCGAGGACGGTCCCGGGGGCAGCAGCGTTCCCAAAGCCACGGGCGCAAACTTCTCCTTTGGTGGCGCTAGCTACGCCGTGAAGACCCGCAAGGAAGTTGTGCTCTGTGGCGGCGTGATCCACTCTCCCCAGATCCTCGAGCTCTCGGGAATCGGCGACCCGAAGGTGCTGCAGAAGGCAGGCGTTGCTGTGAAGGTCGAGCTGCCTAGCGTTGGTGAGAACTACCAGGACCATGTTGTCGCTGGCGTGGGCTACGAACTTGCTGCAGGTGCGATATCGCTGGACAGTGCTGCGGACCCAGCCGTTCTGGCGGCGGCGCAGAAGGCGCTCGTTGAGAACCAAGGGGGACCGCTGACCGCTGTTGCGAGCGGGCAAGGGTTTTTGAGGTGAGTCAAACTTTTACGCCTTTGAAGCAAGAGATAGTATTCTAGTATGTGGTATATGAAGTTCAGGAGACTGATGCGCTGGGGATCCGCTCACAGCTACAAGCAACTGGCAACGCAAGAAGAACTGGACAAGACTATCGCAAGTATACGCGAGACCCAGAAGACGTCGACGCCCTTCCAGCAACGCCAGCTTGACCAGGTCATCAAGCACCTTGAGGACCCTAAGTCGGCCAACCTACAGTTCCTCCTGCTCCCCGTCAACTTTAACTAGAACGGCGAGGCCATCCTTGACCAATCGAAGCTCTACCCACCCGCAGATCCTGCCAAGCCGCAGGCCGCAGCCTGTGTTTGCGCGCTGCAGTATCCCGTGTCTCGCGGATCGGTGCACATTGAAAGTGCTGGTAAGTAAAATAGATAATTCAAAGGACATTCACCCAGGAACATTTCACCTTTCGAGATCCTGAGGGGCACGCTGACACTGACACAAAAATTCTTGTAGACCCGACGAAGCCGCCTGTAATTGACCCCGGATACTTGAAGGATCCGGCCGACCTCGCTGTCCTGGGTGCTGCCCTCAGGATGACCGACAAATTTGCCAAGGCCCCCGCTCTTGCCGACAAGGTCGCAAAGCGTACTTACCCGGATCCAAGCGTTGATCTGCAGGATTTGGCGAGTGCGGAGGAGGCGATCAAGGAGTTCTATATTGGCGAATATCACAGCGTTGGCAGCTGTGCCATGGGTGATACTGTGGATTCGAAGCTAAGGGTGAAAGGCGTGAAGGGGTTGAGAGTTGCGGACGCCAGGTAAGCATCTTCCTTCCTTCCTGCTCTTGTACCAATGATCCCGTGCCTCTGTTTGGAATTAGTACAAGGACTGATAATTTGACAGCGTTTTCCCCAATCACGTTAGTGGAAATACCCAGGCTTCTGTGTATACGCTGGCGGAGAAGGCGGCAGATATTATCAAACATGATGATGATTATGCCACGGAGGAGAAGGCGCTGTAAATACCTCAGGATTATCTGTCATGTTTCCCTTGAAGTTAACCCTGCAGTGCCGCAAGAGGTTGTGTTCCGGAAGACCCCTCCCAAAGAAGCGAATGCATATCCAACCTCTTCAGTTTACTGTGGAGTATATAGAATATTCTCAAGTATCCAATTTCAAGACTCTTCGGCAAAGCTTCTTTCATTTAAGATCTGGGTGAGCAATTTTTCGCTGTCAATTCGGGATCCGCATGTCTACACCTGCGTTCATTGAAGTTTGGTAGATATCTGGATTTGGTGCTTCTCGACCACGCCCGCAATCAATCAGAATGAAATCAATCATATCTACTCGATCGATAGAAGAACGGTGCGGTAGAGGCACATTGAAACAATTACCATTGATTAAAAGGTGAGCTTGGCCTACCGCATTCTCAGGTAGATGTTTTTCAAAAGACGGATCCTTCTACCATTGATGAAGTGCTCGCGCACGGACTAGTGAATAAATTGCGATTTGCGTTTACTGAGTGTCTTGGTGCGTTGACGAGGCCTACGTATTCCTAAAATCACACCGGATGTCTGCGGGTGCTCGGAGAGAAACTTACCCGGAGCCCGCGCAGCCGATTTCGGGCACTACCCAACCTACTTCTTAAGCACAGAGTACTGAACCTCACAAGCACATTTGGAATTCGACACTTTCATTGTCCACCAAGTGTAATGGATTTATCTATTGTTCTTGACACCGAGCAGCCATTCTATCTATCCGGCGATGAGCTCAAGGGACACGTCGAATTCAAATGCCCAGAGACCAGGTCAGTCGGACGAGTTGAGGTCAGGTTCTGGGGCCGTCTTAAATCCTCAATCGTAGAAAAGAACCTACTTACCTCGATCTACCAAAAATATCGCGACCGTGTCTGCCTGTTTGAGGAGTCGCGAGATCTTCTTTCCGGAAACGAGTCAACGTTAGAGGCTGGAGAACACAGTTGGTCGTTTTCCTTCACTTTCCCGACGTCAGTTGCTCCCCGGAGACTAGACGAGTGGAACATAGGACCGACAACACTCAAATTCCCAGAACAAATACCGCCTCCATCCTTTAGCCTAAATGCTCGGGGGCCGGTCAGCGGCCACTACAGCTTCATATCCTATGCGTTAGTCGCAAGTATACAGTTCACCGATGGCGGGAAACCCGCAAAAGATGCCGAAAAGCTGTTAAACTTCATTCCGGTATCCGACGATCCGCGCCCAGAAAGCGAATACCAGCATCAGACAACATGCGAAGTCCGCGGCTTTGATCTTCTGCCAGAGAACGAGCGTCCAAATATCATCGGCTTCGGTTTTACGAGGCCCCCAGAGCCTGTTCTCAGGTTCCGCATCACTGCCTCATGTCCCCTATACCTTACTCCGACCGAATCCTGGAGGCTTTCTGTCAATCTCAACATTCTACCACATCGGCCCCGCGAGGGCCACGTTCCCAATCCACCGGAGTTTCTTTTGAAGTCAGTACACGTTCGCATCAAGTCCAAGATTGGGATTACCATTGCACGGCACGTCGAGCATAGACGCACTCATAGTGCCAAGCCATACGAAGTTCAACTCTATAACCAAGGAGTCCTTGTCCCAGGAGAAGAAAAAGAGGTTGACATGGGCAAGCTGGATTACGTCGCTGCAACTCTCAACTTATCGAGCGTGGATCGGCGATACAAGATGCATGTGGATATAGTAGTTGAGACAGCAGACCACGCGCACTTGTTCAACCTGAAAGGTGTTTCACCTGTAATCATTGGTCCTTTACCAGTCTCGGCCAAGGGTGAAGGTGAGGCTGCAGAAGCCAAGAGGGCGGGTATTGTTGAGGAGGTTCTTGAAGATGTGGGAACCGTGTTCGAGGTTGGGCTTACAATTTTCTCCTTGGTGGTCGCTTAGTATTTTGATGTTCGAGCTTGTCTAGATCTCTTGACTATATATGGGCTTTACAAATTCCCAATGATGAAGCATGATATACCATGATATCGTTGCCTTATTTGCCATAACAGGGCGCAGCCTTGCGACTAAACAACTGGCTTTGAACGTGTCTACAGGTATTATACAGCAAGGTGATTTCTCGACTGCTGAACAAATGCTAGCAAGAGGTACATGGAGGCTGGGAACAAGAGACGGAATGCGCCATGCGAACGGTTGATTACATAATCGACTCCCCGCCACGCCTCCGTCTCCCGACGTCGCGCCTCGTCCGATCTCTCGACAGCAGCAGCCATGACAGCCCGCGCGAACGTGCTGCTCAGGCACGCGCCCGGCCGGGCACCTCAGCGCCTGCTCCGCCAGCCTCCTCTCGCACGCCAATGGCCGCCCTCGGCCCTCCGCCTCTCGTCGACGTCCAGCGCCGCCTCTGAAGCCTCCAATGCCGCCAGCAAGGCCCGCCCCGCCGCCTCGCGCGCCAGGAACGCGCTCGTCGGCACGTCGCTCGCCCTCTTCGCCGGCGCCGGATACCTGTACTTCACCGACACGCGCGCCAGCGCGCACCAGTACCTCGTGCCGCCGCTGATCCGCACCATCTGGTCCGACGCCGAGGACGCACACCACGTGGGCACGGCGGCGCTGAAGACGCTGCACGCGCTGGGGCTGCACCCGCGCGAGCGCGGCGACGCGGACGCGGCGGGCGACCTGCGCGTCACCGTCTTCGGGCACGCGCTGGACAACCCCATCGGCATCTCGGCCGGCCTGGACAAGAACGCTGAGATCCCCGACCCGCTGTTCGCGCTGGGCCCGGCCGTCGTCGAGGTCGGCGGCGTCACGCCCAAGCCGCAGCCCGGGAACCCGCAGCCGCGCGTCTTCCGCGTCGTGTCGCAGGAGGGCCTCATCAACCGCTACGGCCTCAACTCTGAGGGCGCCGACAACGTCGCCGCGCGCCTGCGCCAGCGCGTGCGCGAGTTCGCCTACCAGATGGGCTTCGGCCTAGGCCCCGACGCTGAGCAGCGCGTGCTGGACGGCGCCGCGGGCGTGCCTCCGGGCAGCTTGACGCCTGGCAGGCTGATGTGTGTGCAGGTGCGCCGCCCTGCCTGACCTCACGCCACTCTACTGGAGGGCGAGGGAGAAGAAAGCTAACAGCGCCCCGGTGTAGGTCGCCAAGAACAAGACGACGCCCGACGCGGACATCGAGGCCGTCAAGAACGACTACGTCTACTGCGTCGACCGCCTCGCCAAGTACGCCGACGTCATCGTCGTCAACGTCTCCAGCCCCAACACCCCCGGCCTGCGCTCCCTGCAGCGCGTCGAGCCGCTGACCCGCATCCTGACGGGCGTCGTCGACGCTGCCAAGTCGGCGGACCGCCGCACCAAGCCCGCCGTCATGGTCAAGGTCAGCCCGGACGAGGACTCGGACGAGCAGATGTCCGGCATCTGCGACGCCGTGTGGGAGAGCGGCGTCGACGGCGTCATCGTCGGCAACACCTGGAAGGGCCGTCCGGAGGCCCTGCCCAAGGGCTACATCCTCCCCGCCCACGAGCAGGACACCATGTTCGAGACGGGCGGGTACTCGGGCCCGCAGCTGTTCGACAAGACGCTGGGTCTGGTGGCGCGGTACCGGAAGATGCTGGACCAGGGCCCGCGGCTCGAGAAGAAGAAGGAGCCCAGCGAGGAGAAGACCAAAGCGCTGACCGCCCCTTCGACCGGCGATTCCCCGGAGACTTCTGTCATCGACAAGATCGAGGCTGGTGGCAGTCACGACGTCGCGTCTGAGGCCTCTTCCCCCGCTGTCAAGGTCCACGTTCCCGAGCCCAGTGAAACCATTCCCTCCAGCCCCGACGATCTGACTGAGACTGCGCCCGTTGTGACCGCTGCTGCGCCCTCTCCGGTCGAGGCTGCGGCAGGCGATCGGTCCCCGTACTCGCATGCTTCGAAGGAGCTTTGGGCCACCGGTGGTGTGACGAACGGGCAGCAGGCTCTGCAGCTGCTGAATGCTGGGGCGAGCGTTGCGATGATTTACACGACTATGGTGTACAATGGATCTGGCACGGTGACTAGGATTAAGAATGAGATGAGGGAGGAGATCAAGAAGAGATAGATACCTCTTTGAAAAAAAAAAAAGGAGAAAGGCTTTGTAGAAACTCGCGATTGAAGTTTCTGTGTATATTATGCGAGAGTTGGTCTCTATGGCTTAGGGATTCTGTATGCGCGGTATTTAGGAAGAAAAAAGAGAATCAGCGTAGATGAAGGATCGTTTTTGGAGCTCTTTGATTGTTTATTACAGAGACATGGCGTGTGCATAATGCGGCGGCGCTTGAGCAATCAGAATGCTCTGTCGACCTGGCGAAAACAAGAATGAAGTACTGTGAAAGGCGCTTGGAGATTTTAGCTCAACATGGTTCTTCTCTTTTCATCGCTAGCCTTGCAAAGAGATCATGCGCACTTAGTACACCCAGATAAATGCTTCAATTCCCTTCACATATTTCCATTAAGAGCTACAATATTCTTTGAGATGCTGGTTACACCACACCTTTCACGTGCGTGGTTACTGGCAGACTGTAAAGTCCGGTTGTTACATAGTAGTGTTGGAGGCAGGGCCGCGGTGATTGGAACCTATGTCGGCTACGTCTTAGTCATGAGGGAGCCAATTACAATATGCACACACATTCATTATACTTTTACCTTTTACAACCTCCATATCACAAAACAAACCTCTAGGGGTCTTTAGGTAGGGCTTCCATATGTACTAAACCGCAATATTCTAAGAAAGACTTAGTAGCGTACAAAAAGTAAGGCATAAATTTACGCACGAATAGTAAGATACCCGATATTAGGGAGAGATAATAAAGAGATAATAACGGCATGCGAAGGCCTTTATATATTTACTCGGCTCGAGAAGGTTCTACCTAAGTTATACAGATTCAGCCTAGCTATAACGTATCGTAACGTATAGCGCGGGCTATTTAAGAAGAGCTAGTATAGAAGCCCTACTTAAAAACCCCTGAAGGGTTATTATATGATATGGTGGTTGCAGAAGGTAAAAGTATAATGAATGTGGTTGCATACTGTAATTGGCTCGTCATCAGGCGCCGCACAGGTGGAGGATAACCTCCTCCACCTAACGGGCACCTCCTCCTCTTCTTTAGCTTAGCAACCACCTTTCTCTATCGCACGGTGCATCAGGTAGAATGCTGGGAAACTTTGAATGTCTTAAGAAGTTCTTACTAGAAGTTAATCAGCAGCTGTAGATCACAATGTCCGTCAGAATTTATTTATCAAGAAGACTGGTGAATAGTACATACAACAGAATTACTAAGAAAGGCATAGTCCCATAGAGTCTTGCTAGCCGGAATCGTTCAGTCCTGTTCCTCCTGCCTCATATACTAATCATCCTCGATCTCTCGAGTCCTCGGAAATACTTGGCACAACAACTGCCTCAAGTGGAAAAGACCGACGTACTACGTAGGACATTCCATCGCACATCCGATGTTGTTGTCCCGACCTGACAGGAATAGTGAACATCATATGCTCAACTCCAGGCCCTCCGAGATATCTGCTGTCCTTCGCACCTTCGGAAAGCATAAACGCCATCCAATAGCAGATGGATGCTTGAACGGAAGCCACTATCGTAAGAATAGAAGTTGCACATACAAACAAAAGGGTGAAATAATCTTCAGTGCCATACACCAGGAAGGCAGTGGCCAGACTATCGAAGAGCACGAGGACAACATAAGCTTTCATTTTCGTGCTCGCTGAATGTACTGCGTAGGAGTTGATGTGCCATCCATTCAGAGTTCTGATCGCGAGTATCACAGATGGTGCCTCAAAGAAGGCAATGTATACACTTCGGTACCTAAAGATCCAGGACGCTTAGTTTGCTATTTCAAAAGTGGTCCGAGGAAGTCATACGTGACATATCCGAGTGCCCACACGAGGATGTATTGGTCGGTATCGGAAATATATAAGGATCCGGCCGCGAGAGCAAGTACGTTGCTCCCAATGCCACTTCTGGAGAGTGAGAGAGGTTAGTCCGGTGAACGCATATCAGATCGAAGACACAGCTCGTACGCCTGCGCGATGCTATCTATGAAGTGTCAGTGTCGGAACTTTCTGATCGATATTTCGTGAAGCTAGCTTACAGAAACGAGCCATTGACTTCCGGGGGATCGGAACCGTGGACCCAATTAGCCGCAATGATGCTTTTCTCTTTCAACCACGATGACGTGAGCGTGTCGTCGCTCGATGCTCGAACATGCAGGATCGTTTGATGTCTACACAGCTTTTATGGTCGAATAGTGCGAGGCTGGCCACCCCGTGATCTGGAGCGAGGGGCTGTGCATGCGTCAGCCTTGGATTTCAGCCTTCCAATAGCGCCCCGCTTGTCGCCAGCGGCCATATGGCGCGTCGTCATTCGCGACCGGCGGAGCCAACACGGAAGAATGAGCCAATCGCCTATCCAGCCTGGCATTTGGGCGGCACTCGTGATGGCCTCTGGCTTTCCAGCAACGCTATATATTTGAAACACGCATGTCTTTCTAGCCCACTCCGCTTCTTTCGCAACCTCTTGCCCGAAACCCAAAAGTTCGAAGCCCCCGGCCATCGCGCTTTGAGTGTCACAGTTGAAGCAGTCTGTGCCGTACACTCATGGCCTCAACCCCCAACTCAGCCTTGCCAGCCCTGCCTGGAGAGCGATCAATCCGACTACTTTACATCAAAGCTGGACACCATCGAGATCGGCTGGAGTGCGAAGTCCGCACAATCCCAAGCCTAGAGCTAGCACCTGCCTTTGATGCCTTATCCTACGTCTGGGGAACCACTCTCTCCGAAACTTCGGTGCTTGTCAATGGTGTTGAGGTACCCGTGAAGGTGAACCTCAAGGCTGCACTTTTGCGTCTCAGACCAACTCCAAGAGCCAGAGGCTCAACCCCCATCGCTGCAACCTTGGACAGCCTTCATCCACTTCACTCATCCAATAACGTCTGGGAATCGCTTGCGAAATATTGCTATGAAGACGATGTTTCTGAGAGGGCACAGCCCCGGCCTCTTTGGATTGATGCTCTTTGCATTAATCAAGGAGATATTCGCGAGCGAGCGTCTCAGGTGGGGCTTATGAGGGACATTTACAAGAGCGCAGGCACCGTTCGCATCTGGTTCGGTGACGAGGGAGCCGGTCAGGTGCCGTTCAGTCCTTCACAGAATGAAGGCATACATCTGGGTGATGTACCCGTCATCCTGGTATTCCTGAGCCAGGCTCTGAGGAATGCAAGGGTAGCTCATAGAGTGAAAATAGCTCAGATAAATCCCGCCACGCGCCATGGTCTGCATGGATTTGTCCCCCCCGAAGCATCCGGATGGTGGTACATGCTCCACCAATTCTTCCTTCACCCATGGTTCAAAAGAATCTGGGTAATCCAAGAAGTAGCCATGGCTCGTAATGCCTGTGTGATGGTTGGGCTGTGGGAGATTCAATGGAACGCTATTGGGGAGGCCTCACAGTGGTTTCATGAAAACGGCTACGAGTCTTTGCCGGTAGAAAATGCGGCGGCTACATGGCAAATTTGCAGCAAGATTCCATCACGTCTCCCGCTTCTTACTCTGCTGAGCGGTTCAAGAACCAGAGACTCCACGGATCCACGAGACAGGATCTATGCGATACTTGGTCTCGCCGAAGAGGCCGATGTTGCGTCTGGGAGTCAACTGGACCCTCTTATCAGGCCCAATTACAAAAAGTCTGTGTCACAAGTCTTTCGGGACGTGGCTGAGTACCTGATCACGAAGCACGAAAACCTGTCTGTCTTATCCTATGCCGGGTGGCAAAAGACGGCAACTTTGACAAAGCATCCATCTTGGGCCCCTGTATGGTCTGAAGAGAAAAGGTCAACTCCGTACTACAGTGGGATCTCAGACTGCCCCCATAGCGCGGATGATGGAGAAACGCTCGATCCGCGTTTTGCGGAGGAAGCGCTGAGTTTGAAAGGGATTCCTTTCGATCTGGTACATTCATGCGCCGCGCCATTTCAAGAGATAAAAGACAAAACCCGACTCTACGGAGACGAGAGAGATTTCGTTGTTTTCGTGTGGAATAAGTTCGAGGAAAAGGACCAGCCTTGTCCATACCGTAGCAAGCAACGCCAGCAGGCTTTCATAACGGCTTTAACCTCAGGCCTTGATAATAAAGGCAGGGAAGCCGAAGCAAATCCGGATTTCGAGCAGAGCACACGGGACTGGATCGAAGGTTATTTCGAAAGCCTTTTTTTGTTTCCCGAGGACAGTCAGAACGATCGAATTTCCAGACGTTCAGCGCTTCGAAAACTTCTGAGTGGGAATGTACGAGATGTTCTTGACGCGTGGTTTTATCGGCCCAATGCTGCAAAATTTCAAGAGGCTTTCTATTGGGCTTGCAGACACCGTAAATTCTTCGTTACAGAGAGAGGCTACATCGGAGTAGGGCCGGCGGAGACTAAACCGGGGGACGTGGTGGCAGTTCTTTTTGGTCGGAAGGTTCCATATATTCTTCGTCGGAGCAACCAGCACTTTACCTTTATAGGGGACTCTTACATGTCTGGTATCATGAAGGGAGAGGCTGTCAGACAGTGGAAGGAGGATGGCCGTGCAGAGGAGTTTTTTGAACTTCGTTGATCTTTGAAATCGTGGTCACATCAACTTTGAGCTTCTCATATGGCCATGAAGATAAGCTGTGTCGTAGCTTATCAAAACTTCTGAAAAATCTCATTTATTTCCCGCTTTGTTTCTATGGAGCAAATTTCAACACGCTGTTAGGGTCCTCTAGCTCGGCCAAGAGTGGTGTTAGGAGCTGAAGTATTCACTCATCGATCTGTGTCAAAAAATAACATACTTTGTTGTCCGTATGTTTGTATGAATACTTCACGTCCGGGCCGGTACGACTTATTAGTAGAGGTGAGGCTGCATTACAGATCTGGACCCAAGAACTGGACTACACGCCACTTACGTCTGCTAATCACGCGGGCTACCAATACACAATTTTTTCCTCGTTACTTAACCTACAGCCAGACACGACTATGAATTACTTCAAAGGATTATCCTGTTCAAGTAAAATATTCAAAGCAATTGTAATCCAGTAAAGAAACTTAGCTCTGTCCAGAATTTGGAACTTGTCTGGATAGAAAATCTTAGCTTCCACTCAAAAAAAAACACACAGGTGAACTTGCAAAAAGCCCTTCGGAAGAGCCGGTACCTCCAAACTCCACGGGTGATAGCTCACCGCAGATTCAGGATCATATCTCGAGGTCCTAAATATCTTCTGAATCCGACGCGGTCCGGTCCCCGCATTCGACCCTTGTGCCAGCCGAGACTGGATTTGCCGATTCCCGCGGCTGTCGGGGTGTTGTTTTGGTGGAATAGTATGACCGCAGAGGAGCGAGAAGAGTACCTGGCCATGAAATTAGACAAAGGGAACAAGAAGTTGGATTTCGAGTTCACGCATTAACATGTGATGAGGAAGACTATGGGAAGCATTACTACATGAAATTAGGAGGACGTCTCGCCCAGAGCTTACAACAACTGTGCAACTCTGATATACTTCCGGTTTTCCAGTGAACCATTCATGGTGCAACAAGGCCTTTTCAAGACCTCCTGCACTTCAGCTTTCCTTGTACCTCACCATCTTCATGCTCTGTTCTTTTCAGACAAGCTCTCATTTTCTCCGCCGCCTCACTCATCTGTCTCATGCCTGTGACATCCAGATTTCGTCCTCCCAGCCGTGCAACCCGTAGATCAGAAGCGCCAAATTGGATGAAATCCCTAGTATAAGTTTGTGTTTTTGGTTTTTTTTGCACTGAGATAGATTGTTCACCAAATTTTAAAAGAAAATATCTCCGAAAGCGGCGCGATGCACCGATGGACTGCATGGGCCAGAGCTCCAATCTGTCCGTAGGCGGCTAGAACCTTCCCATGGAAGATAGCTTCAGTTGAAGCGGTGGCAAGCGTAGATGCTAGTAGAACGGGCCGCACACAGCCAGCCTCAAATGAACAGGATTTGATATCGTGAACGATGGGAGAGAGAGAGCAGTGGAAACTCAGATCTGGCTGGAGGTACCTAAAGCACTTACTCATTTTATGCGTTCGGGTGATAAGTTTTACCGTAAGTAGAACGATCATGATCATGGGGGCTGGGCAAGCTCCACGGTGAAGCGTGTGCAGTTCCACAGCCTCCAAAAGTCATGCGAATACGGGGCCTGACACGGTGAAAAGCAGATGCCCAGCTGATCAGCCAATCGAGCTGACCAGTACGGCTCTCTTGGTGGGTGGGTCACAGGCGAGAAATCGATGCGATGGTACGCATACCTGCTCCAACCGCCGCAAACTTGCTCACTCAAGCTTGGCGTACCACCACTACATCACCCATCTCTTTAGCAACCTTCCAATTCCTTCAAGTCCGCCTACCGCTTCCGGGTGGTGCTCATATGCGATGCTATGTCTGAATTCGAGTGCACTCGTGGCCTCGAGGCCGCCACCTAATAACATGCTCTCCTGTATCGTTAAATAGTGTTAGCGCCGGGTAGGCAGTTTGTCGTACCATTCCCGCAGCTCTTGTCCTCTCCTGCACCACTTCGACCGGACCTCTGCAGGTCCCACGCTCACGCCTGAGACTGTTTTCGCGAGGAGCATTAGCACGAACATGGTCGATAGCACCGCAACCATGTCATCCACCGCCCTTGCCGAAACGATGACCTCCACCCACTCGGCCTCGCCGCCCATGATGACAATGACGTCCTCTCCACACACAACCTCAGCATCCGAGATGGACATGGACAACATGGGCATGTCCAGCACCTTCTCAACCGGCACAGGCATGACGCTCTTCTTCGACAGCTGGACAACGACATCACCCGGCGCCTACGCCGGGACGATCCTCCTCCTCTTCGCCCTCAGCATCTTCCACCGCTTCCTCGGCGCGCTGCGCACACAGCTAGAGAGAGCGTGGCACGAACAGCGGCCACGCGACACGGAAGCGGCGATGGATGAGGAGCACAGTCCTGGGAGCAAGTGGGCCTCGATCGAACGCGTGCGATCGGTCAGATATCTTGTCGAGGATGGCGCGCAGGAGACAGAGCCTCTCTCGCCGAAGGTTCCGGGTGAGACAACGGGAGATTGTGGGTCGAGTGATGGTGATGATGGTGGGAGAAGGGGGCTGTGGAGGGCGAGCGGGCCGTGGGAGTGGAGGAGGGACGGGGGACGCGCGGTGCTGGAGTTTACGAGGGCGGCGCTCGGGTATTTGCTGTGAGTATTTTTGAATCTTCGCGCGGGTTTGTAGCTGATGAGCGTGCAGCATGCTTGCGGTTATGACGTTTAATGTGGGGGTTTTCTTTGCTGTGCTCGGTGGCATTTTGGTTGGAGAGTTGATCTTCGGACGGTATGGCCAAGGTGGTTCCGCGCGGCGGGAGGACGGTTGTCATGATTGATGGGAGTCCAGAGGTACAGGCTGAAGGGATAATGTTGATCATCTTACCTTGATGGGAGTTTGAGGTACGAAAGCAGAAGGACAGTCTCTTGAACGAGCGGCTGGAGGCGAATTTGCGTTGAATCCCCTAAGAAACTACTCTCAGTGACTCGCATGAGATCCGGAAAGTTAAGACAAACAGAACATCGAACCGAATGTAACCGAGAACCTACAAACAGGTATATAGGTTGAGTCTGTAAGAAGGAGCCAGAGGCGCAGCAACGCGTGTAACTACGGCTAGCTATCTAAGCAAGGGCGCCAAGGGAGCTGAACAAATGGCTGCATATGACGTCAAACAAGCCATGTGGCGTGCCCGTGTCAGCCGAAAACGGTAACAGGAGCACCAAAGTCTCCGGGTGTTGCGCCTATTTTTTTCTTTATTTAGACCACCATCCTGTCACCTGAACAGCGTGAATCACACGAAGGCCACCTTGAGCAATATGTTCATGCAGCAGTGAGCTAATCTCTCAGTCTTGTTGGGCGGTATCGCGAACGACGCTAATGCGCTTGATCACGTCGACGAATGTATGTACGATCCATAGTTTTCCGGGTTGCATAGGACCGTGTGATCCGTCTCCTGAAGAATTGGTCGGCGACTATAAGTTCCGACGGCAGGTATAAGTTCCGAGACAACAGCCGATGACGCCAACAGGCGCATGTTATACCTTGTAGGCGTTTCCCTCGTTTTGTCGGTAAAATCGCCGTTTTGGGCATTCCGCCCCCTGGCACGCTTAATATAACGTTTTTGCTGGCTACAGGAACATTATATAGAATGATGCATCCCTCGCCCAGAGAGTATCGGTGGCTAGTTTAGGGTAGGATGCATTGGGGGAGAACATGATGCTCCCCTCCTTTATCGCCTGATTAACCCCCTCAAAGTCTACTGTGGCCCGCAAAATCGACTTATCAGGCGTGTCTAGGGGTGGAACGTTTACTTCGGATGGAACGCCTACGGGGTGTAATAGCGCAGGTTTCCAATGGCCGGAAGTGGAATCTTGCGGCGCTCCAGTAGGGCTTTATGGCTCACGTAATGTTCCGAGACTGCGCAAGCTGACCAGCCCGGTCAGGTTTAGGGCTGCATGACCATTCTATTGGAAAAGCTTGTTGAGAGCGTCGTACGAGGTCACTGCTACCACCGAGGCCGACGTGCATGGGGCCAGTCGGATCAGGCGTAGACGCGTCGGTGAGGCTCATGCCGGTGAGGCTCACGAAGAAATCAGCGTCAGGCTCCCGGCTCGTCTCGAGATCGACTGCATTGGTCATGACGCTCTATGACTGTTAAGATTAAGCCATGCTGCTTTCCATGGTGGTGCATGGCGATCTGCACGCCTTCTGATCGGCGTTGATAACGGGTAGAGGAGATCCGAGCCCCACCAGCCTTGACGCCGAGTTCCCCGACGTGCATTGCCACATTGCTCGAGAACTTTTGCATGGTTCCAGGTTGTTATTCAGCCCTATTGTTCTCACCTGCGGCGGCGGCGGTGCTTTGATACGAACGTCTCTGAATAAGCGGGGGCAGCATGCCCGATTGGGTATGTCCTCATGCGGCACTACACTTTCGGCTCCACCAGGGCGAGAGAAACGAAAATTGGCGGTCGGAAGACTGTCAATGCCACGTAGGCGCAGCATGTTTTCTTCACTATTAATGTGATCTCAATCCGAATTAGCAAGGGGATCATCTTGTTGCATACTTTAATTATCCCTGAGTCGCTCTCTCTCCCTATCTCTCTCTCGTTTGACATACGCGTGTGCGAAATACTCTGAGCCATGCCCCCAACCCGATGGCCCAATGGCCCTCTACCAAGCGGGATTCCATATGAAGATCTGCCTATTACGAACCCTCACTGTATGAACGATTCTTGCCACGCCTTCGCGGCTGGTTGGAATGCGTCGTACAGGGAGACGAGTCTGATAAGTCAGATTGATTACGGATTCTGGATGCTGTGCTACTACTTGTCCTGGGCTATATTATTCATCGTCGCACACCTCATTCACCGTTTAAGAGACCGCTTTACGCGGCAGCACAAAGCAACGGAACACACAACATGTGGTATCAACTGGAGACATATTCTCGTGGCGCGATACCGTTCGTTCTTTTACCAACGGTTCACCGGCCGCCTGAAAGCTCTACCTTCTTTTGGCATCCTTGCTTTATTTTCTCTATCCACGGTGTTTTGCGCATGCCTGATCTTCCCAGAGCAGCCATACCTGCGCTCTCATTTCCGCTTCGGATCTCCGCCTTTGTCGGTACGATGCGCACTCTGCATCACAGCTTTAATGCCCCTCCTCATTGCGCTTGGAGGGAAAGTCAACATTGTCACCATTTTGACTGGATTTTGCTACACCAAGCTTAATATCTTCCATAGATATGTCGGTGGACTCATCTTTGCTCTCGCCACGGTCCACATGGTAAAGACGCCCGCTCGAAACCGATGGCTTTCTTGTTAACGACTTCGAATAGATTCCACATATCTACGCCCCTATTAAAGACGGCGGGTTTGACTATCTCGCCCAATTGTACATTGACCAGAAGCGCGAGGTAAGCGGCACTGCCAACCTGGTTCTCTACCCTGCTGACCTTTTAGCTATCGGGAACCATCCTTTATTTCTTATTCCTTTGTTTCATAGGTCTCTCGATTCCATGGATCCGTCGTACTTTCTACGAGTTTTTTGTCTATACGCACATACTTTTGGGTCTGGCTTCCATCGGTATCCTTGGATGGCATATCAAAGGCGAGTACATATCTGTAAGTCTCCTACCACTCATCTACGTACGGGCTGAACGGAACCTGACATTGAAAAGCCAATTTACCTGTACGTAACCGTGGGCATCCTGCTCTTCCAAAACACCCTCCGCGTCTTCCGCCGCCCGGAGTCCCTCCTCTCGGGCTTCCCCACCACCCTCGAACGCCTCCCACACAACGTCATCAGAGTCACCGTCACGGTCCCCCCCACCCTCCGCTGGAACCCAGGCAACCACGCCTTCCTCCGCATGCCCCACCTCTCCGTCTTCGACAACCACCCCTTCACTATCGCCTCCGTCCCCACAGCCACCACCACCACCACCACCGCCACCACAACAACAACATCCCCCTCAAACACCCTCGTCTTCCTCATCCGCGCCCATTCCGGCTTCACATCCCGCCTCGCCTCCCACGCCGCCGCCGCCTCCATCGCCAAACCACCCCCTCCCCCCCTCCGCACCCTCATCGACGGCCCCCACGGCGGCTACGTCCCGCGCTTACACCGCACCGTCGACGCCGTCGTCCTCGTCGCCGGGGGCACGGGCATCACTGCCGCGCTGCCTTGGGCGCTGCATCTAGCCGCGCAGATGGGGAGGTGTGGCGGCGCTGACGGCAGTGGAGACGGCTGCCGCGTGAGCGATGTGAGGCTCGTTTGGGTTGTGCGGGGGGTGGAGTGCTTGCGGTGGGTGGAGAGGGAGTTGGTGGGGGCGGTGGGGGAGGTGGCGGGGCGGGGGGGCGGGAGGAGGTTGGTTGTCGATGTGTATGTGACTGGGGGGAAGGAGGCGGAGGCGGAGGATGATGGGCATTTGGACGCTCTGCCGTATAGGAAAAGCGGCTTGTTGAATGTGCACTACAAGCGCCCGGATGTTGCGCAGCTGGTGCCGACGCTGATGAGTGGCAAGCGGGCGTTTGTGCTGGGGTGTGGGCCGGAGGGCTTGAAGGTGGAGCTGTCGAATGCTGTTGCGGGGTTGCAGCGAGAGATGGTGGTGAAGACGAAGCGGATGGAGAGCATTGTGCTGCACACGGAGACGTTTGGTTGGTAGGCTGAGGTGGAGTGGGATGTCTCACTCGTATTAAATGTAATGTCTACTAGTATAGCGTGCTTGCTTAGATATAGAGATGGCTATCTCTTACGGTCTCTGTTTCCTTCCGTTAGCGTCTTGCAGGAAACAAATCATGTGCCCCAAGGGCTTCCTTCTTCTTATTCTTGCTCAATCAAGAAGGTTGGCTTGATTCACTAATTCGATTCGAAGTTGTTTGATTCCGACTGAGAATGGAGAGATAATTGAGGCTTGTTAGCCTCTCAATCCCGTGCTGTCCGCCGCATAGATAATGCCAACACATCAGACGTGGCGCAAGCTTCCTTTGACCTCCCGCATGAAACGCGAAAGGATGACGAATCATAGACTCAGCCTTGATTGTAGACTGCAGCGTGGACACTCAGCCCCGCGGCTATGGGGCCGAGCATGATAACTATTTCCTCAGCCGTGCGCGCTCTCTCGCAACGAATATTTCACCCGCCTCCTCTGTTTGTGTTCCTTCGCCTGCGTCACCATCTATCACACTTACAATCGGGCCTCTATATTTCTTAGCTTCTGATGATTAGCTAGAATGGCTGAGATGATCGGAGTCGTAGCTGCAGGCGCACAGTTCATAGCGTATGGCATGGAAGCCTTGCTGGTCGGCGCAAGGCTGTACAGCCAACTTTTTGACGCACCAAGGAAAGCCAAAGAGATGCGTACTAGTATCCAACGCCTTATTGTGTTGATATAGAGCATCAAAACTGATCTTGAAGCGGCCGGGCTGAGTCAGCTGAACAGCTTGCTGCGAGAAGGCTTCGCTGTCATGGAAGCATGCCTCTGTCAAGCGAGCATGCTGTCCGCAATATTCGAGGGCATGGTTCTTCCGCCAGATGATAAGCCGATGCGTAAAAACCTGGAAAGTGGTGAAAGGCATGGAACGAGAGAAGAAACTCAAGAGTCAGCTGGAAACCTTGGACCATGCTGTGCGGGCTTTGGTCTTCTGGTATTCACATCAGAATCTTTCTCTCTGGCAGCAGCAGAGGTGAGTCTCTGATCAAAGAATCAAGTACCAGTCAAGGCTCACCAAAGGACAAAGTGTCTTCGGATGCCATTCAAGTCAGTAGCGAGTCCCTTCACGTTTCTGGAGCGGTCACTCCGGGCCCGTATTCCACGGCCTACAAGTAACATAGAGCGCAAAGAATCTCATAATACCCTTATAACGCGGCTCAAGTCTTCCCGAACCCATATTCTTGGGTAACCAGATGACCCTTGGAGGTGTCAGCATATTTCCATGAGATGCACATGACGCGTGCGCCGTAGAATATCTCGCAAAACCACTCAAATATTCGGTGGATACATGCAATGGTTTTACGAAACAAACGCTCATGAAGAGGCTTGCCCATTGTACATACATACCGTCCATCCGTCACTACAAGTATCGGCATTCGTGCAGACAAGTATGTACCATTTCGACCATATGAGGATCGACGTTGCAGAAAGGTTATGGCAGCCCAGACCTCGCGACATTGATTCCAAGGATGACCATGGACGGACCCCACTTTTGCAAAGCCTGAAAGAAAAACAAAGCGTTGCTTTGGCTCGTGGTACCTCAACCACGGAGCTATTCCGCGTAACACACAGGCTGTCCGTGGAACTAATTATCTCCATCTAGCGGCAATATCACTCCATTATTCATATGGTAACCTTCCTTAGACTCAAGGGATGCCATCGCTGCACGAATGGAAGATGCTTTTCAACCGCCTGAAAAGGTTGACTGGCCCAGAGTAAGGAGATGGCTGCCAATGCTTCTGTTCCAGCTCTGGTTGTCTGGCTTCTCAAGTCTTGTTGTGGTGGAATGCTGTTCGGAAACTTCTCTCGGATATACTGGAAAAGACATGCGGGGAATCCGATAGTGCTTATACAGAGCGCTTCAAGATTTGGGAGGATCTTGAGTACAAGTCATGCCCACCCGACGACGAGAAAGTGCGGATGGAATTTGAGGTCTTGTTAGTTGTTGCTGTCACGCGGCGGAACGGATGGACGGAATTTGCGGGATCGATCACAGAGATTTTCTGGTGAAGAAAGTCGGTATTGAAACCCGACTGAAGTTTTGTTTTCTATGGGTGGCATGTTTTTGACATAATGTAGCAACTGATCACAATGTTCTACTGCACTGCGGAAGGTCTTAAGATCTGAGTGGGAACATTCCCAGTTACAAGCCAATTCGTGATCAATGCCAACACGTCAATATTGACATAGCTGTGCCAACGATCAAGAGACTCAGGCGGAGACAAGGCGTCTCTCTGAGAGAATGAAACGTTGTTCAAAGATGACAATCCGCGCGACCAAGACTAAACCTTCTTCCACGCTATGCAGGTGTGTAATAGACGAATACATGAGCGAAGATCTACTTGAACTCGACATCATTATTACAGGGTATCGTCTCTATCTCCATCTAATAACAGCCCGCAAGTGCAAATACAGAAGCACACAGAATCCAACCGACCTCCTACCCGACGACGCGCCAGATCCGCCACAGGCACCCTCCCCCAACAAACCACCCCGCTCAATCAATCATCCCCCACAATCCTATCCACCGACCCCCCCAAATACACCTTCAACATCCCCTTCGTAACCTTCATACACCTCACATCCACCACCTCCCTCCCCGCCTTCTCATACGCCTGCATACGATGACACCCGCCAAACGCAAAATAGTAATCCCTCTCCTGCGCCTTGGAGTGGTAGTGCAGCACGTCGACGGGCGGCAGCTTGCCGGGCTCGATCTTCTCGGGGGCGGGCGAGGGGACGTAGTCGCACGTCTGGCCGCGGAGGGTCTGGACCATTGAGTCGACTTTGGGGGAGTCGATGACGGGGGGGATGGGGCGTAGGATTTGGGCGAGGGGGAGCTGGGTGATGGGGAGGTGGCGCGATTGGATGCTGCCGGCGAGGGCCATGGTTGGTGGTGGTGGTGGTGGTTGTAGGGCGCGGTTGTTGGCGGGTGGGGTGTCGCGTTTCTCGTCTCGAGCGAGGTTTGCTTTGTAGTCGCAGCGCCGGGGGTGTTTGGAGGGTCCAGGGGTCGTCGCGATGCTGGTCAGCAGGCGAGTGGTGGCTTGTTGCTTTGGTCGGGCGCTGTTCTTCGGGGAGGGAGGCGGGGGGCAGTAATATGGAAGGGCGGCGGGGACAATTCGTAAGATGTCGAGCCTCGACCGCGGCAATGACGTAAGGCCGATTTCGGGCCCGTGAGGGTTGATAATCTGCCACCTCCGCCGCGCCTCTGCTTTCTCGGCCAGCGCCATCCATCCTGTGTCATCTGCGTGAAGCCTGGGCGGTCGGGCGTAGGTAACTGGCCTGAGCAACCGGACGGGGTACCGCAGGCTGCACACCGGCGGGTGATCGCCGCCACCATGCATCCATCAACAGAACTATCGATCTGTACTCCCTTCGTGCCGCGCATCTGCCTCCTTCATCTGCCAGTCCCCGAACACAAAAGCTGCTTCAGGAACAGTGCGGAAGCACCCGCCCGCAGCTCGCACACCGAACCAGGGACCCCCAAGGCTCACTCAGCACACTAGCCGCGTGTGCAACGTGCCCATGCAAGGATACCGGCACCATATTATCTGACAGCGGAGATCGGCAGAGTCTTAAATACGGCCTGTCCCTCACCCGCACTTCCACCACGCGCAAACATGAAGCCCATTCTCGTTGTCCAGGGCCTCTTGGCCGCAGCCAGTAGCGGAGCCGTCGCGCAGAACACGACCTACCTCACCGCCACCGCCATCGTGACGAACGCCCAGAACAACTCGGCCCTCCAATGCTGGGAATTCACCACCCCGTTTGAAGTTCCGTCGACGCCCGGCATCAGCGGTGCTCTGCGCTTCAACTTCAACGTCACAACCCACGCCGAGCTGGCCGTGATACCGCCTCGATTTGATGGAGGCATCCACAACGCGCCGCAGCCCCAGTATGCCTGCCTGCCTGGGCTTCTCCCACGTCTTTTTTTTTTTGCATGCATGACTGAAGGTGATTTGCAGATTCGTCATCTTCGCATCCGGCCTGGCCCATGTTACCCTGCCGCATAGCGACGATGAGGCGTGGGTTTTGGGCGGTGAGAACGGCTTGATTGTGGCTGTGGACACAACAGGTACGGGCCACCGGACCACGTATCCCACGGACCAGACGACCGTTTCGTTCGCCTTGCCTTTCTTCAACGGCGAGCCGCCGGCGTACAAAGTTCGGTCTGAAGGAGCTTGCCACGGAGATACGCAGCTGGTGTCGGATTAGTGAGCGTGAGTGGGGGATGAACAACACAGCGCCGGAAAGTCCAGCAATGATCCCGTAGCCCGCATGCAGACTACTCCTTCCTCAAGGAAAAACCTAAGTTCTTCTACATCCAGCATCAGAGTTTGCCCTGTATTGAAAGCCCCCCTCTTTGAACCCCAAAAAAGCCAACAGGGTATATTGATGCTGGAAATGCCCATCGTAAAGCTAAACGCGTAACCGCAAAACTCCAGCTGAACTGACAATCCACATTCCGAGACCAGCTCAAGAAAGCGAAAAAGGAAAAGCGACAGGAAGGTGAAAGCGGCCATCGTCTCTCGGACAAATCCGGAACAGCGGCCGGAGCCCGAGCATTGTTACTCACCGACCAGATGGACCAGCTCCATGACCTTCGGCGCGACTACACAGCCATCGTTTTCTTCCTTCCTTCCTTCCTTCCCTCATCCGTCCTCGCTATCCTCATAATCAAATTGCAACCCGAGCTTCTCGGCCGCAAAGGACAGCCCCTCAAATACGTTATTCTCCTCCGCCATATCCACCAACTCGAACAACTTATCCTCAAACGTGCCCTCCCTCTCCGGCCAAGCCCTCACCTCCCTCTTCTCCTCGTCTCTCAACCCCTCGACCGTATCCTCGAACGCCCGCACGAAGAAGCTCTCCCCCCTCCCCTCCTCCTCCCGAAAAAGCTCCAGCACCCTGCCCCCCACCCCCTCGAACCCGCTCAAGCACACCGTCTTCCCAATTTTCCGCAACGCCACCAGCGCGTTCCGCCGCGTCCCGAACGACGCCGGTGGCCGCGCCGCCCGCCCCACGTCTTCGATGGTCGCCCGCACGAAGCCGTACACCTGCTGCCCACCGCCGACCTCCCCCTCATCACAGTGGTTGTTGTTGCGCGCCTCGCCGCGGTGGGCGATGTTGATTTCTTTCCAGACGGTCTTGCTGTGGTGCTCGAAGCTGATGACGAGGTCGCGCTCGCGGCGGGCTTTGGTGCGGTAGATGTCGCGCAGGTCGGCGGCGAGGGCGGGGCAGGCGGTTGCGTGGCGGTGGAGGAGGTCACGGACTTGCCAGTCGGGGAGGGCGGAGAGGGCGGTTGAGAGGGCGATGATGTCGGAGGTGGTGGAGGAGGATGAGGAGGAGTGGGGGGGCGTGAGGGTTGCTGCTGCGGTCGTGGTGGCGGCGGCGTTGGGAGGGGGGTTGTTGTTGTTGCTGGTGCTTTTTTGCGGGTGCGAGGGTGGCGACGGCGGCGGCGGCTGTGATGCTGATGCCGACGTTGACGTTGGTTGGACGCAGCTGCTCATATCGGTGTCTGCGTCGTCGGTTCGGCGGCGCTTGATGGTTGCTTGCATGGTGGTGGTGGCGGTGCGGGGTGTGGGGGCGGGGCTTGGGGGGCTGCTGCCGGGTTCGACGATGGTGGAGCTGGGAGAAGCGAATTTGGGTAGCGGCGGCGGCGGGGCGGTAGCAGGTTTCTTCTGCTTGCGCTTTAGGAGGGAGGCGGCGCTGCTGCGGCTGCTGCCGGGCGCGGGAGAGGTGGTGCTGCTGCGGCTGCCCTTCACGCGGACGAAAGTTGGGGAGGCGTAGTAGACGTAGTTCGGATTCGTGTAGACGTCGAAAGTCTCGGCAACGAACATTTTCTTGCCAGGCCTTCTCTGCTCGGGCGGAAACGGAGCGCGTTTTTATACCGGGTCTGCGGTTTCGTTGAAGTGTTCCAACGTTTTTTAGTTCCTGTGCTCTCGGACGGGCCAGACTCTCAGTTGGAGGGCCTTGCGGATGCGATTGCTGCGCGTCGGGGCTGGAAGAGCGGACGGCCTGTCACAAGTAGACGGCAAGTTCCCGGGGCGCAGAGGGCTGAAGTAGTGCCCATGTAGGATGTGGAACACGGTGGGCGGCTGGGGAGAGAGAGTTTGGGGTTAATTTGCACGCGAGTCAGGGCCCGTCGCGAAACGCGTCGACACGTGAACTGCGCTCGCGCCGCTGTCCGCAGGTGCTGTGCTGCTGCCGGCGGCCTGGGCCGATGTTACGTTGCTCGGACGGGCGCTGGGTGGGCAGAGCAGCCTTGGCCACGGCTGCGAGAAGACGGTGATGGCGATGGGGACGATGACGTAGGCGGATCGGACACCCTGATGTCCGCGAACACGTTGAACGCAAGATGCAAACCGCAAGCGCTACTCCGTATCATATTTGGCTCTCGAGCATCCTGTCCCTCCGCCAATCTCCCCTCTCACGGCTGGTTGAAGTCAATCACCACACGGCCTGCAATCTCTCCCCGCCGCAGCTGCTGCACCGACTCCGGCATCCGCGACAACGGCCGCACCTCGCAGATCTGCTTCAGAAGCCCGCGCCGCGCGTAGTCCAGTGCCGCCGCCGTGTCCGACATGGTGCCGACCAGACTGCCCATGACCGTCAGGTTCTTGAAGACGAACAGGTTCGGGTCCGCGCCGATGCTTGTCGCGCCGGACGGGGCTTGCAGAGCGTCAGCATACCGCACACAAGTCAACGCCTGAAAGAGCAGCTACTCACGCAAGCCAACACACACGATCTTCCCGCCGATCCGGTCGCCAATGTAGCTGATCGCGTCCTTGTACGCCTGCGGCGCCGTGACAATAACGCCATGCGCCCCCAGCCCATCGCACACCCGCTTGATCTCCTCGGCCACGCTCTCGTGCTCCTTGAAGTCGATGAAAGCTTCGGAGCCCATCTTGGTGGCCAGCTCCCTCTTTGCCGCGCCCGTGTCGACGACGACCGGCCGGAATCCCATGGCCTTTGCCAGCTGCACGCCTTGGATGCCGACGCCGCCGCCGCCGCCCGGGAACACGACCCAGTCACGCGCCTTCAACCCCGAGTCGATGAGCGCGCGGTGCATCGTCGACGCGCTGCACATGATCGGCCCGGCGACGTAGTCGGACACGCCGTCGGGGATGGGCGACGTGTACTTGGCCGGGCTGGTGATGTACTGCTGGTACGTGCCTGTTCGCACCGTCCGTCAGAAAGCTTTCAAGCGCCGCAACGAAGCAGGCGTACCCGTTGCGACCAGCCCCGTGTAGACGCCATTCTTGCAGTAGTTCTCCTTGCCCGTCCAGCACTGTTCGCAGTTCCCGCACACGTCCCACAGCGGCTTGACGCCTCCGCGATCTCCAACCTTCCAGTTCTTGACGTTCGCTCCGACCTTGACGACCACCCCCGCGCCTTCGTGGCCCGCGCACTTGCAGCCGAATTGCGACATGGGAGGCACGGCCCAATCATGCTGCATGAAGTGGATGTCGGACATGCAGAGACCGGTGGCATTGAGCCGGAGGAGCACCTCGTCGGGCCCTGCCAAACACCCAAAGTCAGTCACAGCCGCTCTCCTGGATCCTCCCGGGAGAAATGAAACCACGCACCGGGTTCCGGCACGTCGACGTCCTGCACCTCGACTCTAAAGTCTGGACCCTCGTTGACCACGACGCCGGCCTTGCATTTCTTGGGGATCTCGAAGTACTTGTCGTCCAGCTTGACGGAGCTGGTGTTCTCTGGATCCGTCGACATTGCGTTTGACTTTTCGCTGTTCTTTTTCTTCTTCTAGGATACAAAATGGACGAGCCTCTCCTCACTCACCCTCGGCCCTCCAGTGTCCCTCGCCAGGTCTTTATACGCCCACCCACCGGCGCCTTCCTCCGGCCCTTCTTTACCATCTTCGGAAGGGGAGGGGCTGAACACTGAAGCACGGCAACACAACACGCGCCGTGCTGCGCCGTGCTTGCCTCAGGGAGCGGGGTAGATACGACCGCGGCCCCCATCGCTCCTCTCAGCCCTCCTGCACTCTTGCCCTCCCTCGGTCCAACAGACTCTCCGACCGTCCCTCCTTCCTCCTTCCGCGCCGCAAGCCGTCCCGGCCCGCGCCCCCGCGTCATGCGGTGAAACATGTGCAGCAGAAGCAAACCCAGCGTCAGGCCGACCAGAGCGGCGGAGCTGTTCCGCACGCACGCACATCCTTTCCGGTGAAACTGTTTCCAGGTCCCCCGTCCGACCATCTAGATCCATTGGCCCGGCTGTTCCTGCGAGAACCGCGAACCATCGCCTGCTTCGCGATTGGCCGGAAGCCCCCGGTTGTTGTCATGAAAGTGTGACGACGACCACCTGGGAAGTTCGCCGGCACGGCAACCGGGGTGCGCCGGCGTTTGCGGGGTGGGTGGCCGATCACCCCAGACTGACCCCGCAATACCTACATTTATGTAGGTATCCGCTTTCTTCGCGCGGAATTTGACCCATGCATGCGTACCCCTCCCGGTCTACTACGTACATACTCATCGGAGAGGCTGTGCGCGAAATGGGCTTCTTTTCGTCGGTTGGTGGTCAGGTGCGAGTGCGTGGCGTATTGATTTCTGTTCGGGTTTTTTTTTTCTTCTTCTCCTTTGCGCCTGTCAACCGCCTTTTGCGGTTCCGCTGCACTGCAAAAAGACAGGGAAGATGACTTTATTCCCGCGGATGTGACGACAGGGGGGGGATGGAGACACCCGCCATCCTTCCCGGTTATCGGGTATTGGATTCGCACCGCCGTATTCGGTTCGTTACTACGTACTTGGCGGTACGTACGCAGGTTCGGCTGGCTTGCTTGCTGCCGACTTGCTTTTCTGGGTTATCCGTTTTTTTCTTTTTGGGCTGTCTGGTAATGGGGCGCATGTGCGTAGCAGTGCTTGGCGCTTGACCCGCCGTCCGTGGGAATCCGGATCTGTCGGCGTGTGTCGCATCCGGGCGTGAACGTGTGTTTTGGAGATTCGCTTGTGGGTTCGTTGCTTCGAACCGATTTTCCTGCCGACGAGGGTGTTGGACGAAGTTCTGCCTGTGACTGATGAGTCTTGTTGGAGGCCTGATGGGCTTGGTGGGTGGTGGTTGAGTACTTATCTACTGGTATGACGCACACGGCATTTGGTTGCGTGATCTTCGTTGTTGGAAAGGAGGCTGATTCACCGAGTAGTGACGACCAGAAGCGCCTGCGGAGCGCATTCATCCAAATGTGTTTAGCTTACATCTTTCCACCTCCGCGTGTGCATACACCCTTTGCACGCTGATTACAATATTCTTTACAGCTGTCAAGGCATTCAGCAAAGCATGGCGCTCATGTTTTTGAATCAACTGATATTAAAGCAGACTTTTCATCACAACTCTCTCCATTGGTATATTTGCAAAGGTAACGTAAACGCATTTAAGAAATTATAGACATGAAAAAACAACGCTCTAGGCCGAACAACCCAAGCGCGCCCCTAACTCAGGAGCCGCGCCGCCGCCGTTCCCGAGCCGAAAGAAAGAAGTAGCTAACAAAAGAGCCAAAACAGCCGGGGCAAAAGCCGCCACGCTTAGAAGTTGGAGTCGCAGGTGTGCGAGCTGCCGGAGCCGACGGTGACGTTGGAAGTGATGACCTCCTTGCCGGTGGTCGAGGTGACCTTGATGTCGACGAGGGTGGTGCCGAAGCCCTTCTCGTACTCGAAGAAGTTGTAGCTGGTGCGGGTGGTCTCGGTCCAGGTGCTGCCGCCGTCGACGGAGACGTGCAGCGACTTGACGGGGACGTTGCTGTTGGAGACCTGCATGCTGAACCAGTACTCCGACGCGCCGTCCTTGTTGAGGAGCTGCAGCGGGGTGGTGATGCCGCACTCGACGATCTCCCAGGCGACGTCGAGGACGCCGGTGGCGAGGGCGGAGAGCGAGGAGAAGGCGTCTTCGAAGAGGTCGAGGTGGTTGGTGCCGCAGCCGGGGCATTGGTCGACGATCATGGCGGTGATGGAGTTGCCCGAGGGGCCCTTGACGGAGACGCAGGCACCGCAGTTGGCGGCCGTGTCCCAGTTGGAGTCGGAGAGGGCGGTGCCGAAGATGGAGGCGGGGAGGGTGTAGCCGGTGAAGGAGCAGGTGCCGGCGGAGACATCGCCGCTGTAGTAGGTGGCCTGGCCGGTGAGGGTCTCGCTCAGGGTGGTGACGGTGCTGCCGACGGTGCTGCCGACGGTGTCGACGAGGCCGGCGGGGGAGGAGCTGGAGGCAGCGGGGGCGCTCGAGGTGGCGACCGAGGAGGACGCGGCGAGCTGAGCGACGGACGCGACGGAGCTCGGAGCGGGGGTGTAGATGGGAGTGTCGACAGCGACCGAGACGGAAGAGGGGGCTCCGACGAGACCGTCAACGGCGGCGCTGGCAACAGGCGACGAAACCGGGGCCGGGGTGTACACAGGAGTGTTCAGGGCGAAGGACACCGGGGACGAGGCCGGCAGAGGAGTGTAGATGGGAGTGTCGACGGCGACGGAGACGGAAGAGGGGGCTCCGACGAGACCGTCAACGGCGGCGCTGGCAATGGGCGACGAAACCGGGGCCGGGGTGTAAACGGGAGTGTTCAGGGCGAAGGACACCGGGGACGAGGCCGGCAGAGGGGTGTAGACCGGGGTGCCAACAGCAACGGAGCTGGAGGAAGAGGGGGAGACGGCAAGACCATCAACACCGGCGCTGGGCTTCTCAGTGGCGGTGACCGGGCAGATGGTGGTCGAGATGGCGATGGTCTTGGTGACAATGCCCTCGGAGCCCGAAGAAACCAGGGTGGAGTAGACGGTCGAGGTGGTCAGCGGGACGGAGGTGACGCCGTCAACAGCGGAGCTCGGGACGGGAGTGTAAATGGGGGTGTCCACAGCGACGCTGGGAGTCTCGGTGGCGGTGACCGGGCAGACGGTGGTCGAGATGGCAATGGTCTTGGTGACAACGCCCTCAGAGCCCGAGGAGACCAGGGTGGAGTAGACGGTCGAGGTGGTCAGCGGGACGGAAGTGACGCCGTCAACAGCGGAGCTCGGGACGGGAGTGTAGACAGGGGTGTCAACAGCAACGGAAACCGGGGACGAAGCCGGGACAGGCGTGTAGACCGGAGTGTCAACAGCGACCGAGACGGGGCTGCTGGACGGAACAGAGGCGGCGCTGACAGAACCTCCGCTAGGAGTGACGGTGACGGTCACCGGCTCGGGGTCAACGGTGACAGTGCGGGTGGTGGTGCACTTGGAAGTCGAGCTGATGGTGGTCAAGGGCTTCTCCGTGGCGGTCACAGGGCAGACCTGCGCAAAAATGGTCAGTTTCTGGGAAATTGCGTCAAGGTGCACGGTGCGCTTCTTACCGTCGTGGTGTGGGGCACGGTGATGTAGACGGTGCCGCCGGTCGAGTCGATGGACGCGGAGGTGGTGTAGATGGTCGAGGTAGTCCACTGGGTGGGCGACGGCGTGGTCACCGGGGTGACAACCGGGGTGACGACCGGAACGGACGAGTTGCCGGCCGGAGTCTCGGTCACGGGGCACACCTAGCGGGAAGGATCAGCGATTGCCGGATCAGGCAAATTTGGGGGGCCAATTACCGTCGTGGTGGAGCTCTCGGTAATCCAGACGGTGCCGCCGGTCTGGTCGATGGACGACGTCGTCGCGTAGAGGGTCGACGTGGTCATTGGCGGCGTGGACGTGGCCGGGACGGGCGTGATGGTGACAACGTGCACCGAGGTGGTCTCGTCCGGGACAGGCGCGCTGCTGCTCGGGCTGGACTCGACGCTGACGGCGGGGGCCGAGGCGACGGGGGTCGAGCTGACGGGACCGGGCAGGGTCACATACTCGGTGACAACGAGGGTGGAGCGGTCGCTGCAGTACTCCTGGGCAGAGGCAAGGCTGGCGCCGGCGACCAGAGCGCCGGCAGTGGCTCGGTTGAAACGCATGGCGGAAAGAGGACTGTAAGTAACGACTGTGGATGCAAGATGGACGCGAAGAGAGCGGAAGCAACCCGGCTGCTGGGCTGGCTCGACGGAAAAGAATGGACCTCTGAAAAGTCAGAGTAGCTAGCGAAGGGCGCGCAAGCGTGAGGAGACGGCTGGGCGGACGAGTACTTTTGTACTTGTGACTTGAAACACTTGCGGTGATATTAGGGAGGATGCGCGGGAAATGACCGGCCTGCACAGGCCGTGGGTTGGAGCAGCGCCGCCAGCGCTGCCGCGAACGGCTAGGCGCCGCCAGGCGCTGATGCGTCCCGCTGCCCGCAATTTACGCCCGCCGTGCTCTGCGGGTCATTTGCCGCATCCTGGGCGCCGGGCGCGAGGGCGGCGGTGTGGCCCTGCGCGGCGCAGCAGGCCCGCGGCCGACGGCAGGCCAGGCGGCGACATTTGGCTGCGGGGCGCCGCGGGCAGGGCGAGCGCCGGCTGCAGGGCGTAGGGCGACAACGCGGGGGTGCGGCGGGCGGAGCGGCGTGGCGTCGCGCTGTGGTGTTGACTCGGGGCGGTCGGCTGTTTGGCCGGAAGCAACAACACGCCAGCGCACGCGCGCCCACGCCTGTGCCTCTCACCATCTCACCTCCAGCCCTGCCATGCACGCGCGCCGTCGGTGGGCCCTTCACCCAGCACAGGCGCTGTGTCTCCGCCGGCCAGCCCTCTGCCTCTCATCACCGCCTCGTATCACCGCGCACACCCGCCTGCCGCAGGCCCTCGCGCTGCTGCTGTGCGCTGCCCTGCGCCCGTCGTGGTGGATACCGCCGTTTGCTTCTACCGCCGTTTGCTTCTGGCCGCGATGACGCGCCATCGGCGGCTCATCGCTGATGGAGGCTGTGCCGCCGCTCTCAATTTCCGCCGCCGTGTGGGGTTGCCTGCCTGAGCCACCGCCTGAGGCACGACGACGCGGTCGCCAGACCTCGACGCTGTCTCGACGCTGCGGTGCGACTAACTCATGCCTGGCACACATACAAAAGCATGCCGCTTCCACTCTGCACGCGGGCCGCGTCTCAGCCTGTCCGGACCTTTCTCCCCCACCTCCTGCTCTCGTCCAATTTTCTCCTTGTCGGCATGGAAGCGTCAAAGACGCCCGTCGGAACACTCTACTGGCCGTGGAACTCCCTAGGCGACCGTTCTGGAATTAGGACCGCCCCCGTTTTGGAGATCTCCGCGTCCTTCTGGATAGCGTCGATTGCGCCTTTTTGGTAGCGGAGCTGTCCAACCCACCGATGCCTTCGGTCCCTTTCCATCCCAATTCCTTCACTCAGTCACCTAAGTATACCACACCGCCGCCAAGTCTGGTCCGACCACATCATCCCTGCTCGTCACGCGCGATTGCGAGCGAACGCCCTGGATGCCCTACAAAACGCACGGGACGACGTCGCTCCTTGGATCGACACGATCTGCGCTGATTGGTTCGTCAGCTAGGAGAAACGAAAATCGGGTCAGCATGCTGAGCTGCGAACGCCGCGCGGAAAATGTGGAGGTTAATTTGTTTTCAACGTGGGGAGGGAGCCGCCGCCCGCAAAAGTCATGACGAGCTGCCAGAGTGAAGCACGCCGAGCCCAGAGGGTGTCGCGAAAACAAACTCTCAGCAGAACCCCCCTCCTCCTGTCCTTCATCCTTAGTGCAGGATGATATAGCCTCCCAAGGCTTTGCCGCAACTGGATCGGCCCCTGCACATCACTGCGAGAGAGGTTCTATTTTGGATGAACCTTTCCAAAGCGCAGCCGGGAGTATTGGAAGTTCCAAAAAAACGTCTCTCCCCCTGATGTTTCCCCTTGGAAGATCGATGCCTTATCTTCTGCTCGACTTTCATGTTCTTCTGGACTAAACCCATGATTCACTCCATATATCACCGCGAAAGCGAGCTTCGAGCAGGGAAGATTCCTCAAAGCCGAGCACAATTCATTTGTGCCTATAATAGGCGGGAAAGGACAGCGTGTGAGTATACACAGATGTAAGGTATTTGCCCGGATGGGTTTCCGTCTATCTGCACCTCCGAATTTCATTGTGTACTTCATCTCCTCCGTAAGTTCCGCTACTCTTTTCATCCAGTCGAATCCCGTCGTAGAGAGCCCACAAAGGTCTTGTTGTCCAAAAGGATATCCTAGAAGAACTTCCAGGCCAGTCGTCGGATCCGGCCCGAATATTGGCTGCCGAATTTCGCGCTTTCTCCAGACGAGGTCATCATGTGACCTGGGATCTGAATCACGGATGTTCAAGCCGGTCGGAGCTCTTTTCCTCCAGGGTTTCGATGCCTGGCTCGTTTGTTCCTAACGACTGGGGCCCCACGCGTCAGCAGATCAGGCCAAGAATGGCATGTTGATATCCTGAAGATCGTACGAAAGTGTTTCGCCTACTGGATCCGTCGGAGTTTCACATTGAATACGTCAAACGTCGGTAAACATTTCTTTTACTTCCTCAAGACTATATTGAGAGTAAAACTATTTATGCTTGCGTGGCTAACTGAAGAGGATAATTTTCTAGAGCCGAAAAACCCAATCTTCCGCTTAGATGCCGTGAGCGTTGTGGGCGTTGCGCTCAGCCAGAGCGAAAGCCGGAGCGGGTGCACGACGCGCAATGGGCGCCGCATAGCTGCGGGGGGTGTTCCTGCGGTACTTCTCCTCAACATCCCTCTTTCCGAGCTGAAGGCTCGCCTTAATCTGCACAAGGTTGCTCTTGGCGCAGGACTCGGCATTGAACCCCTCAATCTCGCTGAGGCAGTACTCCTTAACACCGGCCTGCATGGCGAGCAGGTGGCGCCAGTCCAGCGAGTCCTCAGCAAGCGACCAAGCCATGACGTTCTCAACGCCCAGGCCCTCGATGATCTCCGGGAACTTCTTGGCGATGTGGACGGGCTCGTCCCAGGTCCAGAACAGGTTGGCCTCGGAGTCCCAGAAGTAGTTGCCGCCGTTGACGTCGTCGACGACCGGGTTGGCCAGCGCGTTCTCCCACGACTGGATGGCGGTCAGGCCGTTGCACTTGCCGTAGCCGGCTTGGCAGGAGAGGCCGCAGTGGGCCTCGGAGTCACCGCACCAGCCGGACGAGCTGCAGCAGGAACCGGACGGGCACTGCAGGTTGGCGGAGGTGCCGCAGGTGCCGTCGGTGCTAGTGCTAAGGTTGGTGGGCGGGTTGGTGTTGATGGGCTCGAAGGTCAGGGCGCCCGACTTGCCGTTGTCCGAGCCGTCGGCGTTCTCGAGCGCGACCGTCTTGCAGGCCTCGCCCAGCGGCTCCGTCGCGCACGACGAGGCCGGGTCGGTGGTGAAGTACTTGGCGTAGAAGGCGAAGCCGAGCGTGGCCTTGCAGGCCGGCAGGCCCAGGTCCAGGTAGCGCTGGATGGACTCCTTGGAGCCGACCAGGTCGGTGTGGTGCTTGGTGTAGTTGTCGCGGCGGTTCATGAAGTCGTACGTCATGATGCCGAACCAGTCGACCAGCGCCACGATCTTGGGCATGGTCTCGGCGGTGAAGGCCATCATGTCACGCTCCAGGCCGGGGACCGCGATGGACAGGATCTTGTCGGCACCGATGGCCTCGCGGGTGGCGTTGAGCAGCAGCGGGAAGGCGTCGATCTCCCACACCTTCTCCGAGTTGGGGACGACCTTGTAGTCGGCGCCGTTGCCGCCGACGTACTCGTAGTCGATGTCTACGCGCGCGCTCACGTGGTAAGTCTTACGCTCGGGCACCCCTGGCAGGTCGACTTACCGATTCCGTCCAGGTTGTACTTGTCAATCAGCTTCTTGGCGTTTTTGGCGAAGCGGGCGCGCGAGGTCTCGTCGCGCAGGGTGTCGGTGTAGTTGACGTCGTTCCAGCCGCCGATGGCAGCCATGACCTTGACGCCCGGGTCGAAGCGGGCGCGGAAGGTGTCGACGGGCTCGAAGAGCTCGAAGCTGCCGCCCTCGTCGGTCAGGAAGTCGGTGGTGGGCACGAAGGCCATGATGGCGTGGTCGATGCCGGCGTTGGTGGTGCGGTTGCCCAGGTCGGACAGATGCCACTCGTCGGCGTACATGATGTAGCGCGCCGAAGCCACCTGGGCCAGCGCGGCGGCGCCGGCGGCAGCAGTGGTGAGCTTCATGGTGAGTGGTCGGGGGAAGGGAGCGTCTAGTGCTAAAGCAACTTCTAAGGAAGGACTCGGTGGGCGTTATAAGGCGCAAAGGAGCGAGCGGCTCTCCCGTCGGCCAAAAAGAAGGAAAGGAGGTCAGGTGTGGCGACGAAGAAGCGTTCATGGCGCGCAGATGATTGAATTTATCGTCCATGGCGGGCGGCGGCGGGCGTGTCAGTCGACCCGCAACGGGCGTCAAGCGTGCGCGCGAGGCTCATCAAAAGGGAGGTTCGGTTGAGTCAGTTTACCCTCCGCAAGAAGGTGTTGTTTCGGGCGGGCGGTGGAATGGACGCGCAGGCGGCCCAATGGCGCGTCCAGGAACGAGTCGGCACGGCGACCGAGGCCTGCCACGGCCCAACACCCGGCGCAACGCTCGTCGCCCTCTGCTTTCCGCGAGATGCCTATTTGGAGCCGCCGCGCAAGCAGACGCTCGACGTCGCCCCGCCGCCCAGGGCGCTGCGCTTGTCATGCCGCCGTGCTGCCTGCGCAGAGTCCCGCCGTCACCGTCGCTGTCGGCCCGCCGCCAACCATCGAGCGTCCGCGTTTCATGCGCACGACACAGACACGAGAACGGGCTGCCTGGGTCGTCGCTTGCCCTGCTCCCGGCCGTTCCGGGCGACCCGCCGTCCAGCCCCATGATGGTGGGCGATGGGAAAAAGGGTGACGGCTCCAACTCAACGTCGTTCAAGAGCCGCGCTGAAACCTTGGCGAGCAATCTTTCTCTGGGCGCCGCGCCCATCACGACCGACGAACCGGCAGTTCAGTCGCATGGTCTGTCTGGAGCGAGATGGCACACGAACCATCGCAGGGAACCGGCAAGTTAAGTCTGTTCAGCTGTGCGCGAAAAGCCAGGCTTCCATTTCTTTTTCTCGCCTCATGACTGCGTTCCCATGATTCGTTCCCATGACTGCTTACCCGTATCGGTAAATCTCCAATATAGCAACTAGATCTGCCATCCCTGCAGCTTGGCAGCGCATGATAGACCTTCGAGAACAAGAGCCGAAGAACGCATGAAGAACCCCTGTTTCGCCGTTCCATGCCAACCCAATCGCCCCAGGGGATAGAAACCGAAGGTATCTACAAGAAGGGCCCGATGAAAGAACAGACTCGGAAAGCCAGAGTCTACCTCGCGCGGTCGTTGGTAGGCGCACGGCGCAAATCGCTCTTGATGGACGCGGCCTGAGGCAGCGAACGAGTGCAGTCCGCGGAGCTCTTGACCGCCTCCACCGGAATCTCGAGCACGCTGAGGCGGAACATGACGTCGGCGAACTTGCCCGTCCACCTGCCCTGGCTGTTGACGAACCCGTTGAACTCCTTCCCAACCGCAGCGTTCGTGCTCGACAAGTCGACGTCCAACTGTAAGTGTCACACATCTCGCCATAGTACCTAACATCCCATCCCACAACCCCAGCATCGAGTCCAGCGGCATAAGTAACCAGCCTCCAACCACTGCTCCGCGGACCACCTTCGACGTCAAATAATGCGCCGCAGCCAGCGCCGCCGCGCTGAACCCCTTATCCGCATGATCGCTCCCCGGCCCGAACCCCGGCGGCGTCATCGCACCGCATCGCTCCCGCCGGCTCCTGCCGCCGCGACGAGTCGACCCGCCCGACTACCCACCGCTTTTGGCCTAAGCAGGCCCACGTGCGCCCCCTCCTCCCCCCCGGCGAACTGCTGCATCAGATCAGCCGCACTGCCGCCTCTTCCGTACCTACTTACTGCGCGACCTTGCCTTCGATGTACGTACGTACGTACGCGTGGTAGGTCTGCGGGCAGCTTGCTGTTCTCGCCTCGGTCGATCGAGCCGGCCGTCAATAGCTGCGAGCCGTCGCCGGCGGGCGCTGCGAAGGGCTGTTTGGTCGAGAAGGTGCCGAGCGCGTCGTGGAAGGTGGAGCGGATGGCGGCGCGGAAATCTTTGGTGAGGTCTGACGAGATGGCTGTCCAGATGGCGGGATAGTTGTTCTTGCGCGGGAGGAGGAGGAGGTGTGAGGTGTGAGGGACGCACGGCGGAGGGGGTAGTCGAGACGCTCGCTTCTCTCCGGTGGAGTGGCGAAGTGTTGGATGAGAAGGAGCCTGTTGACTGAGCCTGCCAGACGTTGACAAGCAGGACGACACGACTTCATACACCTCCGTCCTGACATTTGTCTCCCAAATTGGATCTCTGACTCCCGCCAAATCCAGCGCCCAGAGCCATCTCGACGCCCGAGCTGAAGCGCCCCGAAAAGTCGCCTTTCCCCGGACCCTTCCCCAGGCTCAGTGGTGTTCCTCACCTCGCGACAGCAGTCGAGATCGTGTACCTCTCACGGCCGACCGCCCGCCCGCCCGCCAGGGCAGAGCGGAGGGGGTACCTTCACGGTAGCGCGTGATGGTTACCGCGAGCGCCGCCACCTCAGCGCGCAGCCAGTGCCAAGTCCGCCGCCGTCACAGCCATGTTCAGCCCTACCGCCTGTTGCGGTAAGTACGTACTTGCAGCCATGCGCCCAGTAAACCACCAACACCGGCGGATGCAAGCAAGCCCCAAGACTTGGCGCACGCGCGCGCGCGCGCTGATGTTAGTCGACTGCTTGCTGTCGTGTCCGTCTTCTCCGGGCGGAGCTAGTAAGCTAAGCTCTGCTCTGCTGCGACTCGCTACTACGTACTACCACTGCACAGCGCTGCACCTGCGGCTAGGTATGTACCCAGTGGAGATCCGCAGATCCTTGTGTCCATCACCTCGGCATTTTAGCGTTGCGGTGGTGGCGGCGCTGATCGTGGCTGAGAAAGTCACAGCACAGCACAGTGCGTAGTACGACGACTGTAACTGGCCCCTGGCGGGAGGAATGACGGGATCTCTCGTGACTGCTTGCTTGCTTGCTTGCTTGCTTCCTTCCCTTCTCGGCGAGTGCGTGCCCCTTGGCACGCTTGCTGCCTGACGTAAACTTTGGCCCACGATCTTGTCCGCATTGCTTACCTACATCGTTCCGGACTTGTCCCGCGTTCGACCATCATCATCATTGGTACGCGGCCCAGCTGGGCGGTTCGTCTCAAGGGTGCAGACGACCGGGGAATCGGGGCACTGCTTACTACGTAGGTACTTGCCACGAGGCATCCCGGCTACTGTCAGCAGAAGAGGACCCTGATCGATGATTATTCGTTCACCCATGCAGCGGTGGTTGTAAGGCGCCTCTCGCATGTTGTGCTGGTCCGCACCGGCTGGCGTTCCTGGATGCGACTGGGGGAGGAGGTCCAAATTGGAAATAATCACGTCGACGCCTTGGGACGCTTATTTTTGTTTTTTTACGGCACGGCTGACATGCGTCTCTTCTACTAGAGCGCGCTGGCAGTAGTAGTAGTGCCGAAGCGGCGGGGGGACCAATCACGAACGCAGCGATTCCGACCGGTGACTCAAGTACTGCGCTCTCTCTTTCTATTTATTGCTGCCGCCCGCCCGTGGCGGTGGCTTTAGAGCGGTGGGGTATTTCCCGATCCTAGTCTATATATATCCCAAATCTATCATACACCCATCTATCCCAATACAGAAAGAAAGGAGAAAAGGGCTGCGGATGCATGCGGGGACATCTAAGCCTCAGCCTTGATGATATCCGCCGCCTTCTCAGCAACCGCATACAGCGTCGACACCAAGTGTCCGCACACCTGGAACGGAAGCACGCCGGCATCGACGACGCGCACGTTGGTGGTGCCGTAGACCTTGAGGCTGGGGTCGACGACGCCGCCGAGGGACTTGGGCATCATGGCTGTGGTGCCGACGGGGTGGAAGTTGGAGCGGTCTGTGGTTGCGAGGAGGAGGCAGGCGTTAGTGAGTGGGAGGGGAGGGGAGGGGATGGGGGAGTCTTTGTTGTGGTTGGTGCGGCTTACAGTTGTTCAGGATCCACGAGGACCAGGCGTCGTCTGACGCGTTCTCTGCGACGACGGAGAAGCTGGGGTCCGTCTCGTTGGCGAGCAGCGAGTTGAGCGGCGCGGTGCGGAAGAGTTGGCGGATGTACTTGGCGACGCCGATCTGCTCGGTGAGGTCCCAGTCGAACTGTAAAAAAAATCACGCGTTAGCAAAGAGAGACAAGCTGGGAAGCGCCAGGTGGAGGAGCTGGCTCACCATGTAGTAGTTGGGGTTGATGCTAGCGGCGGCGGAGCTGTCGGCGGAGGAGATGTGGATGTTTCCGCGGGCGAAGGGCAGCAGGCTCCAGAACTCCATGCTGAAGGCCGAGCCGGTGGGGTAGATCAGGATCTCGGCGAGCGGGACCTTGTCCTTGAAGATCAGGTCGTACTGGATCGCGAAGAACTTCTGGATGCTGGCGACCGAGATGACGCCGTTCGAGGCCTTGGACGCGGCCTCGGCGTACTGCTGCAGCGACTTCTGCACGTCCTGCGCGATGGCTGCCGTCTGGTTGCCGAAGAGGTCCTCGACGTTGGGGTAGGCGACGTTGACTGGGGTGCCTGTGAAGCTCTTGGTGGCGGTGCCGTCGAAGCCGTTGTTGGTCTGGTCCTGCAGGTTCTCGCCGACGGCCGGGAGCTCGACCTTGACCTCGACACCGGCGGCCTCGAGGATGCTGGTTCGCCATCGTCGTCAGCGATTGATTGGGGTGCGCAGGGGATCCGGGAAAGGGGGACTCACCTGGGGTTGCCGACGCCGGAGAGCTCGAGGAGGACGGGAGACTTCAGCGAACCGGCGGACAGGATGACTTCCTTGTTCGCGTAGATGGTGCGGGTGCTGCCGGTGCTGTCCTTGACGAGAACGCCCGAGGCGGTGGCATCGGCGCCGGACGACGACTCGGCCCAGACGAGCTTCTGCACCTCGGTGTTGAGGAAGACGTGGTAGTTGGTCCTGTTCTGGAAGGGGTAGTAGTAGGCGCGGGCAGCGTCCTCGCGGATGTTGGCGTCGACGTCGATGGTCGAGGGGAAGACGTTCCAGCCGACCATCTTGCCGCCGGCAATGTCCCAGACATACGGCACGCCGTTGGCCTTGTACGTGGCGTTCAGCTCCGAGGGGAAGGTCGAGTTCATCATGTTGTTCTTCCAGCCGACCTTGAGCGGGCCGCTGGCGCCGTGGAAGGCAGGGTCGTAGCTGGCACCGCCGGTGACCTGGTCGGCCCTGGGGGGCTGGACCGACTCGCTCTTCAGGTAGTACGGGAACAGCTCCTTCCAGTTCCAGCCGTCGTTGCCCAGCGCCTCCCACGCATCGACCTGCGCGTCCTCGGCCCTGGTGTAGGCCATGCCTGATCGGGATGTTAGCAGCGCATCACTTGCCCGTCCGAGGGGGATCCTTGCCGTTGATGGTGCTGGTGCCGCCGAGGGCCTTGCCGGCACGCATGGTCTGCTTCTTGCCGCCGCCATAGGTCTGGTTGACGGTCTCGTAGGCCCAGTCGATGGCGGTGCCTGGAGCTCGTCGTCAGCTGCGGGCCGCTCACATCATGACGCTCCGTGGTCTCTCCCTACCGAAGGCATATCCGTAGCCGTTGACGTCGGTGACGTTGGGGTTGTCGTAGACGGAGCCGCCGGCCTCGATGACGGCGACGGTGACGTTCTTCAGCTCGGACAGGCGGTTGGCAACGACCAGGCCGCTGGTGCCGCCGCCGACGACGATGTAGTCGTACTTGGCGGCCTGGTGCGGCAGGGCCAGCGCAGAAGCCGCAAGGAGCGGCGCGGCAGCGAGGACACGGTGCATGTTGCGTGCGAGGAAGGGATCTGGTGGATTGAACGAGCGCTACTGGAGAGAGAGGGGGGTGAGGCTACGGAGCTGGCAAGATATATGCCAGGGCCAGCTCCGACGTCCCGCCATCGGAGAGCGGCGAGCACGACCGCATTGCTCGCATTATACAGCAGCGTTCGAGCACATACGAGATAAAAAGCTTGGTCATGCTTAGGAATTGGGTTGGCAACGGTGCCAGTGAGTGTATCGGCGGCTCAAATTGGCCAGGGATCGACTGGGCCGAGAAGATTCGTTTCAGCGCCGGACCGTGCCGAGAAACGGCCTGCATGGCACAGCGTCTGCCGCTCGGCCTACGTCGTCGCCAAGACAGGGCGGCGAGGTGTTGCGGGCGCACGGTGGACGGCTGCAAGGGCCCGCCCGGCTCTGCTGCGACGACATGCTGCGCAGACAGCGCCCATAGGCTGCGCAGACAGAATTGCGCGGTCCTGCTGCGCCGCCGCTGACGGCATCGAGCCCTGCGGTGGAGGAGAGGTCGAGAAAAATTGTCGCAGGGCATCGGGCCGACGATGCAGGCAGCGCGATCTTCCGCCAGGCCACCAGATGAGGACTCCACCGTTGCTCCCCATGCGTCTGGCCCGCACGCTTCTAAGCTCCCAAGCGCCTGCGGAAATAGCGGCGCTCGCTTTGATAAGCAGCTGCATCAGCCTTAAGCGTCCGCCCTCTCCGGCTCCCGGCCTCGCACCAGCGCCGACGCCGGCCTGCCGCTGCTCTGCTCAGTGCTCGTCCACCCGCCTGCTCGGCGCTTCTGTCCCAAAGGAGTTCAGCTGCCACTTCCTCGTTGCGCCTGCTCATTCCGACGCACCAAATTTCGCGCCCTGACGGCGACTGTTCCATCTGCGCCGCCGCCTTCCGAAGACGGACGGGGCCTGGGAGGCCCATATTTCCGCCCTTTTTTTTCCTTCTTTCGCCAGCTCGCCGGTTCTCGCACGTGTCTTATCCAGCCCCCAACTGCGGCGTGCCCAGAGTTTCAGCGACGGGGCCAGCTGCGCCCCCTACTGATAAGTAGCTGCTGTGGTCGACGTTTTCCAGGCTCGTTTCGAGTCAGGCCGATGACACCATCCGCACGCACCAGTCGACATGCCTCGTCCAGCCCGGTCCAGCAGGGTGTTTAAAACGGCCAAGAGAGCTTGTGTGGACCACCGCCTTCCTGTAACCGGCGGACCGCCGGCATCGTGCGTAGCCGGCCCGCGGCGATTCGTGAGGCCCTCATGCTTGCATCTTCGCCGCTCCACTCCCTCTCGCCTCCCTGAGTCCTGCGATACGAGCCGAGTGTCGATAATCTCCAGAAGGACGGTTCAGGCGGTGCTGTGGTCGACGGGTCTCCACCGAGATGGGCTGCTCGCGAGCTTCCGCTTTGGTCTTTTCGACGCTGTGCACCGCCTCCTTGCCAAGTGATACCGTCGTGGTCTATGCTGGAAGGCCCTTCGATAGTCGCCGAACCTCTGAAATGCGATGAGACGTGCTCTTGTCGTCCGTTTCGAAGAGCCTCGTGCCTATCGACCACTGCAGCTCCTCCGGTCGACAGGCTTCTCGGGAGCCAAGGCGCGACGGTGCTGCCAACGATTGCAGGCGAAAGAAACCCGCAGTTGCGGACTAGCATCGCTGCTCGTCATCGATCTGGCAAGGCATGAAGCCCCCTTGGGCAATCGTCATGACGCGAAGACGTCATTTGCTGGTCGATGCAAGAGCACCATGACTGGCATCTTCCTCCTTGGCGGTGGTCTGATGTCTTCGAGCTGACAGTCCAGAAATGCTGGCAGGGAGAAAAACGCCGAACGAACCCATAGTCATGCCGTCGTAAGTAATCCCTCAAGATGGAGGGGAATAACAGCCGTTCTGCTCCTCGCCGACGCGTGTGTGGACACCGACCGTCGAATGGAAGCCCGGCCCGCACGCCGGAGGCCGAACCAAAAAGAAGTTCCGAACTATATCTGAGTTATCGCAGCCTCGTTGCATGGTTCGGAGCGGAGGGCGAGGCGACGGGTGCCAAACCAGTGGGATCAGAATGGAGCCGTTCCTCAGACGAGTTGAAGCCGAATATCGGAGGTTGCGGCGGATGAGCCTTAAAAGACAAACGAAACAGCTGCTTAGCATCGCACAAGCTTAAAGCTTCTGTCCGGGAGTGCCTCAACTCAGTCTCGCAGTCGGAGGAAACCTCAACTCCACCTCTTCTGCTGTCGCGCTATCTATGTCGATAGAGACTTCTTCGTGCTGGCAGGCGTTGGATACCTCTGCCATTGTCGTCTTCTAATAGCCCGCCTCAGTCTGTCGACGTACAGCCACCGCAAGATTACCTTGGAGGCGCTGAGCGTTCCAGAAACAAGGTATTCACTGCGTGGCATGGCGGATGCCGGAGGCATCGCTGCATCCAAAAGTCATGGAATCGTGCCCCAAGTTGCCTTTCAGACGGCGGGAAAGCTCCTTCCCATTATTTTGGTGAGGTGAGTGCCATTAAATTCGTCGTTCGGGTTGGCGCTGAGTGCTGCTTGGCAACCTCTGTGAATTTAACGTTGATGGAGCTTTTGAACGGGTATTACAAATCGTCAGTTACACTGGTGGTGTCTTGTGCCAGTCGCCGTTTGTTTGGATGAGAATGCCTGGTCGTGCATCTGTCAGTTTTGTTCGGACCGTTCTGCTTATCAGGTTCTCCAGGTAACATTTTGACCAGTCGCAAACCAACCTTGGAAAGGGAAGAAGGTCTCGCCCGGATAATTGAGCTCCCAAGAACCTGCGCGGGGTATGGGGTGCTCTTGAGCGACACCGCGCACAGCCGGCCGGACCGGTGGGAATGCTGAGCCATGGGCTGGACCGTCAGAGACCAAAGTGGTGGCTAAGCATCTTGCGAACGACCTCAAGGCGTGCCTGCGACCGCGGCACTTCTTGTACCATTACGTTAAGAGAACGCCCGCCAATCTATTTTGAATCAGCAATGGTGGGAAAGGATTAAATCGTCCGGAAGCCCGAACAAGTCTTCGAGCAAGTGCACCCGGGCGAGTTCGTATTTCGACTCGTGTTCGGCGCAGAATGGGCCGAGCCAGAGAGGGAAGAGGCCGATGCCAGTCAGCACTCGGACTGAGATCTTTGGCAGGGAAGAGCAATGTGTCTCGAGACAAACGGCGCAAGCAGGGAAACATCGACCGCACCGTTTCCCAGACAGGCTCATGTCAGGAAATTGGGCATAGAGGAACATAGAGCAAGAGAGTGCACATGGACATAGACTGATGCAGCGACGAAGAAAGCAGGAGGCTGATGTGAAGAGAACTGGCCGGGATGGGCTGATCGCAGGGAAGAGAAGGGAACAGCGAGAACACCACGATGGGAATGCAGAAGGTAAGGAAGAGGTCGCTTTAGCGTCTATTCCGCATGAAGAGCCTGGAAGAAACAAACGACTGGTGGCGTGAGACACAGGCCAGCATTGCTCGGGCACGCCGGCCGCATAGAGGACGACGATGTGTGGAGAAGGCAGGGCAGCAGAGCGCGACGGAGTTTCACACAGCAGGCTAACGCGTCCTCCGCGGACCAATGGCACGCGCCGCATTGCAAAGCAGGCAATTGGGCAGCGCAGGGGCCCCGAGGTTCATCCATATACTACTACGTACACCGCAGGGCTGTGAAACGGCCGTGCGGCTCAACGACGCCTGACGCGCACCGCCTCCATGCCATTCCTCAGCCCTGTCCACCCGCGCCTCACGGCTATCAGAGCTTCACGCAGGCTGACGATGGCCCTGCCGCGCTTCGGCACTATTTTCCTTTCCTAATGGCGCGCACGCGAGGCGTACGTATGCCTTGAGGCACTGTCGTCGGATCACAGCACCTTTCAGGCAATTTTGGCCTGCGCCACCCCTATTCATCCTAAAGAGTACGGCCGTATTACCCGCTTCGGCATAGCAAAGGCGTGGCTCTCCAATGACAATACGCGTCTTTCTGTCTCGTCATCACCGGGTTGCGTGTTCTTGTATGTACATTCAACAAGTTGACTCCGCAATTATGGAGACTGTATATATAAAAGTAGTGGCGGGATCTTCGAATTCCAGAAGCCAGACAGCAGCAACTAACCATTCCACACTCTTTCATTGGCCACTTTCCCCTGAGATCTTTTCTTCCTCCATTCGTTCGAGATGAAGTTTGCCGGTATCGCTGCGCTTCTGAGCGCCGCCGCCCTTGTTGCTGCTCACCCTGAGAAGCACACCAAGGAGACCGCCCAGATGGAGCACGAGCTCGTCGCCCGCAGCTCGAACAAGTGCGCCGCTGCCATCGAGGCTCGCAAGGCCGCTGTCAAGGAGAAGCGTTCCCGCAGTCTCTACAAGCGCCAGGTCGCCGATGGTCGGATCAAGGAGAAGCGTGATGTCGCCGAGATCGACAAGCGTTCCATATACCCGACCATCCAGAACAACACCTGCGTTCTGGCCCCCGACGCCGTCTGGGGTCCTTATGGGTAAGTGTCGAGTTGTCGGGAAAACACCTGGCCGAGCTGACATCTTTTGCTTTTCTTCAGCGTTGACGGTGAGATCGTTCGTCACGACGTCCGCGAGATCCAGGATGGTCTCGACCTCTACCTGGACATTGGCGTCCTCGATGTCGAGACTTGCGAGCCCCTTTCCGGTGCCGCCGTCACCGTGTGGCATTGCAACTCGACTGGTTCTTACTCTTCCTACACGGGAGTTGACCCGCAGACTGCCGAGCTGCTTGTGAGTTGCCGTCCCTGACTCCCCTGGGACTTGGTGTTGAGGTGGTGATGAATTCTCCAAAATCCCAACATCACCCAACCATCAAACACAAACATGCTAATATCGTCTTGTTGCAGGACGGCTGGACCAAGCGCACCGACGGCACCACCGACGACGAGACCTTCCTCCGCGGCATCATGAAGTCAGACTCCGAGGGCATGGTCGAGTTCCTGACCAAGTTCCCCGGCTACTACGTCACCCGCACGACGCACATCCACCTGACCGTCCAAGCCAACATCACCAACGGCACCAGCTACAGCGCCTCCGCCGTCCAGCACATCGGCCAGATCTTCTTCGAGGAGGACCTCATCAACAAGGTCTACCAGCTCTCGCCCTACAGCGCCCACCTCGCCCTCCTCAACCGCACCACCAACGACGAGGACACCGTCCTGGCTTCCGCCACTGCCGATGGCTACAGCCCCATGATCAGCGTTGAATACTTGGGCTCGGATATCTCGGACGGTCTTGTTGGTTACATCACTGTTGGCATTAACAGCTCTGCTGCTGGTGTGGTTACCACTGGCGGTAGTGTCAACCCTCAGGGCTTCCTTCCTACCGTTTCCGTTGCCGACTCGGTCAGAGCTGCTGCTACCTCGGTTGATGCCGCTGCTGGCTACAAGAGGAGGATGTAAATAGCATCGGATTTTACGCGTGTACTTGTAGACTGATATGAGTTTGGATAGATTAAGGCGTTTTGAATGGTTGGACGACCAAAGATTCTTTGGCTGAGAGCGTGTGATCGAGAGCAATTGCACAATCAGAAGCATTTTTCATTGCAATTGATTATGATGATCCTGCGCGTCTTCGGGCTCAGAGATGCTCGTTCTCCGATTTCCGCGTCCCGGCCGGCCGCGAATATCCTGGCGGCGAAGCTGGGTGCGGGCGCCGCGGGACGTCGTCCCATCACCTCGAAAATATGGGCGAAGCGGAGCTCGCGTATCAGGCTGAGGTGTACTGGTTGGAGAATGACGTTCAGTGCGTTCTGGATGATCGGTGTCAATTCGTTCGATGCATCGCAGGCGTATGGCCGGATGTTGGATGATGCCCCTGTTTTTGAGGGGTCGTCAGACTTCTTGGACGCAGTTCAGCCGATATCAGCGATTCTCGACTGGCAAAAGCGTTGCCCAGAACGCCTGGTGCATCACGTAATTGCTTATAGATATTAACCATTCGACGTGCGGGGTCGACACTTTGAGTGAATGTGGATTTCTGTATCATTGCGGTTCCATACAATCCTGTAGTATTCGAGATGCAATCTGAGCTCTCCAAAACAGACTGATGGATGAATCATAAATCGGATAAGAGTTTGACAGGTCGTCTTGAGCCGGTTCTGTTGTGCTCATCCTCAGGCATTCAAGGTTGAATTGGAAATTGCAAAAGGTTGCAAAAGAAGCCTCAATGCAGTCAACGAAATTCGCTGCCTCTGAGGGGTTTTGGAAGACATGAGTGAAGAAAATGAGGAAGACTGATATGGACGAGATTTTCCAATTACCCATTTTTGGAGGCTGTGAAGAGAAGACGAGGACTCTGGCAATAACACCCCCTTGTCTCAATTTTTGGCTCCTTGAAATTTTAAGTTTGGACAACCAGTGTACTAGTAGAGCCCCGTGCCTTGGAAGAAGCGGGCATCACCAATGACCAACTCCATGAAATAAAGAATCTTTTTACCCAAACCCCATTGCCACGCCACTAAAAACTCCCATAGTCACATACTCGGGTATTTACCACACTGCCCACTCCTCTGACGATCGCTAATGACCTAGGGACGACTGGGACATCCCAATAAGATCAGACCGATCTTGGCCCTGACGCTACCGTACCTGGTTTTCGCCATCACTTTGACCAGATCCACTTCAATGGATCACCATCGCCATGACATCAGATTCACCAAGCAGCCCTACTCCTGTTCCTACGTCCCTCTTTTTCGCCCCTCTTTTCACCTCTCTCTCTCTCTTTCTTCTCTATCTCCTTCTCTCGCACCAGGGGCAAATTGACCGGGCGAGGGACCAACCCGGGCACGGAGACTGCCTTAATAGCCTCGACAACTCGAAAACTCCGGTGAGACCAGCCCCCGACTAGTACCTTCACTCGGATCCCGGACTGACGCGACGAGGACCTCGGGACCTCGACAAAAGCTCACCAACGAACGAGCCAAAGGACCCTGGCCATCCCGGACTGGATTGGAAGTAACCTGCCAGGCAAGGCTGCAGATCAACAAAGCCTATCCCCGTTGCCACACCACCTCGATCACCTCATCACCGGCATCAGCACGGCGAACATAAAACTGCCTAACTCCAGCGTTTTCAACGAGTGCTTTCGCCAGCCGATAGCTAATCTTCCCCTCGTCCTTCGGCCTTAGCGGCGCAAGCGTATGTCGGTAATCCCCACCATCCGACCACGTCTCTTCCATAACAATATCATCAGCCGGACGCTCCTCGCTATATTTCACAACGGAAAAGCCGTTGACGAGGAACCAGCCGTCGGCCAAGCGGAACCGCTGCAGTAAACAGGCATCTCCGCAGACCGCGGAGACGGCCGCAAGCCCCACGACGTCGACCCTGTTCCACGACTTCCAGTGGTGGACCGACAGCGGTGGTGGTGCGCGACCGGACTCGTAGAAGCCGGAGGGGTCGCCTTGCAGGTCTGTTTGGTGCAGGCTGGGTTCCCAGGAGAGTTTCGTGGTGGTGTGGGCGTAGATGCAGTCTGCGATGCGCATGTCGCCGCCGCCGGCGGCTTTGCTTCTGCTGTTGTTGCAGTCGTCGAAGTGGGCGTGGAGGTGGGCGAGGAGGGGGGTGGAGATGAAGATGCCGCCGCCGCCGTAGGCCATGACGCCGAAGTTCTGCAGCTGGCGGAGGTCCTCTGCTAGACCGCCGACGTACTGCGGGTGGGAAGCGTCGTATTTGTTGAGGAGGTGGAGGATGGAGGTCATGGAGGGGAAGAAGGTGTCGTCGTCGATGAAGGCTGCCCATTGGGTCTTGCCTTGCTGACGTCTCTCGTAGAGGTGCTTGACGAGAGCGAAGTAGCGGTCGGTGAACTCGGCGTTCGAGTTGGTGATGTGGAGGACGTAGCCCAAGTCGGAGGCTCGGCGCTGCACCGATGCTATGCGGTCGGCGGGCACGGGTTCTACGAGAGCGAAGATCGATGTCCCCGTGTGCGCGGCCCAGTGGGCAAATGCTTCCAGCGATTCGTCCAGCCGGTCGAGCGTCGTGGCGACGCCGAATATGATGTGCGACGCATCCGGGACTGCAGCAGAAGGCTTTGACAAACTCAACTCCGTGGACACCACGCAAGTCTCGGTGTCTGCTGATGTGGGTTTGCCATCGTTCGAATTGACTTGGTAAAATTTAGGCAAAGCGACGTCGAGACTTCTGCCGCTATACTCAGCTGCGTCGGAATCCGAAACAGTTATTACTAGACGTGCATAGCTGACTGGAGCCGTCAATTGGAGCGAGTTGATTATTGCAGGGTCTAAGAAGCAGAGCTGCTCCGGCGTACGGTCATTGCTGGCGGGTGCAGCCGGGGCCCAGGTGATTTGGAAATAGAGGAAGAGAATGATAACGAAAATCAGCGCCGCTGACTGGTATATTATCAGTCTTTTCGTAGCCATGTTCGGAGGTTGGATAGGAGGATGTAAAGCAGGTGGAGAGCCAGCGGTGGAAAGTTGTGCAACAGAACCTGAGAAAAGAAAACGCGTCAGAGGCTCCAAGTTGCACGGATCAACGGCAGATAGCAACCGTGTTCCCGCTGCGCCGCATGGAAAAGTGTCCGGATTTCGCCAAGTTTGCGCCATTGGCCGGAGGGTGTCAACTCATGATTACCCCTGCGGGTACCCCTGTTGCTCCGGCGCTACTCCGTATCTCGAGTCCACGTAGCGAACCATCACCCTTCATTGGCCGACTAGAGCCCATGGCAATCCGGTGTTATAAAAGGTGACCAGGTCGACCAGAAAAAGCTGGTCGCATGTCCCAGGAGGAGGCTTCTTCACTCATGTAGCAAAGGTATATCATGAGCGACCAGCTGCCTCTCGCCAAACCATCGCGATAACCGCCCAAACGCTCGTTCTGATCGACAGCGGCACAGCCGGTATTTTGCCAGACACATGCCACTCGGCTCCTCCTGTGGATGCGGCGCTTAGTGGTTCCTATTTGTGGCAAGCGGCATCACGCTTGGCATTTTTACGACATGCTTGCAATCGACTCAGACTGCCTCTTAAGGCTAGTCCTAATGCCACAGCGCTTCGGTGTGTGCGACGTCTGCTGTGCCGCATCGGCTCAGCACCACTATATCTAACGGTGGCACACTGCGCCGTGGATACTTTCCACGGTTGCACCACAATGGCCGCTCGTTCAACGACTATTTTCTTGCGTCCGCTGGTCGGACTGCTCTTATTGTTTACCCTCCAAGCCAGCGCAATCACGAATAATAATTTCTTCTATTTCCCCGCCAGCTCCGGTTCTGTGCCCGAGGCGATCGTCGGCGACACAGTCAATGTTTCCTGGACATCCACGTACGAAGAAGGAGTCTTGATGATTCACTGCAACGGAGTTCAAGGTACGTATCACTCATCGAGACGATAAGGTCAAGGCTCCGTTTAACCTTTTCACAGTGGACAAAATCCCCGGCTTCCCGTCCGCCGCACACGAAGCCGTCGTTATCAAAAGCTCTTGGGTCGCCCCCTGCCATTTTCAACTCGGCGTAGCGAATTCGACGGGCTGGTTCGACAGCGGGTACATAGACATCGTCAGCGAAGACCGAGCTGTGACCACCTGGGCCGCAAGTGCAACAACAGCAGCGTGCACAACAACGTCTACGAGCTTGGCCAGTAATTCAGCAACGGTTACAGCTGCGGACAGTGCGGCAACAAAACAGGATTGCGCCTTGAGTCGAGATGGTCCTGGTTTGGGTGCGGGTGTTGGCATAGGGATTGGTATCTCTGCTGTTGTGGGCGCCATCGTCCTGTTTTTCTGGAGGGTTTATCGTCGTGGCAGCAGCAGAGACCAGGAATGGGTCGGCACTGATGCTACGCTGAACGGATTGTCCAACAACATGGTACAGCAAGGCCCTCATAACGAGCTTAGCTCAGTAAGGGAACTCTCGGCTCGTAGAATGACCGCAATCGAGCTTGATGCGAGTCTTGGGAGGAAATAATGATGACATTGTTTGGGAATGAGTAATGAATTGCTATGTACCCGTAGAAACAAGGAGGGGTTGCTAAAGAGGAGAAGAAAGGGGAGAAGGATAAGTTATATACATCATAAATCAGTCCGATAAACGAGTGGATGAATGAGTAATATTCGGGGCTCAGGTGATCCTTTGGTTTCGCAGTACATGGCTTCTTGTTCTGCTTTGGAGCAAATAATGAGGGTTAACAGTGCGAAGCAGAAGACTTGATCTATTTTTGGTATCCAAAGTTAAAGGTGATACGGAAAGTTAAAAATGCGTTGGGGGCAAAAAATGCCCGATTGCGTTATTTCCCGAGCAACCTTTTCATCCCATTGGTCATGAGAGGTCCACTCCGCACTGTCCCATCTTTTTGGAGAAAGCGTCAACTCTCTCCATCATCCAGCCAGAAGTGTATTTCTTGTCACCCTCAGGCTCCTTCGCTTTGCCCAGATGAACAGCTTTCGAGGTCCTGCACGTCCCTGGAGTCATGTAAAGCCATTGCATGCAGTCGCCTACAGCCTCGCAGATGGCCTTGCAGACTGAAGCCGCGGCGTCGCCTTCGATGCTTCCTGCTAGTTGTTCATCGGACAAATTATCCCAGTCTTGCTTCTCGCCATCAGCAATCTGCGGCTCAACAAAGTGCGCAAAGACGTTGCGGTGGCGCAGCGGTTCGACAGGTAGCTTGTCCGGAGACAGACCGTGAGACTTGAGGGGCATCAATATTGTACATACGATGCGGAACCGTTTGAGGGAAACTTACTGCTTGCTGGCTCTTGATCCAAGTCTGCTCGAATTCCCAGGTGGTTTTCACCCACTCGGGCGACATGTGGTGATACGAAACGACAGGGTAGCACCATTGGGCTTGAGAGTAGTCAAGCGTATAGGGAGTCTCGCCTTGCAGGATTGGCCAGGACGCTGTCAGAGAAACCCCGATATTCAAGAAGGCCTGCGCCAGGATGTGGTCGCCGGCCCATTGGTGCTTTGTCAAGTCATTGTACTTGTCGACGTTGTTGGTGTACTCATCGACAACCATGTGGAGAGCCTTGTTGGAGATGATGAAGCCTGTCCCGCCATGAGCAAACATGGTGTCGCCAATCCAAGTCTGTCCGCCTGATTTCCAGTCAGCCTGTAGATGGAGTAAGCTCCAGCAAAAATAGAGCTCAACGAACCGATGTAAAGCGGTTTCTCCGGGTCGAAACGGGTAAGCCATTGGAGAAGATTGGACCAGACCAGGTAGGTATCTGCCTCGATGAAGACGAACCATTTGGACTCGGGGCGGGTTTCCAGGGCCTTTTTCATGAGGGGAAGGAACTTCCACTTGTCAAGGTTCCAAGCGCGCTGGTGGGTGTCTTCATTGAAGTGGGCATCCATGGAACCTTCGGCCTGCCATTGGCGCAGCTGGCGGTAGAATTCAAAATCGACGACGTTGGTCTTGACGTCTTCGCTGGTATCGTCCAGCACATCACGGACAGGGTGGTCTTGAATGAGCTCGTCAAGGTCGGAGAAGACGGCGTAGTGCGGGGTGCAGCGGAAGGTGGTGTCGAAGTGGACGGGGACTTTTGCGTGAGCCTCGGTTGCGCCGGTCTTCAGAACGACGAGGATGTCGTCGGCGCCGGGAAAGCGGCGGCACGCATCGCCAGACGGCGAGGGAGCGGGAGGAGACTCATGAGCAGCGGCACCGTCGGGCTTTGGGACGACGTCGTCGGTGGAGTCGGGATACTGGGTGTAGCCGGCATGCTCCTGGAGGGCCAAGAAAATGAGCAGGAGCGAAGCGGCGACGGCGACGGCAAGCTGGGCCTGGCGGCGGAGCGGCACCGGCGATGGCATGGCGGAAAGGCTACGCGGAGTTCATGGGCGGCGTTGGGAAAGCGTCGTGGCGGGAGAAGGGAGCGGCCGGAGGCTGTGGGTAAGCAGCGCTCAACGGCTGGCGATGGCGGATCTGGCGTCAGTGCGGCTGACGAGTCTGGCCCGCGGGTTGGCCAGCCCTAGAAACAGAGCGGCCCGCAACCCGCGCCACGAGGCCGATCGCAGCTTCCAGGCTCGTGCGGTGCAACGGCCGGCGCGAGTGCAGCACGACAGCCCTGCCAGGGCCCGCAGCAGCGACCCCGCTCCGCTGCCCGCCAAAAGCAAATCCGCTGCGTCACTCCGCGTCCAGCCGTTGAACCCAACTCGTCTGAGCAAGCCAGCCTCCTCCAGCCGTCTGTTCCCGGGTACGATGCTGCGGCAGCATTGCGCTCTCGTGGGCGCTCGCCCAGGATGGACGTCTCACCTTCCGGTCCAACTGGGCCTGCATTCTGCACAAGGCGCTTCAATCCCCCTCACCCGGGAGACTATCTAACGTCGGTGAAGGCTCGAAGTTCAGCAAAAAGTTGACATTACTGCGAGAGGTTGTGTCGACCCCGAAGACGAATCGCATCCCTGCCTTCCCCTTCCGCGTTACACATGCCGATCTGTCGCGTGCCGATAAGATACAGATCCGAGTTCAGCCTCACCACCAATCGCTATCCATCCCAAATTAAATCCTTCACCCCTCCCTCCCCTCCAGCATCCAACAATCCCTCCCCCAAAACAAACCCCTCCCCACGACCACAACCCTAAACCCCACACCCCCCTCCCCCCGCCTCCACCTCAACCACCCCCACAACCTGCGGATTAAGATCCCAAACCCCCCTCAAACACCCCCCCGTCACCCCCGCTCCCCCCCTCGCAACCGCCACCACCTCACCATCCCCATCCACCACCTCCAAACACTGCTCCCCCGTCCCCAACGGCCCAAAAACCCCATGATTGAACCCCTTTCCGAGGACCTGTGTCCCGACCGCCTTTCCGCCGCTGAAGGCCCGCACCACCATATCCGAGTTGGTGCTGTTGGCCACAACGACACCCCAACTGAGCACATCAGCGGCGGTGCCAGCGCCAGGCAGCGCCACTGCGTCGGCGGCGCAGGTGCTGGCGGTGGTGAGGGTTTTGTACCAGAGGGCCCCAGCGACTGCGGCGGCGGCAGTGGCTGGCGGAAGCATGGAGGACGCGGGCTGTGAGGATTTGTAGGCGGTGATGAAGGAGTGGAGGAGGGGTTGGAGGGCGGTGTGGGGGGAGAGGGCTTGGGTTGCGTAGAGCGCGGGTTGGGGGTCTGTGTTTTGTTCGGGGTGGAGGGTGCCGATGTAGTGGGATTCGGGGGCGTCGTTCTGTGTGGGTTGTGGGGGTTAGTGGGTGGTGGAGGTTCGGGTGGTGGGGAGGTCTTACCCAGGTTAGGATTTGGACGAAGTCGGGGGATGGGGACATGGATAGGATGTTGGAGATCCTCTGGGATAGGTTTTCCTCGCCGCAACGGTAGACGCGCGTGTTGTACTGCGTTGATGCTGTTTAGCGCGAGCGCAGGCTTTGTGGGCTTGAGCGACGACGTACCGCGTTCTTGTACTGGACCAGGCTTATCCCTGACGCCGCTGGCGTTAGCGAAGGCGGCGACTGTGACGGGAGATGGAGCATACATACCTATCATATAAGATTTCCCATGCTCCTTCGCTGCCGCAGCTACCAACTCGTCTGTAGCGATGTTCGACGTGTTCGTCTCGCCGAGAGCCGGCCATGCGGTTTCCCAGCTGAAGATCCCATCGACGACATCACCCCAGTACGACCACCAACCGGGAGCGGCATCGTAGTATCCTTGCGTGCCGTCGAAATCCGGGACGAAGTAGATCTGGTTTGCCCATTTGCTGCGCCAGCTCAACATCACGTCCCGCGTATACCCGCCATCGCTGAACGTGCTGACGAAAGGGAATCCATTGGGTCCTTTGTAGTATGCCGCGTGGTTCAAGAAGTTTGTGAAGATGTTATCGTAATCCCAGATACTTTTGCCGGCAGATCCTGCAGCCGAGAGGTCCATGCTGACGAAGAGTTTGAAGCTTGGGTGGTGGTCCCGCGTGTAGTTGAACATGTAGTTTAGCGTGTTGCGCACGTATGTTTGGCTTGGATCGCCAATATTGAGGGCGAATCCATCGAGTCCCATGGCGGCGGCATCGTCGATATCCTGGTGGGCATGGTCTTCATACACGGTACCGACCTGGCGGTAGGTGAGATCGTGAAGTTTGGTGTGTAGGGAATAACCACAGTGGCTCTTACCATGTAATGAGCAAATACGGCTTTGGCTGCTGCCTTTCCGCTCAGGAGCCAAATGTTGGCGGCGGCAAGCGCCAAGAGAGAGATGCGACTTCGCATTGTCCACAACTCAGAAGCAGCAAATTCTACCAAAAACTGGCAAGAAGAAGTGATTGCAAAGTACTGCTTTAACAGAGACATACATGATGGGTCTCGATATTTGTAAAGCAACTGGACTATCAAAGTTCTCGCAATCAAGCTTGCCCACCCAAAGGTTGGTAGTAGTCAGCCTTCCTCTTTTTTTTTTGTGAAATCATTTAGAAGATTATACGAGACTCTTAAATTACTATCAGCTAGATGTTAAACACACAAAAGCTTACGAATGCGACAAAAGCTGACATGAGGCTGGGGAGCACGAAATGGCTGAAGTGATTGCGTTGGTGGGCTGGCCTTTCAGTGCCACTGTGAGGCTTGATACATTTTCTTATCCCGACATTCACTTTAAGCGATCTTAGATTATACGACGACTTCTAGTCTCAGAACTATTATCATTCGCTATAAGGGAATACTGTGGTGGCTGCGTACTTAACTGGTGGGTCACAGGTGGAGTAGCTCGTATTCAGAAGGTCAAGGACCAATGAACGCGTTTTCGGCCACATCAGCACTCGGAAACATTACAGTATATCAGGACTATAGTTGCACACTATATTGAGATCCAGCCATCCGTTAAGATGAGGAGGCTATTTGCTAGTTTACTTCTCCAGTGATAAGGGAATCATCACGGACGTGCTCCCAGCTTTAACGATAGGTTTTATTATTTTCCTGTTAGTTCCCGAGTAATGAGAGACAAAGTTGCTTGTCGAAGGAAGCTGTGAGCGCGTGAAAAAGCCTCATAAGCACGTGAATCGAGCTGCCCAGAGAAGGCACTGCGTACTGCAACACCGAAACGGACACCATAGAAGACCTACTGCTCCATTGTCTTTAAGATTCCATTGTATGAAAAATTGTAGTCCATCTTTGAGAACCTTTTATCAATAGTAAGCTCCCCGCTAAGGTCCCGTGTCGTGAGAACTTGGATAGCCCGCGGCTTTCGCACGCTTTCGACTCGCTTCAAAACTTCAGGTACATACATGCGCTGCGCGGACACCCGATTGCAGCAGGAGGCGTAAGCCTTCTGCGTCTTTGATGGCCATGTTTGCACCTTGGCCCCGGAGCGGTGTCATGGCGTGGGCGGCATCCTCGATCAGAATAGCACGGCCTCGAGTCTATGTCGGAAGGGGGTTTTAGTCCTGAAGGTCCCACATTTTGACCTCAGTTGCAATCCTCAAGCATGTCAGTTGTATTGCCCGTTATGTGCTGCCGTCATAGGCGTCCAAAGTTACCATGCGACCTTTTACCCGTCAGGATCCCACCACATAGGCAAGCGGCCCGGAGTCTCCTTTACAGCTTCGGCCGGAACAGCAACTCGGGAGCAGGTGAGCCCGACTTTTTGAGCGCGATGGCTGTCATCCTGGGTAATGCAGTGGCGCAGGTGCGAATGGACGCAAACGGCATCTGGGTCGGGTTAGCCACGCCGAAGTACACAGACTGAGCCGCGCAAACTAGGCTGCAGACTAGCCCATGTGTATTTTAGAACTCTGCATTCCATTAAGGTTAGCAAAGTCTCAGCTGGTAGGGGTGAAGTGGCGATTGTACGTCAGAGTACAGAGGCCAAGCCTGACTCAACATGCCACACTCCACTCACGGTGTATGTCCGAAAGCTAGGGCTTACATTCCCAAACATGCCCGACCAGGACTTACCGCGCTTTCTTTTCTGCTTGAGACTTGCGGTGTAGAACGTTCGGCCTCGAAATCATCGCAGAGAGCTCGCGCTCGTGGCCGGATCTGGTACTGAGGCTGACTGAAATCCCGGTTTGTATGCAGATCTCGTTCGCGGTTTCGCATCTCGCGGGGGATAGACATATCCTGTATACCTGGACGCTTCGCATACACGTTGTGCTTTGCACGTGGCTTGGACGAGTCTTCGGTCCTCCCGAAAGCTTGCGAGTGACCTCACCAAGACATATCAAAACAACGTGCTATCATTAGGTGAGAGCGTGCGGTTTCGCGCTCGCTCACCATGAGTAATGAGATGAGATCCAGTGCTTCACCTCCAGGAGGCCAAGAACACCAGAGCTGGAGGCAACATTGACAGCGTTGAATGCTTGTCGACTCGAATCCCAGCCGATCGACGGCGACAAGCAGTCAAGTGTCGGCTTGAGGGTGCCAGGTCGTCCCTCCGTCGCAACCCATCAAGCATTTACTGTTGTCAGGGGGTGCCTGGAGCCGCTTTTGCAGGGATGAAAATGAGGCTGTTGTTGAGCTGATGGCAAATGCGACTGAGCAAACGGCTGCTGCCTGACCGTTGGAGAGCGAGAACAGCCGGCGGGGACGTCTCCTGGATCTTCCACGTGCCGCGTGGAAGAAACAATGTCGAAACACGAGCACGAAAGAACTCGAGACCGCAGACAACACGGTAAGACGCGCAGATTGGAGAGGAAGACAAGCAATCAGATAGAGTTCACGTCAAGGCGCCCCGCCGAGCACAGAGCGCGGCGCCTCAACGCAAAATTGGGCACCCAGGGACCGGGAAAGCAGCTGGACGGCCGTTGCTCTAGCTTTTTCGACGGCCGAGAAGCCACCGAAGGCTGCAGCCCGAGAGCGTGAGGAGGCGGGCGAGGGCGAGCAAAGCGCGGGTTCCTGAAGATCGCGGGCCATCCGGCGGACGGCTGGGCACACGACGCAGTGACGCGCGTGGCAGCGGCCGGGCCGAAAAAGGGCAAACGAGTGAGAGGCAGCAGAAGAAGACCGGCACGAGTGACCGCATCGGGCGTTGGCGGCCGGTGGCTGCCCAGCGCTGGCGGTTTGTTTGGCGGGGCAGCAGCGGCGGGCGGGCAGCCCACAGCGAACACTGACGGCGGCGCGCGGCGGCAGAAAAATAAAACATCTGCCGATTGCGCCCTGCCTTCCATCCTGCCTCTCCTCCTCCCCTCCGCCCGCGCCGCCATCCTGCTCCGCCTCGTCCGCAGCTCCCGCTCCAGCTGCCGCCGCCTGCTCTCCGCCTGCCCGCCCCGTGCCCGCTGCCTCGCACCCCCCGCCGCCGCCATGAGCGACATCACCCACCCCACCATCAAGGGTACGCTCCTCGCTCCCGCTGCCGCGCCATTGCGCCGCTGACTCCCGCAGATGGCTGGTTCCGCGAGATCTCGGACATGTGGCCCGGCCAGGCCATGACGCTCAAGGTCAACCAGGTGCTGCACCACGAGAAGAGCAAGTACCAGGACGTGCTCATCTTCGAGTCGTCCGACTACGGCACCGTGCTGGTGCTGGACAACGTCATCCAGTGCACCGAGCGCGACGAGTTCTCCTACCAGGAGATGATCGCCCACCTGGCCATGAACTCGCACCCCAACCCCAAGAAGGTGCTCGTCATCGGCGGCGGCGACGGCGGCGTGCTGCGCGAGGTCGTCAAGCACGACTGCGTCGAGGAGGCCATCCTGTGCGACATTGACGAGGCCGTCATCCGCCTGTCCAAGAAGTACCTGCCCGGCATGAGCGTCGGCTTCCAGCACCCGGCCGTCCAGACCATCGTCGGCGACGGCTTCAAGTTCCTGGCCGAGCGCCAGAACGAGTTCGACGTCATCATCACCGACTCGTCCGACCCGGAGGGCCCCGCCGAGTCGCTCTTCCAGAAGTCCTACTTCGAGCTGCTCAACAGCGCCCTCCGCGAGGGTGGTGTCATCACCACGCAAGGTTGTAAGCCCCCTCCCTGCCTTGAGCCACTGCACTGCACCCGCCCACTCCCGCCTCTTGCGCCCCGCTAACCTGCTCTTGTCTCCCCGCAGCCGAGAACCAGTGGCTCCACATGCCGCTCATCGCCAAGCTCATGAAGGACTGCAAGGAGGTCTTCCCCGTCGTCGAGTACGCCTACACCACCATCCCCACCTACCCCTCCGGCCAGATCGGCTTCATGGTCTGCTGCAAGGACGCCACCCGCAACGTCAAGAAGCCCGTGCGCTCCTGGTCCACCGAGGAGGAGGAGAAGCTGTGCAAGTACTACAGCAAGGAGATCCACGAGGCTTCCTTCGTCCTGCCCAACTTTGCTCGCAAGGCTCTGAGGCAATAAATGGGGAAGGAATACCATTGGGGCAAAAAAAAACGATCAAAAAATGATTATAGATGGCTTGAGATGCAGATACCTGGGTACAAAAGCAATGGATGACTTTTTACGGCCATTGGCTGGGTTGATTTGAATTTTGTGACAGCAATGGAAGGCAAAATGATATTACGAGGCATGCGGTGGCAGGGACGTCCAGGGCGCGAATGGCTTTCTGGAGATTGAGCAACGTTCATTCAATCCTTCCAGCAACTTCGCTAAGGCGTCGGCAAAAAATACGGCGGAGGCGTCCGATGACCTTTACTTCGAGACGCCCAACTAATAAAGCCAGTGTGCTGAAACATTCTCCTTCGACCACCGCGATTTTGGTCGATGCTGCTTATAGTCAATGGTAGTAACTATACAAAAGCCGAGAAAGTAGTGCTGTCCCGTCTCCTGTCCTGCCAAATTTGCGTGGTACTATGCAACGCTATGCAACACCAATGAATTCCAGCTCCGCATAATTTCCCACGGATGATACCTATAATTGATCCGTCCCGCGATATATCCGCTTCACTCAACACATTACTCCCCACTACTACACACACTCAATTACTCACGCACCATTCGTCATCATCGTGACCACAAGCTGCATCACCATCAACCAAACGGAACACCTTCAACTCCACAAAGCAAGAGGACTCACCTCCCCACAACAACCTCCTCCCCCCTCTCCGCCTCCAACCCAGAGCTCAAAAACGACACCCCCGCACTCGACCCCTCACCCATCCCAATTTCCAAGTCCCCGCGCGGCCCCACCACCACCTTATCGACCGTTCCCAATGGCGCCACATACATCCCTCAGCATCACATCCTGCCCACGATGATGATGATGCTGGAAGCGGGGCAGGTCCGCAGACGGGGATGTTGGAGGACTGTGATGTGCCTTACTGCACACAGTTGAACATTGACGCGCCATTCCGGGTTCGCCCTAATCTGGTGATGCGGGTGACAAAAGTGTACGGATTTTGTTCCCCGACGGAAGCCAAACTGGACCGTGAATGTTTCGGTGCTCTGGCCAGGAACTTGGGAGGGTCTTCCTTGAACGGGAATGCTTGACAGTTGACAGCGACTACGGCAACAGGTCATGTGAACTTTGATTCCTGCCGTCGAGACGAACGAGTTCAGGTGGGGTGTGCCTCTCTTTCCGTGTCGAAAGGTGCCTGGGGCGTGAGGCAGTTGCGCTTGCGGTGCCTCAGATTTGTTTGTAGCCCCATGCGGCTGCTTACGACATGACGAAGCTCGCATGAAGTAGGAGGCTGCTGGACCCCGCGGCAGGGGAGACGGTATTTCCGGTGGCTGTTCTGGCACACAATCAAGTCTTTGGTTCTCTCACCAAGTCGTCGAACGCCGCCATGGTTGACTCGACGTCTTCTTCCGTCGTGGGACGCTCCGCTTTCCCATCTTCTCCTTGTTGGTCCCGCTGCACGTCGCTTGCCGCTTGCTTCTGCCTCCGCTTCTTCTCTCTGATTTTGTGGCCGCGGCTCTGGATGTGCTTGTTCCAATCGCCTTCGGTGACAGCCACCGTGCTGCAAGTCTCGCACGTCCTCCTCTGCCACAGATCCCTCCGACCACTCAGATCGTAGTCGCGTTTGGGCATCAGCATCTCCGCAGCCACATCCGAGATCTCCTGGGGATCAGGAAGCGGCATGCCGTCGAGGAACTTCCCGGCTAAATCCAGAGCAGGCATTTCGACCGTGTCCCGCCACCTGGAAAGATCCGAGCCGTCGAGTAGATACAAGCTCTTGGATGCGTCGGCATTGGCAAGCGCATGCAGCAACTTGATCCGAATCCAGCGGATCTGCCTCTTCGCGTACTGGCGGGTGCCGGCCTGGACCTGTTCCACGGCCTGTGATCTGAGTCTTTCCAGCGCCTTCGCGTCCGCGGACCCGGATTGCAGCGCGCGCTGGTACGCCTCGAATTCCTTGTAGCCGATGGACACCCAGATGCCGCGGGTGCGGTCCACAGGCCTTCCCTCGTGCTCGCGCTGCTGGAGGAAGGTGTCGAGGGTGTCGACTTCCGAGAGGAGTCCGTTCGCCAACATCTTCTCGACGCGAGCGTCAAGCCTGACGCGGAGCGGCTCGGACGCTGCGTGAACCCAGAAGAGGATGGCGGGGAATCTCGCCATGTGCGACGCGTCGTCTTCTCTGGCCTCGTTTTCCGGTGCTGCTGAGGGGAGCTGTTTCCGCAGACTCTGCTCCTCGTACATCTGCGAGGCGGGCTTGCCGGTCTTCAGCCAGATCTCCAGGGAGCGCTGGATCTTGCGGCGGTCGTTGGGATGCCAGCGATCTGCCATTACCGGGTCGACTTCTCGTAGCTTGGCTAGAATGGCTTCAGTGGGCTCGTCCAAGATGGGGTACGTCTGGCTCGGCTCCGGCTCTGGAGGTCTCTCGACAGAGTCCTTGGAACCGTCGGCCAAGGAGTCCTTGAAGAGCAGAGACTGGATGTAGTAATGGGTTCCACCAACGAGAACGGGCAGCTTCCCTCGGGATTGGATGTCGTCGATGACAGTCAAGGCTCTTTTCACAAACTCGGTGACGGTCCATGTCTCTTCATGGAAACCAATAGTGCCAAGCAAATGGTGAGGAATACCCTTCATCTCTTCCTGGGTGATTTTGTTGGTGATGACGGGCAGGCCTTCATACAGTTGCATGGCATCGCTGTTGATGATTTCGCCGTTGAAGCGGCGCGCAATCTCGACGGCAAGCTACCCGACGTGATCAGACTCACATTGACGCGAAAACATGATACTCAATCGGAAGAAAAAAAAAACGAAGAATGACAGAGCGTGAGAAAGGCGTGACTCCTACCTGTGACTTGCCGGTGCCGGTGGCGCCAATGACGGCGATGACAGGCCTCTTGGGCGGAAGACGTTCCATGACCGGTGCCTTATGCAAAAAGCGTGCGGTCCTCAGCATGTACACAGCGGCGGCGTGCTCGTTTCGGGCGTGGGCACGTCCACGGTGAAGCTGGCAGGATTTGTGCAGTGCAGGCAAAAGTGATGGCCGGCCGGGCCCAGACCGCATGGAGCCTAGGCGGCCGTCGCAGTCGCGCTTGTCATTCCATCGGCCGGAGCCGCAGGCAAACGGCGCATCCGAGCCTCCGACATCATGACGATTCTGTTCTGTCCCGCCGCAGCCATGTCTTCCAAACATCGCACCTCACCCCGCCACAATTGCCGCCATGTCGGGATCCAGCTCCAAGGCCAATGGCGTCGCCCCTTCGATCGCCGTCTCCAATCTCAACTATAAGTTCCCGGACGGCAGCTCTGGCCTCAGAGATGTCATCCTCAAACTCCCGCCCGGCAGTCGCACGCTGTTGATCGGAGGTGAGTCATCTTCCACGTCTCTCGACTGCTCCAAGCGCACCCGCTCACCAGGCATCAACCTCTCCAGCGAACGGCGCCGGTAAAACGACGCTCCTCCGCCTCCTCTCAGGCAAGCGCATGGCCCCCAAAGGCACCGTCTCCATCGCCGGCGTGGACCCATTCTCGCAGGGCCTGGAAGGCGTGACGTACCTGGGGCTAGAATGGGTGCTGAACCCGATCGTGCGCACGGACATCGACGTGCCGACGCTGCTCGCGTCGGTGGGCGGCGACTACTACACGGAGCGCCGCGACGAGCTGGTGCAGATCCTGGACATCGACCTGAAGTGGCGCATGCACGCCGTCAGCGACGGCGAGCGGCGCCGCGTGCAGCTGGCCATGGGCCTGCTGCGCCCGTGGAGCATCCTGCTGCTCGACGAGATCACCGTCGACCTGGACCTGCTGTCGCGCAGCAACTTCCTGCAGTTCCTCAAGCGCGAGACGGAGCTGCGGCCTTGCACCATTGTCTACGCGACGCATATTCTGGATAACCTTGCTGAGTGGCCGTCGCACCTGGTGCATATGAGCTTGGGGCGCGTCAAGAAGTGGGGTAGTATCGAGGAGTTTTACGTCACGAAGGCTGATGCGCCCAGCTCGGGGAACAGCCAGCTGGGCGAGATTGTGCTCAAGTGGCTGAAGGAGGACCTGGACGAGAGAGGGCCGCGGAGTGGCCAGGCTTCCGAGGGCAAGACCTACCCGGTGCTGGAGGGCAAGGGCGGTTACGGGCTGGAGAAGAAGGCGTAGTGCGGCATGACTGACTTCTTTTCGTGCGTGGAGGAGAAGGGATGGAGAGAGACCGGCCTTCAACAGGATAAGGCTTCAACAGCATCAGCATTTGCATTGGATCGGAGTTGGCGCTTCCACAGCAGGGATACCACGGGATCAAGTTTAACACTAGACGGCATTGTGTAAAATTCATGTCTCGACATATTTTCCAAGTGATTTCACCCACTGTCTGCTCGTGAAAGGGTCGCCCTCGCCTCTCGGCAGGGGTGTTGTTCAACTTTCAGCCGCACCGTCCCTTGCGCCAGGGCAGCAAAAGAGCACTTCATGCCGCCCCCAAACAACAAAACAAAAGAATATTGCCACGGATGCGGTTCGAACGCATGCACATTTCTGTAGCAGAGTATAAGAGGAGGCTCCTGGGGAGCCCAGATTGACTTAAATCTGCCGCCTTAACCACTCGGCCACCGTGGCGACTAAGAGCATTTTGAAGCTAAAATTGGGCCCGGATTGACTTATGGAGGTTGAGCCGGCTGCATGCTGTTCCCCGCGGCGTGCAGCTCGCCCTGGGGCAGGCCGGTGTCCCGAAGCAGATGCAGACTTGCCAGACGGCTGAAACGTCGACTCGACGTCTCAGGAAGCCGGCCCGGACGCGCAGGCGGGCGAGAGGAGGGTTTGTGTGAAGGAGCAGGGCCGCGCATGCCTGAAGCGAGAAAATCAAAAATCTGGATCGAGTTCGCGCGTCACGTGCACTTCCCTCCGCCGCCGAAACACAGCAGCGCTTCTTCTGACCACCACCCGAAACAACAGCTCTGTCGCGCTTCCGAATCGAGCGCGCTGTTGCTTTTCCTGGCCGCGTGGTCGCATCGCAGACTGTGCGACGACTAAGCCTGCAATGCGTGCGCCAACGCCGCCTTCGCCCCCACTCGCGCCCTTAGGCAGCCGTCCTGCAGAGCCCTAGCTGCAGCTCGACGCGTGCAGCGCACACCGTCCCGCAGGCCGCGCAGGTGATAGGCCCATCGCGCGGCGTTGGTGCGGTCTCAGCGCATCCTGCGAGGCTGTGAAAGCGGACACGGCGGGGCGTGCGCTGGGTGGCGGAGCTGCGGTCCGCGCCATAAGCCCGCCGCTATGCTTACTGGTGCTTATTTCGGCGCACCCGCGACTCGTGCTGCTGCTTGCCTGCGCGAGCGCAATCAGCCTATAAAGTAAGCGTCATTGCGGCAGCCTGCCGTTTCCATCCCATCTATCCCTCTCAATCGTCCATTCGCACTCCAGTGGTTTCTCCTCTCCGAGCCCAGAAGACTCGATAGGAAGCGCCCCAACATCAAGCTCCCTTTCCACCACCCCCCAGTGGGCTTCGCCCAACCCGGATCCACCCACCTATCCGCACATCCCTCACCACCGCATCCACTTCGCCATGAACCTCTTGTTCGAAGGAGGTAGTGTAGACGGTATTCCTGCGAAAGGCTTCATCTGCAAGCCCTGCCACGATGATGTGATCCACCACATCGCCCCCGCCGCCGTCTCGGAGGAGTGTTTCGGTCAGTCTACCTTGCTTCCTATCCAGCGATGCAGCACTGGATAAGGATAGGAGACTAGCCAGATTGGGCCTGGCCATGACCACGATCGCAGCCTGCTGTTGCCGACAAAACAGCCTGGATCTATTTGACAAGAATCAAAGGGAAAGGGAAGCCATGTGAAAAGAGAGGGGACGACTGTTCGGGATCCGCCATTGAGACGGCGTTGGGAGGGAGGGAGGGAGAGACGCAAATTGCTGCTTCTCCCGCTTGTTGGAACACACACGACGCAAGGGCCACTGTAGCTGCTGCCGGTTCAGCTGACTGCCCCTACGCTACCACCACCACCACCGCCGCCGCCGCCGCCCCCGTAAACCCCGTGCATCTGCTCGATGTGCATGCGGACGGCCAGCTGGCTTCATCCTTTCTTGAAAGCCCAATAGTGGCTCAAGGTTCGACCGTCTTTTCGATTGATGTTATCGTTGGACTGCCTCGGCGTTTTATCTCAGACTGTGTTGATTTCTCCCTGGGTTGGTTTACTCATCCTTTCCCCTCGGAATGTTCCTGGTCTTGAGGATTCTTTTTTTTTTTTGGGTTGGGGAACCCTGAAAGTTGAGACGAAAGAGCAGAGCGCGCGCAAGCTGGGAACGGAAGTCCTTGAGAGGCACGCCGGATTCGGACGGACGCCGCACACTCGAGTGGTGTGTCTGTCTGAGGATCGCGAGAGTGCTGAGAAAGGCTTCGCTGGAGCGGAGGAGAAAGCTTCCACGCAAACGGGACCCGGCGCGCCGAGCTTCTTCTGGAATCATGTCCTTTTTCAAGCGTCTCCTTGATTACTGTCTCCCCCCCCCGGTTCATCGCTTCGCTTCCCGCATTGTCATTGTCAAAGTTGAGGACCTCTTATGACGGAATCTTGTCTGGCTCTGTGTTGCAGCGCCCTTAGTCAACGGCCTATCCATCCCACCACAATTTGCACGCCTATGAAAAAAATTTTCAACTAGATCCGTGCCCGTTCGTGAAGACCGCCACACTTCCTGATTCAACGTGAGTACCAACGATCCGTCCTGAGAACACCAATGTAACTCATCCTAACGCCGCTGCTGGGAATTTTACTCTCTATATTCGCAACAAGCCAAGTGCGTCTTCAAGATCACATGACCTAGCATTGGTTCTATAGTGTAGTGGCTAGCACTCGGGATTCTGATATCGAGCCTCAAAAAACTCGCACTCGGACATTCCCGCAACCCCGGTTCGATCCCGGGTAGGACCTGTCTGTTCTTTTTGCACTTTTGTGTGATGAGAGAAGAAGCTGAGGGGGCATGTTGTGTGGTTGAAGAGCACGTGGCAGGGGTCATCCTTGTTTGGATTGTGCTCTAGTCGTTGCTAATTGCACATCTTTTGCTCTGAGATCCACTCGATGGAGCACCGAAGAGAGAGAGCGCTTGCATTGACTTGCGAGGTGTTACGGAAACTAAGCATATGGATCATGGCTGGTTTGTTGAAGCAGGTAAGTTCAGGTACTTACTCTTTCGGGGCTCAAACTACTGGGCATTCTCTCGCCCTCGCTGTCAGGCAGGAGGTCGCCGTTAACATATTCGAAAGCGCGGCTGGATAAGCGGATGCGCTTGATGTTTGGCTGCACTTCCAGTGCGAGCGAGGAGGATTGAAATGATTTGCAGTGAGTTCGGAGCTCCTTCACAAGCGCGAGTTGCCGGGCGCTCAATACAGCATCATCAATGGTCAGGACCCTGGCAGTATCATAGAATACTGGAGGACTAAGAACATCTGGCATATGTGAAGCAGGACTAGGCGGAAGCCCAAAATGTCCGATCACTTGTAATTTTGATAGTAAAGCAATCTAGTAGGTACTGTTTTCTCTTATTTCATTTTGGCAGCATGCACAGGGTTTTCAAAATAAACTTTTAGCCTGCTGCGCTTCCTCAAGTAGGAAGTATGCACTCTAACTGCCACAGGACTTGAAGCAACTACCCTATATCCTTCTCGCAGTTCGCCGTTCAGATTAAACTTCGTCCACGCTTCAACTGTATTGCATTTGTCAAGATCAAATTCCAGACGCGGTGAATCAATGTTCTCAGTAGCGGCGTTTCTAACAGCGGGAAATCCGTGCTTCCCAGTGGAATCGAGAAAAGCATCTCGGAAAGCTCAAGGAGCTTACCGCCAAGGTCGTTAGTGTGGCTTATGCCGTTGCCATCTCCATGGTCTACGAGCACGGCAACAACATCTCAGGCCAGAGCGCCGTTCCCACCTACTGCCACGCCAGCGGTACAAGCTTCAGCGACAGCTTAAATGCCCAGTCAGACAACTCCATCACATTCAGTTACTCCTTTGGTGTTAGAAGGTTAATGTGGTCCCCGGAGGGCTTCTTGCTTCTTCAAACTTTGTGCATATACAGAGATTAATGTTTTATATTCTAGTCAGACTTCCCAGTCCATGAAAGACCTCAATGTTCCCTGTTCATTCAAAGGTCCAAGCTGGCTACAGCTCGGCAGAATGTGGGTGGTGGAAGCCCTACTGATCAGTTTTTCTCCCGTTCAATCATTCTTGTCTCGAAATGCGTTGTCTGGCGATTGGGAAAATAAAATAGCAGCACTGTCGAGAAGAGCTTTGGAGAGCCTCCAGAGGTGGTGTACATTTGAGAATGCCGGCCGGGACGCATGTAATCGGCACTGGCGTATAGTGATGGAAGGCGCTAGCACTGGTAAGTATTCAAGTATACCTTTCTCATTGTTGCTGGCCACCGGGAACCTGCGCTTAGGCCCTAACGCGGTACCATGAAAGCAATCACCTCCTGCGATCACCCCAAATAAGTCAAGGATGGTCTCGCTTGCCGCATCTACAAACACTTTCGGCTATTGACACGTCCAGCTGCTTGCAGCCACCCGGGACCTGATCATGAAGGAAAACTGCCATCACTGACGTGAAAACGGCTCCGGCCATCATAATGGTCACAATTGGGTTGGCTTTGATGGTTGGCGAGCTTCGTCCCGATAAGCGATTGAGACCGTGGTTTGGAAGGGGGGTTTCTTCAGCTCGTCAACAGCGCCAGGGCATCCTAACGCTAGAATTGATTTATTCGTGCCATTGAGAGTTGAACGTGTTTCCCAGCTGCTGGTATGCATCAGCCTGTTCTCTTCGTATCTTTCTCTCCAGCAAGCTTACACTATCCAGAGCCAATCTTGATTTTCGAGGCCAAGTGCAGAGTTGAAATGAGAAACCAATTTGAGGGCCATGCTTGAAAATGCACCAGGTCAACGAGATATGGCGAGTTTGTCCCTGGTTCATGTTTGACACTAACACCTCACATCGCGCGAACGGCAAATTGAGACTATCGTAAGGCATCTGCATAGATATATGTATATATCTTTGTTAGCTTATACTTGAACTCTGTAAACATATCTGCATCTCAGGAGCTGAATAGTCCTCAGAGTGCGGGCTGGGTATGGCAAAGCTTCCAGGTGTTCTGCCACTGCCGGACTGCCGAGGACTGTTCTGATCTATGTTGGTCTTCCTCAAAACTACTCTCATTACAAGCAACCAGCGGCTCTGACGAGCGTGGCGAGGCATAGGTAGCGATATTGGTCAATCAAGACCTCGGAAGGAGAACAGGAAATTTCTAGATGGGTAATGCAAAGCCACGGAATTGCCGGCACTATTGGAGGCTTGAAAAGTCCGAGCCGTTCACCGCCTTTCCCCCACTGCATAAGAAACAATATATATGCAACTCACCAGAGCAACAACGCAACCAATGACCTCACCTATGCCTTGTCTTCGGCTCTCGGCGGGGTTGTACACGCAAGAGGCGGCAAAGAGCATGCCCTACTTCATGCAGGGATACCGCCATTTCAAATCAATCGGGCCTTCGACCGAAGCCCATCCCATTGAGTGTACGCTAGTTCACACCGGCAGTTGGCTTGTGCACAAAGGCTAATCCTGAGTTGGTTGATTTTCAGGCACGTTCCCATCACCGCCCGCATTGATCCGGCCAATCACAGCGCGGTCTGACCGCCAGTATTCCACCACCGCTCTCATCATTCTCGAATGGTGGCGATCTTACAGATCAATCCCAAGGTCTCATGACTCGGAAAACAGCCGCTCTTCCGCGGTGTGTGCCAGCTATACGGGAACACATCAACCCACTTGCGATCCCTCGGCACGCCACGTCGACCAAAAGTGTACTACGCGCTTCCACGCGTGGCGTTGATCTGGGGATCGTGTGTAGTTCTGGGCCGGTTCTCGAACAGTTCCCCTGGGGCATTTCCCCACTAAGCACGGAGACGCCGCAGCTGAAAACTCCCTCACGCCATCCATTGCTCAGTGGGGCATTGCCAGCTGTAGTGAAGAGACGAATTCCACAGTAAAGGTCCCGCTGTCTTTTCAAGCAACGGACGGGCTCAAACCTGCTGTACTGCGCCATTGGTATCTGGACCAATTCCAGATCAACTCCGCGTTGGATCTCTGTCCCAATACTGTGCACGGGAGCGGGGCCTCGAATACGGTCGTGTGGGGGCTGAGCACAGGCGATGTCTTAGCTGCAGACCCAAGAGAGAAGGTACCCACCGCCGGGACACGAAGGCTGCATCGAGGTTCAGCCTTGCTTTGGCGCCGGAGTCATGGCATTGAGCGCGGTTTCTTACTTAAAGCTGAAGCCCTGATATTCGTATTTTGGAGGCCGTGCAAGAACTCTCTTCGTCTCAACCACAACCGAAAATCCGGGCTGAGCTGTCCTGTTGGTGGATCAAAGACCTCAGTATGGCTTCTTCAAGACGTCTCCAGTCCACTGCCGCTCTCGGGCTGGCAATTGGCCTTGCCGCTGCTGGTCAGTGTTTCTCTTCGTGTTTTGTTTCAATCATCTTGCTCGCCACGTACCAAAGATGCTTCTGAAACTCTTTCATCCTTCAATCACGTCATGCTCCAGCAAGTCTATAAGCCGATGCTAACCTATAGCCAGACTGCTCGGCACCTTCGGGCACCCTTACCATCGACCTTGAGCAGGCTACGGCGCTCGCTGCTTGCAAGACCTTCTCGGGCAGCATTGCCATCGCCACCGATGCCTGGGACATCTTCTCGCTCGATGGAGTTGAAGAGATCACCGGAACTCTGTCCATCGAGGGCGCGTCGACCTTGACGACCTTCTCGGCAGACTCCCTTACCAGCATCGGCGGCCTCGAGATGTCCGACTTGACTGTTCTGTCGTCGCTGGAGCTTCCTTCGTTGAGCACTGTCGAGACGGTCAGCCTGTCCTCGCTTCCCCTGCTGTGGGATATGGACTTTGGCAGCACTCTCACCGAAGCTTCCTCGGTGGAAATTCGCGACACCTACCTGTCGACGCTTGAGCTCGACGTCAGAGAGCCGCAGACGCTTGTGGTGGAGAACAATGACTTCCTCGAGTCGATCACTGTCTACTCCACCACCGTCTCCGAAGAGATCTACATTTCGGGCAGCTCCATCGACGTGAGCTTCCCCGACTTGGAGTCTGCCAGCAAGATCACCCTCGAGAGCGCCTCGTCCCTGTCCATGCCCGCCCTGACCAGCGTCGACTCGTCCTTCTCGATCACCAACTGCACCATGTCCGAGGAGTACTTCGACCTCTCCGCTCTCACCACCGTCACTGGTGACCTTGAGATCAGCGGTCTCTGGGAGATGAGCTCCCTGTCCCTCCCCGCGCTCACTTCCGTCGGCGGCAGCCTGCGCGTCTGGGACAACAGCCTCTCCAGCCTCTCCTTCGAGAACCTCCAGACCGTCGGTGGTGACGTTTACTTCTACGGCGACATTGAGGAGTACGTTCCCAAGCCTCCCAACATGCACAGCACAGTTCGCTAACCATCATCCAGGGTTTCCATCTCCTCCCTCACCGAGGTCAGCGGCTCCTTCGACGTCTCCGCCGGCTCGGGTTTCAGCTGCGAGCTGGTGTCGGGCGAGTCCGGCCTCGTCAAGGGCTCCACCTCTTGCGGCACCAGCGAGAGCTACTCGACCCCTCCCGCTGCTGCCTCGACCAGCTCCGCCTCCAGGACCCGCGCCACTCCCGTCGCGACGCCCCACTCGAGCGGCGCTTCCACCACCGGCTCGACCGAGGCGTCCGCCACCACCAAGGCGACCGTTTCTCACCCGCCGGCTTCGTTCTCCACCCCGGTTGCCGTGACCACCTTCGCCAACGGCACCCTTGTTGTGCTGACGCCGACTGCGCCTGTTCCCACTCAGGTGTCGACCCCGATTGCCACCCCGGTGCCCACGCCCGGTATCCCGATTACTCCTTTTGATGGCGCTGCTTCCTCTGTGTCGCCGTTCGCTGGAATGGTCGGCCTGGTTGCTGCGGCCGTTGCTTTCTTTGCCCTCTAAGCGGGGTTGGTGGAATAATGAGAGAAAGGACTGTACTGATGTACTAAATGACACATGTAATGCTGTATATAATGTAGTATGTATTGAACGAAGGACAACGGCATGAAAGAAGCTGTATAATAAGATAAGCTACTGTCCAAAAAGCCGCGAACAGTGTGTACTCGAGGTTTCATCTTGTTCAATACTGACAAGGGGACAGAATGGCATAAAGCGCTCTCGAACGACGAGCAATCACCCGTTCATACTCACTCGGCCTCGCGTAGTTTTTCAGCGGCGGGGCTTTGTGATAAGAGATTGACAACGTGGCCCCGTGAGTGTGCAGCCTTGCGACGCCTCCAAAAAACCAAGAGACCCCGAAAAGCCGAAGACGAGCCCTGCTGTTGCAGTCCTGACTCGTGGGAGCGTTTGCATGGAGAAGAGAGTGCTGCTGATCCTCCGTAGGCGCCTGCTGTGCCGCATCGGTTCTCGGCGTCGCTCTTTGGGACTAAAAATAGTCGAGCAAACCAATCAACCTCCACCGACAAGCGCTATGCCGCGTTCAACTCGTAACAGACACCCAGATGGGTCTTACTTGGTATCGCAGCGCGTGCGGCGTAGTTCTGGCTCAGCAAGCATGTATAACTGCGTCCCCATAGATATCACCGCAGGCACGCCGCTGCAACCTCTGTCCCGTCTCTCTTCAACCGCGGCGGCCGGCTCCGCTGGCTTTCTCTCTCTTTCCCCTTCTCTCATAGAAGCCCGCCATCACCATGGCCCGCCATTCTTCGACCACCGCTCTGCTCCTCCTCCCCCTCCTCCTCTTCCTCCACGCGCCCTCCGTCGCCGCAACACTAAACTCCTTCTACTTCACCTTCCCCAGCAAAACCTCCACCGTCCCCCTCATCCACCCCGGCGACACCCTCAACATAACCTGGCTCTCCCAATACCCCCAAGCAATCCTCCACCACTGGTGCGGCGACGCAATTGGTCGGTCCATCCCCATCCCTCACCCCCACCACCAACTGACCCTCCCCCCCCCCTCCCCCAACAGTCCAATCCTTCCCCGGCCTCTCCAACAACGGCTTCCTCCTCTTCACAGCAAACACCTCCTGGACCAGCCCCTGCCACTGGCAGCTCTCCCAGCAATCCGACGAGAACCGCTACGTCGACTCCGGCTACGTCGACGTCACAAACGCTAAAGCTGACGTCGCGACGACTTGGCTTCCGCCGGAGGGCACGGGGACGGCGTGCGGCGTGGCGACCGCTGCTGCGACGACTGTCGCGGCTGCTACTGTGACGGTGACGGCGACGAGTTTTCCTGCGAATCAGGCGTCCATGAGCGCGGGCGCGAGTGTGGGGGTGGGGATAGTGATTGGGGCTGCTGTTGCGGGGGCGGTGGGTGGGGTGTGGGTTTTGCTGGTGCGGAGGAGGGGGAGGAGGGGGGAAGGGGCGGTGGGTGTGTCGAAGGAGGGGGGGATGGGGGCTGGTGGTGGTGATGATGATGATGCTGCTGCTGCTGTTGCGGCGGCTTACTATCAGGAGGCGCCGCGGGGGTTTCATGAGCTGCAGTCTGAGGGGTATGTGGAGGCTGATTGTGGTGGTGGGAGGAAGAAGGTTAGTGCTGCGGAGCTGGCGGGGGGGAGTGGGGGGTATAGGTAGGTAGGTGGAGTGGGTGGTTTGCTTTTGATGGGGTTGGGATAAAGGGTGGGGAAAGGGTGAGGGTTTCTTGGATTTTCGGGAGTTGCAAGGTCGTTCCTGGACCGTAATTGTAAGAGGTGTTGGAGATGTTAGCTATATGTCAATTCGTATGATGAGAGGAATGATACAATATATTCAGAATAAATTAAGCGATGGTATTAGAACATTGAAGTCGAAAAGGTTTCCCGTTGCTTCGAATGACTGAAGAACTTACAGAGCCAATTACCATATGCAACCACATTCATTATACTTTTACCTTTTGCAACCTCTATATCACATAACAACCCTCCAGGGGTCTTTGGGTAGGGCTTCCATATGTACTCAACCGCGATATTCCGCAACATACGAAAAGTAAGGCATAGGTTAAGGCATAAATTTAGGCACGAATAGTTGGATATCTAATATTAAGGAGAGATGACAAAGAGGTGATAACGGCATGCGAAGGCTTCTATATATCTACTCGAAGAAGATTCTGCCTAAAGCATATAAAATATCTAAGGCTGGCTATAACGTACGGTGTGGGCTACGGCGTATAGTGCAGGCTATTTAAGAAGAGCTAGTATAGAAGCCCTGCCTAAACACCCCTGGAGGGTTGTTTTGTGATATGGAGGTTCCAAAAGGTAAAAGTATGATGAATGTGTGTGCATATTGTAATTGGCTCGACGCCGTCGCCGTCCCCAATCGAGAGCCTTTCGATACTAGAGAAGGTCGGCGCGTACAAGCCCTCATATAATAGTTGAATATCTTGTACTGACTGAACGGATCAGTTTGTAGCACATTGTGGCTTTCCGTCTTTCAACCGTGTTTCCCTTCCAGCTTCCTCCTTCACGTCGGGAACATGACCTAGCCTGCATCCTGCCCACCCCACAAGGACAAAAGGGGCCCATATGTACGGGTGCCTGAAGCTCAGCGTGTCTCTCACATCGGGTATTTGGAGCTCTCTGATGACCTTTTCAATCTTTCGTTTGCCGTTCTTGATGAATTCTGCCTCGTATCCCCGCTGCTCATGGATCGAATGCCAAGACTTGCTGCAGCCACTCAGTAGAGTTACCACTTTCTCCGGGGTCATGTTGTAGAGTTCGATCGTTGCGGTTTGCCAGCTCTTTTCGATGGTCGTGAGCGCGGGTGCGGCCAGCTCTCGATGGAATAGGTACATGTGTACCAGGGTTGCGACGTCGTTGGCGTTCCAGAGTGCTCCGAGCAAATTCGTGGCTCCCGAGGTGAGGACTGCGTGTGAAAACCCGAGCATGTCCCCGTCATCGTTGGTCTCGCCCATGCCGCTAAGGCACGCGCTGAATATGACCAACATTGGCTTCGAGTCGCGACCGATAAGGTCGACAACCCGAAAACTCTCTTTCAAAGATAGAGATGAACTGAGTGGAAACTCGGCGTTGAAGTACCCATGCGTTATGAGATGGAACACGGAGGAGCGTTGTAGAGTGTGGGAAAAGCTCTCTCTAGTCATGTTTGCCGCGTGCAGAGCCTTCTCTCCCCAAATCGAAGAAACCATTACTGCTTCAACACCGGCCATCCGCAGTTCTGGCTCTCCTCCAGGTTTCCAAGCCTCCTTCATGCTACCCGGCTTTGCGACAGTTGTGCACCTCATCGGGGGCTTACCAGGGATGGACTCTGGAAGCCTCCGATAGAAGTTCAATTTGATCTGCTGCAACACCTTCAAGCTCGGCGCCTGAGACACAGACTTCTGAAGGATAAGGTAATCTCCCCTCCATTTCAACGCCCCAAGAGGTAGTCGCATGAGATCCCCGGATGGTGCAAGGACAACTGATTCTTTGTGGCCAATGTGGCCTTCCACCGGACCGATGATCCACGATGAAAGAGTATATCCCAACGCCAATCACATGGATCCCCACCAACATTGCGAAATGCATATCGCCTCCAGAAATGCTCTCACCTTCCTCTTGGCTTGGTACGGTCACGTTTTGTCCAAGCTCAAGAGAAAGTAGCTTCATAGTGGCCAACTAAACCAGAAGAAAATTGACTGGACGGGCTTCCGCCACTCACATATTTTAGATCCACAACTGGCCTGCAAACACCCAAAGGGAGACCTCAATAGATGACCGCGTAAAATGAAGCCTTTACAAAAACTTCAGTGTTTCAAGGGCTGAAAAGTCCGGACAGAACATAGAATAACATCCTCTGGATGCAGCTGAGCTGTGAAGTATTAAGAGAGCATGCGGCGGCTTCGAAAACAATATCCCGCCAAAGGAGAAGTCCAAGACAGTGGCGTTATCGACCTGGGAACAGACGACGTCAGTGCGGCCGGCGGGGCAGGAGGCGGGAACGGGGCCTGGCCGCAGATGCTGTAGCCGTCCTCGTAGACTTTGCAAATGCCAGTAGCTTACAGTTCACTTACATCTGGACAAATGCAATAGTGCAGTGCGGCGCTTACCCAATCGGGGCGACTAGGGCAAGGGTCTGCGGCAGTCGCAGAGCTGCGACGCCAAACTCCGTCAAAAGCCGCCCCGCCCCGCCGCCGCTTTCATACTCCCCCTCCAAACAACCCGACCTTCACCCTGCAACAACACAACACCACTACTAGCCGCCACGATGGCCTCGATAACGACGAACGCTCCCTCCTCACAGCCCCCCGACCTCTCCGAGAAGATCCCCCGCCTAACACCGCGCACAACCGCCTCCAAACCCACCGAGTCTCCCATCCCAGCGCCCGACACGCCTCCGCTACCCCCACCAGTGACATCCGTCACCGCCGCTACCACGAGCAGCGACACAAGAAACAACGACAACGACAGCAGCAGCAGCTGGACCTTCCTCACGCCAACCCGCCGCATCCTCTCCCCCCACGACCACACCCTCTTCCAAACCTCACCCACGCACACCCTCCTCCTCTCCTTCATCTTCACCCTCTCGGACAGCGTCCGCGACACCCCCATCTCGGCCATCACCTCCAAACCCCCCCACCCGACAACCACCGCCATCCTCTCCGTCCTCGACTCCGCCACCACGCTCCTCACCCGCTGCCCTGCCGAAGACGCGGGCGGTTCGCGCTTCGGCAACAAAGCCTTCCGAACCTACATCGACGGAATCCTCGCATCGCAAGACACGTGGCAAGCGCTTGTGGGCGTTCCCGCAGGGACAGCAGCGGCGGCCGAATGCGGCACCTACCTCTCGCACAGCTTCGGCAACGCGTCACGGATCGACTACGGCTCGGGGCACGAGCTCAACTTCTTCTGCTGGCTACTATGCCTCTACCAACTAGGGCTACTGCCGCGGTCCGCCTTCCCAGAGACGGTTTTGCGGGTATTCCCGCGGTACCTGGCGCTCATGCGCAGCGTGCAGATGACGTATTACCTCGAGCCGGCGGGGTCGCATGGGGTGTGGGGGCTGGACGACTATCAGTTCCTGCCGTTTCTGTTTGGGGCGAGCCAGTTGCTGCATCATCGGTATATACGGCCGAAGTCGATACATAGCGCGTTGGTGCTGGAGGAGGCCGGGAGGGAGTATTTGTATCTGGATCAGGTGGCGTTTGTGAATAGTGTGAAGAATGTGGAGGGGTTGCGGTGGCATAGTCCGATGCTGGATGATATTAGCGCGGCGAGGAATTGGGGGAAGATTGAGCAGGGGATGCGGAAGATGTTTGTGGCGGAGGTGCTGGGGAAGCTGCCGGTTATGCAGCATTTTTTGTTTGGGTCGCTGATTCCGGCTGTGGAGGGGATGAGCACGGAGGAGGAGGGGGAGGCGGCGGGTGTGACTGTTGAGGGGGAGCCGGATGAGGATGGCAACTTTGTCGTGGTCAAGGACGGGATGAAGCATCTGCACAACCCGAACAGCTGGGGCGACTGCTGCGGCATCAAGGTGCCGAGTAGCGTGGGCGCGATGCAGGAGATGAAGAAGCGGATGGGTGGAGAAGGGTTGAGGAGAGTGCCATTCGACTAGCCATGACATGGATTACCGAGAAAAGAATAGAATAATGAATTCATTGACGAGCAGTGATCTACTATTAAGCTCAATTTACCCTATCGTGAACGCACCGGGATATCATGATACATCCTTTCCCATCACCGTGATTTTCATTCCTCCAATCTTCCCATATCACCGCACCACCTTCACTCAGGCTGAAGCAGCCAACTCCTTCTCGATCGTGCTCTTCAAGCTCTCCGGCTTCGTGGTGCTGGCCCAACGGCCCTTAACCTTGCCATCCCTGCCGATCAAGAACTTCTCAAAGTTCCACTTCACCCTCTTCAAGCCCATCAGACCCGGCTGCTCCTTCTTCATCCACTCCCAGACGGGATCCGCCTTGTCGCCGTTGACGTCGACCTTGCCGAGCACGGGGAAGGAGACGCCGTAGTTGACCTGGCAGAACGACTGGATCTCGTCGTTGGAGCCCGGGTCCTGGCTGCCGAACTGGTTGCAGGGGAAGCCGAGGATGACGAAGTCGTCTGGGTGCGCGGCCTTGACGTCCTTGTACAGGGCCTCGAGGCCGCCGAACTGCGGCGTGAAGCCGCACTTGGAGGCGGTGTTGACGACGAGGATGACTTTGCCCTTGAGGGAGTCGAGGTCGTAGGGCTGGCCCTTCTCTGTGACGTTGGTGTGCGCGGTTAGCGATGACGTTGCGTGCTACTACAGGAACTGCGAAATCCTTCGGTGGAGAGATGTGGGGAGATGTGGGTTGAGGGTGGCGACGGGATGTGCAGGGTGTTGCGTCATTTTCGGCGGCCGTTGCAAGGCCCGTGGTGTCTGAGACGCGGAGCGCGCGGAGGGAAATGATGCAACGGCAGCAGCAGCGTCCGCGTCGGTGGCGAAGCAGTTGGTGGCGCGGAACAAGCTGCAGCCGCTACAGCGGAGGAAGGGGAAGGGAGGAGGGGCAGGGGAGGCGGACGGCGGCTCGTACGGTGGCGGGCTCGTCGGAAGGAGAAGCGCAGGTGGGGAGACTCACTGTCCAGCGGCTTGAAGTCGTAGAAGCTCGTTGCAGAGGCCATGGTGGTGGTGGAAGAGTGGAAGAGAGCTCGTGCGGCGGGCGATGGGAGGAAAGTTGCGGCGGGCAGTGGCGGGGTCGGCGCGGTACGAAGGCGAGTACGAAGGCGAACAGAGGCGGGCGCGGGGCGAAGGGTTGCTGGTCGCAGGGCAGGCGCGGCGGCGGCGGTGCTTAAAGGCAAACGGCCCGCGGCCGTCGGACGAGAAATGAGTCGCAATAGCGCCGGCATTACGGACGAGAGCACCGTTCCTGGTTCGAGGATGGCGATAACTAATCCAGGCAGCGGCTGTCTGGGACGCCCGTGATTATGTGAATGCTGGAGATCTAGCTCTCTGGGGACTCGGATCTTGGCCCTTCCGCAACCATCCGTGCGTTGCGCGTGGCTCTACGGCCGTGAGAGCCTCGGACGGGCGTCTGCGCTTCGCTTCACGACTCTGCCCTCTCGCATCCGCCCACTGATCGCCAGCGTCCGCCCGCTGCGCTGCTCCCATGTGATGCGCCCACATGCCGCTGCCCAAGCCATCGCAACACCACGCACGCCCCTCGCCTCACATCGCAATTCACGCTTTCGACGATCGCGATTTGCCAGACGCCATTCAATCTATGTGCATGCGCATATATTTACGTGTGTATTCAATCTAAGAAAAACCAATAACGACATTCATCGCCAAAAAAAAAACCTAGCGCCGAATCCGATCTAGCAGTCCCCGGTGCCCTCCACCAGTGCCGTTGAGATGGCCCCGACAAGCTGCTGGCAGCAATGTCGGGGGCTGCCCATCTCTGCACGTCATTAGCACGTCAACTCCGTCTCCAAAAGTAGTCTATATAGAACCGGACGCTGCCTGACTCCTCGCCCGTCCATCGCACCCTCCTGGGTCGACGTTGGTTCGGGGTCGTGTCTAGTGTTGCGCCTACTGGGAAATGGTTGTCCATCCGGAAGTGGGGCCTCTGGAAAGCAAGTCCTCTAAGTGGATCAATCCTTTGGTCAACTCCATGGGCAGGGTCCGAAGTGGCAGTGTGGCCATATTCCATCTGGGCAGTAGGGTCATGTCAAAAAAGGCGCATGGCAGAGCCATGCTTCCTGGGAATGTTTCCGGTGATCCTGGAACAAGTTGGGTTGGTGATACTGCTGTCAACCCGTTAGATGAGAACGGCGCGAGGGTGAGGGGTTACATGAAGCTTACGAATCCTTCAAGTGATGCTGTTGTTCATTCAGCCCATTTCAGTGAGCTGCGCAACGATCTTCTGGAGAGCCGTCGCATCCTCGATGATCTGCTGGTGGCCCTCGACATCCTTGGGCTCGTTGAGCGTGCGGAGGCGCTGCTGGAGGACGGCCATGCGCTCGGCCCAAGCGTTGCGAAGGCGCTCCTTCTCCTGGTCGCGCTGGCGAGTCGTGTTTGCCTGCTTGATCTGTGCCGCCGTCTTCTGGCGCTTGTCGGCGGGATCCATGGAGCTGGTAGACTTGCGCTTGCGGCTGGCAGGGCGCTTGGCAGACTGGCTGCGAGGAGATCCAGGCTCCGTGTGGGTCGTCGGGCTGGTGTAGTCGTGCACACGCTTCATGTGATCGTAGAGATTATAGCGACGAGGGAAGCCATTGCCGGGAATAGCGCGCTCGCAGTCGGGATAGGCGCAGAGGTGAGGCTTGGAGCCGTGGCCATGCATGCCATGCGCCTCGCGCTCATGGCGGAGGAGGCAGGCCGTCGACGAGAACTCGACGTTGACGCAAGCCACGTTCTTGCAGCGGAACGGCTTCAGGTGCGAATCGACGTACTTGTCATAGTTGCACTTGAGCTTCGTGGCCTTGTGCTGGCAGTTGGCTTGGCCCTCGAACGGACAATGGTACATCTCATCGGCTTGCGGCTGTGCCTGGTAGAGAGGGTGGGTGCGGGCCAACTTGACCTCAGCCTCTTCGCTGGATTTGCGAGCTGCATCCTGCTCGGCATCATCATCCTCGATATCGTCGTTCCTCATGGCAGAGGGCTGGACAGTGGCGGTGGTGTCCATCATGGTATCAGATCTTGATATACGTTAGCTGCGTAGCTTTGGACGGTCGGAAAGGATTTCACTCACCCAGACATGGCCATGAAGCCATGCTCCTCACCGCCGTACTCAGAGCTACCATGGAACATGGGGAACTGCGAAGTAATGACGGTGGAGGCGGGAGAAAGAACATCGGACCCCTCGAAGCGGGGCTTGGAGTCAGACTGCTGCAGGGTCGGACGCTGTACGTCAGCCGGTGCGGCGGTAGCGGGGGTCTCCTCGAAGTGAGATCGTACCCTCCTCTGCTCGGGCAGGTTCTGGGAGTTGCTAATCATGCTGTCGATACCGTATGACGGGTACTGAGCGAAGTAGGGCTGAACAACAGTGCGGTTGGGGTAGATGCTCTGGCGGTGAAGGTAGTGAGAAGGCGCATCAATGTTGCCAGAGGCGAAGGGTGCGCTGTAGCTTTGAGACTCGTTGCCCCAACCAGCCTGGCTGTTGTGCATAGGCGCCCTAAAGGTGAAGTCGGTCGGCGAAGCGACCTGACCGTTGTAATTAGCAAAGTCTGACATCTTGAAGTTGCCATCTCCATTCTCCGATCCGGCGGCAGCTGGCAACATGACGTTGCTCATGTCCGAGTGGGATCCGTGGAAAGTTCCGTGGCTCTCGACGCTCAACGTGGGTGAGTAGATGTGTGCTCCAACAAAAGGCTCCATGATCTGGCTCCTGGCCTCCTGGGGTACTTGGTAATTCTCCTTTGCATTCTTGCCGCGTCTGCCAGTGTCAGGCTGGCTCATGTACGCGCTGTCGTCCATGCTGGACGAAATTGATGCGTCATCATCCTTGGGAAAGTGAAGGAAGTTCCGGGCCATGTTTGAGAGATCCTCCTGGCCAAAGGAAAAGAGGTCGCTTCCAGTGTAGGGGGTCCCTGACACTGACTGGGTCCACAAAGCAACGTCCACAGGGGCAGTCAAAGAAAAGTCTCCTGGCGCAGAGTCGCACTCAGAGAAGTCACTGGCAGGGGGAATGTTAGTGCGTGCAAAAGGGGAGAGGTGTAAGGTAAATGTGTGACGAGAAAGCAAAAACAGGAAGCAAACATAGAAAAAAAAATTGCCATGTTAGTAACGTCCGGGTGAGCCGTAGGAACCTAGGTATGCATTAGCGGCGTCGGTATGTGAGGGATGGGGATTTCTGGACAAACCAGTGGAGGTGAGGTGTTTTTGGTGACAATTCCGAAGCGGTCGCATCCCGTTATTGGCCTGACTGAGAAAGAGAAAAAGTCCTGGGCACTAGGCAGACACCATGGAGCTCCTAGGAGGGAGAATTCACGGAGAGAACATGTCGAGAAGTCCTGGGCAAGAAAAACATTCCAGTGGAGGCAAGCATCCTGTCGCATTGGGCAATCTGATCTTTCACATCAAAGAGAACTTTGATTAGCACGCGATATGTTAGTTTACACTCGAGCAACAGCGTTGAGGTGGGTGTATGAGAAGGCAACATCGGCCTGTCGGTACGTACTAGTGAGGCCAACAGGCCTTTCCAAACAAGTGTCGTCCGTGGCTGTATCCTGGAATGTGGCCATATGAAGTCCTGAACAGTAGAAAAGAAATCCGCAGAATGCAAACGATCCTCAGTAGTGGTCCCTGACTGACAAATCCTTCCTGCGGGCGCAGATAATGTACTGACATCTTCGGGAGCAAGCTCCCCATTCAAGATGTTGTCGTCCGCGTCGAAGTAATCCGATGACCCCCGCATAACCGCAGGGACGGTCGATCGTTACCAGACAGGCCAGAACGTTTGTCGAATTTACGTCTACGATCCGGGCGAACAGTGATCCATGGGCAACATCCTGGGGCAGTGATCCACAACCGTGGCTCCGGCTGAATCCTGGTAGTGGGTGTAGTCGACAATGCCAGCGGCAACATCCATGGTAAAGCAGAACATCATTTGTTGCTGTATCGGCTGAACGAGCCGTTGTCGTACGGAAGACAACCTTCCCGTCGCGAGAGCTGACCTAGCAGCCTGAGAGAGAAGAGCGCAAGCACGCGCTGACGTCATGCGACGATCGAGCGACGATACAATCCGGCAAAAAAAATCCTCGGACTGGATGAAGAAATCCTGATGGCCAAAAACTCAAGTCCGGCAGGGTAGTGGTCCATTGCTCCGGGAAGTGGGTTCTCCATGAGGCGGCTCCGGCGAGATTCCCTGTGGCAATACAAACCTTGATGGCAAAAGCAAAGCAAAGAAATCTAGACATTATTTTGTACATTGCGGTGACTCCACTGAGTGGGGAAAACAAGTGCTGCTGGGAAAGGGACCGGCTGGGAAGTACCTGGTGTGGATTCCTCGTTCGCGGCTGCGATGTTGCATCATGAGAAGAGCAGATGGTGCTCGCTGAGAACGCCAATTTTTCTTTTTCTTGAGATAGTGTTTTTTTCTGGTCCTGGGGGCGTGGACGCGAAAATTTTGCAGAGCTTGGGGCAGAGCGCAAGCGCGGTGTTGTGGGTGAGAATAGTGAGAAGAGGTGAGGGGGAAGGAGGATGACGAGCGGCGGGCGGGGCGCGGACGGTAAAAAAGGCGCGAGGGCTGCGAGGCTGGGAGCTGGGACGCACTGGTGCGCTGGTCATGCGGTGGTGGGGCCAACGTGTGCGCGGCAAGGATGGTGCAGGACAACAGCCGCCAGATTGGCTGAGGGAGGCGCCGCAGTTAAAAGGAACAAGCGCCTGGTCGAGCGGCGGGAGGGCGCGGGTCGGTGAGAGATTAGCGTGCGCCGCCATGTGCGCCAGGATTACGCCTGTCACACTGCCGGCCCGTGGTGCGCCCTCGTTTACTGCCATTTGACGTGTCAGAGCGCCAAAAGCAATCAGACGTCGACCTGCTGCGCCCTCGTTTCCAGAGCTTCCTGTAACAGCTGCCATCCCGGCTTGATCTCCGGCTCGCTGAAGCCGCGGCCAGCGGCGTCTCAGCACGCGCGGCGCACGGCCAGCGCAATTCGCATCCTTGCCGTGCGGCATTTGCGAGTCCCTGCAGCGATCGGAGCGTTTAGATTAGCCACCCATGACATCGTCCGTATGCTCGCGGCGAAAACTATCGCGACGCGTATCAGCCGGTATGGAAATTCCCTGCGCAAAGGGAACGGATCGCCGCGCGAAGCTCGCCGTGTCGCCGGCAGATCTCCTCGCCGCGCTGAGAGAGAGCCTCGCAGCCCTCGTCCGGACGGCCGCTCACCCACAGTTACACAGCGTCTTCGCGCCCGACGCCGGTCAGTCTGGCCGCAACACCCTCACCGGTCCTCGCGAGAGCGTCGTTGTGGCCAGCCAAAGGCTCGCGGCAACGGTTCGATGGCGTGAGGAGAAAGACCCATAAGCGCGCGCCGGATAGCGCAGCAAGGCTTCCGCAGAGGCCGGATTGGCCAGGGTGCGGGATCCGACAAGCTTCCTGCCAGGTTTCTTACCTCCGCACTGAGACGACTCGCTGTGGCAATCCGAGCATGAGCTAAGCGGTAAAGTTGAACGCGCGCCCGCCGACGGGGACATTTGAGGTTATGAGGGATCCGCGGCCGACTGTCGCACTATCGGCTTGGTGTTGATCATCATGAAGAGCAGAGGAGGGCCGGACGAGAAGGTGGTTGAGCGGTCGGAGGGCGGGCGCAGCATCCCCGAAAGCCAAAAGCTTTCTCGAAGCGTTCCTGACGGAGCCACGCATGCCGTCTTCAGACACAACCAGCCACAGCGCGCAGCGGCGATCAGTGCCGCATTGCGCGGTTCCGAGGTGCTCGTCACAGCCGGCGGCCAGCTGGCGGGCATAAAACGGGCATTGATTTCCAAGCGGGCTCGCTTCGATGCGCACATCGCCGATGGGGGAGGCGCAAAGTCTGGTTCATCGACATCGTATCCTCTGATCAGCAGGAGGTCGGCGAGGATAAGCCTGGTCGCCGACTCAGTTTCACGACGACTGGCGAAGGATCCGGCGCTGTTGCTCGCGAGTCATCAGCGTAGTCGGCGCGCAGGATAGGAAGGGAGCGGCGGAGAGCGGGAAATTGCCAAGACCGGACGTCCCTCCGTGCCCGCGGTAGCGCGCGCTGGCCGCTGGTGCCCAACGTCATCAGATTGCCGTCCGACGCGGCAATGAGCGCGCGGCCGAGGGGCCCCCAACGCTGTATTTTTGCTTCGCCGCTGTCCACCAAGAGGGACGGGCGCACTGCGGCGCGCCGAGCATTCATCAAAGGGAGGCGCGCCGTGCTGATGAGCTGGCACTCCTGCTGCTGCTCCTGGCCGCGCATCGCCGCGGTGATCGGCGCCTCGCAGCTCGGGAGGAGATCGAGGACGCGCTGCTCTGGGGGTGGGCTCGGTGGAGAAAAAGGAGAGGCCGCGGCGAGAAGGGAGCGCGCCGCTGCGAGCCGCTGGCGTACCAGCCGTGGGCCGCGGGCCTAAGGAGCGAGCCGAGGCAAACACTGCAAACACGGCTAATCCGCGGCCCCTTCGCTGGCGCCGCCCTGCCGCGGCAGGCCTGGCGCCCTCCCCGGATCCGCGATGTGAACAGACGTCAGCTTCGCGCGCGCCCTGAGAGCTGCAGACCACCGCCCGCCATGGCAAGGACGCCCGCGCTGCCCGCGCACCAGCCCGACCCCACTCAGATCAGCCTCGCCCGCCTACTCGACCGCCTGCAGCACGCCCTGCTCTCGCCCGATGCCGACCCGAAGCTGCGGTCGTCCAGCTTCGAGCGCACCAAAGTCGGCGCTGTAGGTAATCTTGCGCTGCTCTGCCCTGCGTCTGCCGTCGTGCTGAGCGCCCCTCCAGAACCTTGAGTATGCCCGCTCGCTGCTGCTCCGCCTCGAGCATGACACCGCCGCCGTGAAGATCCAGTCGCGCAAGCAGGCCCAGCAGGCCGACCTGCACGCCAAGCGCGAACTGATCAAGCAGCTGAACCAGCGCTTGTACGAGCTCAACCAGCTCGATGACGACGGCGATGACAACGCCGCCTCCTCTGACGATGAGGACGACGATGACGCCCCGAGCTATGCTCCTGCCGTCCGCGCCTCTGACGCCATACACGTCGGTCACAATCCCGAAAATCAGGCGCTACAGGACGCCGCCGAGAACCTCCTTCGCGCCCGCCGCCCGCAAGCCGACAGCAAGCCTGGCGACTCTACCGCCACGGCCACTGGCTCCTCGCTCTTCTCCACTTCTGCGAACCCTTCTGCAGATCCCACGCTCCAAAAGACCGAGACGCTTATGTCCCACCACCGTGTCGAGCAGGAGACCCTTACCACGTCTCTCCTGGACATGGCTCGGGCATTGAAGCAGCAGTCGATGCAGTTCGGCAGCTCGTTGGACGCTGAGAAGGATATCTTGGAGCGGGCAGGCAAGGGCTTGGACAAGAGCGCTGAGGGAATGCAGGCTGCAGGACAGAGAATGGGAACTCTAAGGCGGATGACCGAAGGCAAGGGATGGTGGGCACGAGTAAGGCTCTATGGCATCATCGCGGCGCTGTGGATGGCGTGCATATTGATCATGTTCGTCATGCCAAAGCTGAGGTTCTGAAAAACTAGCTACCTGCGGGAGATGGCCGCATGTGGTTGAAAGAAGACAGCATGATGCAATTCTCCTAGTGGGTCCAATGTGTGCTAGAACGCACCGGACAGGATTCAGCGGATGAGACCAACGACATCAACGAAAGCAACAGCCGAAGCTCGCCCCGAGTGTTTCGCGTAAGCTCAACGAACGGCAGAAGAGTCAATCGTAGCGATAATAATAGCCCACAACCGAGGGCGCAATTTATCTTGGTGCACATGTGGTAATCTATAAAGCACGCGCTCCTGTCTCGGACATGCGCTGCGCTTACCTGCAAGCCATGCTCATTAGGTAGTCCTGCATTCCGATTTCGTCTTCTTCCCTCATCGCCGGAAAGCCTTTTGGTTTCATATCTTCGGTCGTTCTCCCATTTCGCTCATATCCGCTCAAGCCTCAAACTTTGGTGTGTACTTCGCCTGCGCAGCCTCGAAGGCGTCCTTCTTCGCCGTCACGTCCACCAAGAATGGGTGCTTGGGTGCGACCTCCTCCAAGCTCTTCTTCAGCTCCGTAGTATCCTTGCCCAATACCGTGTTCAGCACAATGGTGTTCGCGATGACGTCCGGACTCTTGGGGTCGAGGGCGATAGCCTGCTGCAACGCAGCCTCAGCCTCGGGGAGACGTCCGAGATGCAGCTCAGAGATGGCCTGGCCAACCAGCGACTGGACGGCCTGGGATGCGGGTGCCTGGGCAAGCTCTTCGAAAACGTAGAATGCCTGCTGGTACTTCTCACCGCCCTGTATATTGTCAGCCTTTCCCCTAGCTTCCATAGAATACCCCCTCGCTGCAACGTACCTCCCGCAGGCCGACCCACGACTCGGCAATGTTGACCAGCAGGCTGTCCTGCGCCCACTTCCGTGCCTGCTGTGCCTCCTTTGCAGCCAGATCCGTGCGGTTCTGCTGCAGATGTATTTGAACGATCAACGCAACCCTGCATCCCGCATTAGCACACTCCGCCCTGCTTCTTACGTTCCCACAGCGAAGACGTACACATCCAGCGACCCCTGATGCTTCGCCAGCAGCGCCAGCGCCTCTTCCGTCAGCCCGGCATTCGCCAGCACGCTGCCCGCCAGCAGCTGCACGGACAGGTTGTCGCCAGCCTCGGCAGCCAGCTTCTGCGCGGCAGCGACAGCCTCCTCGCTGCTCTCGGGCGCCTTCAAGTACTGCGCCAGCGCCTTGGCGGCCTGGAGGTCGGGCACGGCAGGCTCGGCGGCGGCGTCGGCAACGACCTCGTCATACTGGCCCAGGGCGATGCGCGCGCGCAGCTTCAGCACGCGGGCGGGCAGCTCGTTGCTTGCGGAGAAGGCCGACGTGTCGAAGTCGACGACTTGCTGGTACTGGCCCTGGTGGAAGGCGTTGTGGATGTTGACGAGCTCTGTGGCACGGACTGTGTGAGCGCGCGCTCGCGGCTACGGGAGCGGGAGGGCGTGGGGGCAGTCCTGACCTCCTTCCGGCGAGTAGGGATCCATCTTGAGGCGGGTGTTCGGGAGTGCTGCTCAGGACGCGGGGGTGGTTGTGCGGCTGCGGGACGGTGGCGGCGGGGTATCAAGGGTGGTCCTGAAACGAGCGGGCGAGGAAGGGGTCGTCGGAGGCGGGTTCACGGCAGCAATGGCCTGTGTGGTGTGCTTGCGGTGCTCGTGGTGGTGTTGACAACTATGTGCCACGGATCTACGGCGGACCTTACAGACCACCTTGCAGCGCCCGGCCCAGGAATGCCTTTCCGCCTTTATCGCACAAGCCAATTCGCTGTTGCAACTACGTAGACTCAACGCCGCTCAGGTATGGTTTGTATCTGCAGGAAAGAATTTCAGTGCCTGCGCAACTCACATGTGGTTCTCTGGATTAGTCTGCACCGAATTTCTTTTTACTTTGTTAGCCACACGACACCAGCTACACGTACACCACCAATTTCAAATTTCGCAGGCTGGAGTCTTCGCATGAAAGACCGACCCAGAACAAGTTTAAGCTACGTACCATCTGAGCCGCATCCGGGTATCCTGTCGTTGTGTCGGGCATCAACCAGCTGATACTCGGTTGCCTGGATGGGCGCGGTAACGTTGCTCACGTGCAATGACGAATATGTGCCTTATTGACACCTCCTCTCACTTGCTCTCTCACTCACTTCTGCTGAGAAACCTGAGTTCGAACGTTTGAACTCCGTACCCTCTCTCACCGTCACTACCTGGGACTCTCTCGCACATTTTCACTCCCGCATGAAATTCACCAAGCCAACAGCGCCGGTAGAAAGAATCTTGGAGGCTTCGCATTGACGTACGGTTTTGATACGACTAAACCTGGCTTTCGTCCCTTCCAGATCTGAACAGAATATATCCTGGCATAGTCCACCTACGCCTATGAAATTCGCAGCCTACCAGGCTGACGTTGGACAAACCATGCCGCAGCTGCAATCACCGGAACACAGTACATCAACCATCGCCCTGCAGTCCGCAAGAGAGCGCGGTTCATTGTCGTTTGTACTATATTCTGGAAGCTGTCGGGCCCATTCAGGTCTCCTTTGGGCAATGGCTGATCCGGAATCGGCCTCTCCAGAAACGTGCAGAGTTTCTCCCAAGTGATGCCGTCTTCCAACCTCAGATGCAGCAGTTTCTCCCGCGGTATGACGGATTTGACACGCTCGACGTGCTTGAGGTACTCTTTAGCAACGCGCTCTCTGTCTGGGTAGCCGCAGTAGTCTACTGAGACTCGCATGCAGAGCTCGCGAAACGGCCTGACGGTTGTCCACTCAATCCAGCTGAATGCCGCCACCATTCTCGATTCAGCAGCTTGGAAAGCGGTTTTCTCCATGGATCTTATCCATGCGTCGACGTTGCGATCGGTAAGGATGAATTTCGCGTCCGGGTAGGCTTCGTAGAGCTCCTCGACGAAGAGTGCGCTCGGAACATCGCAAACGGCCTTTCAAAGTTCACGTCAGCTTTTTCTTCCCTCTTGCAATTCAGCTACTTTTCATTTCGCACTTACGTCGTAGTGGCCGTACCACTTATCAAACTCGTCCCGTCCGTACGGCTTACCTTCGCGGTACTTTGCATCGAAGGCCTCCAGCATAAGTTTTACATCCCGCTCGCCGTTCTGCAAAACCTCCACCATATGGTATGTGCGGTATCCTAAGACCTGGAGAGCCCAGTACAGACCCATAGTACCTGTTCTTTTTTTTCCTGTTACTCTCAGACATTAACCACGTACCTCCTCAATCGACATACCTACACATTCCAAGACCAATAACCTTCATGGGCTCGGTGCGACCAGCCTGCTCTTTGTCAATCAGCCGGGACATTTTGCGAAAGCAAACATTAGCTTGCGATCAACAGACACAAAGAGAACGTGTAGATCCATTCCAAGGCTCTTTATAAAAATGCTGCCAAGCCCCTGTCTCAATTTTTCCCCGCGTCCCTATCAAGGCTCCTCGGATCCACACATATCGAACACGACTAGTCCAGGCCTCTATCCTCACCTGACCTCTATTTGTTTCCGACTCGTGCAGGAACGGAAATGATGGGCCGTTCGACGGCTGTGGGCGCCCTTTTCGGCATGTGTACTCTCATTCGTTGGCCAAGCGGGCCGCCCACGAGCTGTGCCGCAAGACAGGCGCCTGCGCAACCCTGGTGCCTACGTACAGCATACGGGCTGTACGTGAGTCGTGCCCAAATGCGCTAAAGCTGGCAGCTTACCAGGCCATGCCGAATTGTGGGGGTTGTTACTTCTCGTGGTGGAAGAAAGACGACTGCAAACAAGTCGAGGAAGAGTGGGAGGTACGCAAGCCAACACTGCGCTCAACCATGCTCAGCGACATCTGGTCCTGGGACGACGAGCTTGGTAAGCAAGTCTTTGTTAGGCACCGTTGAACAGAAATCCACAAGGTTCGAACGCATGCATGCGCGGCTTTTCTTCTGTTTTCGAATGGACCCTTGCTGTGCAACATGGCAATTCCCCACAGCGGCGGCAAACGTGTGCCTGTGCGCTCCCGGGGGGTGCTGGTGGATATTGAGTAAGTCGGCTGATTTGCTGTCCTAACGCGCTCAGTTCTCATCATCTTTCCCTCCTATCAATATTTCTTTATCGTAAATGAGCTGCGCGTCGCGTCTCCAACGCTACTTGAATCACCATAACCATCACCGTAGCCTCCCCACACGGGCCGACGCCTAGTTTCCTGTTGAAATATATGATTTTGCTCAGTCAATTCAGCCAGTATAAAATGACGCTGTGTAACGCGTCTTTCTGGGCCGCTGGAACCCAATACTTCCGGCTCATGCGGGACGAGACATCTTCCAGGGATCCGCAATCAATCATGTCTTAATCACCAAACGCTTGTGTGTTCTTGCTCCTTGTCATAGAGGCTGCTAATCATCTGAAATAATTATGTCGCCTTCTTCTTTATCTCTACCCTTCCCGGATCCAGAGACGAGACACATGTATCCAGATGCCAGTGGAGTTTCTCTTCTCTGAAGTCTTCTAAGTAATTCCTGCCTCGCGCCCGGTACAGCCGCTCGATACTGTGATTACACGTCTTGAGTTGTCTGTCCCTACATCCACTGTCGAAACAGGGCCTGGCTCGGGGAATTCCTCAATGCAACGTTTCTCCTCGGCAAACCTGGGCCGCAAGCTTTCCCATTTTTTGAGGATGATTACTGATTTGACTCTCGGTTTTCTTATTTTGACTCCTGGTGACTTTTCAGGGCAAGTTTTCCTGTTCAACACCCTCCACAATGCGCGTCCCGAGCTGAAGCATGCATCCGGAAGTAAAAGTAAACGGTGCCGCACGCTCTATACATCCGGATTATTGCTTCAACTCCATATATATAGTTACATCTTAGAAGATATGACGCTAATAGGAGCGAATTAATGTGGGGGTTCCTCTACGATGGTCAAGAAGCAAGATCATGCTCTTCCATCATCATCCATGGCTGCTTTGATCGCACTGGATGTGCGTATGGACACGACTGCATCGACGTCCGGGTGATGGCTCAGGATTCCTACAGGGCTAAACGTGACTGCAGTGCTACTGCTGAGGCTTTGAGGCGATCCCTGGCTGCGATCGCCGTGGTCTATCGAAGTTCGTGGTCTATCGAAGAAGGAGTTCCGAGCGCGTTTCACGCAAGGATTAGTTGATATCAATGAGAGCTGGCAGATTGCGAGGAAGATGGCGCGGTTCGGTTGAGTCCCGGGATTCTGTGATCTCTCCATTGCATGTACTATTTGAGCTGAATACAGTCACTTTTCTGGACACACAAAACTCAGGACTCTTCTTCAAAACCGCGTGGATGGCGTAGCAGATGACCAGCAACTTTTTCGTGCAATGAAGGTATAGCTAAGACAGCATCGGAGTGCTGTTTCATCATTGTTCTCCATCCGAGCAGTCCAGGCAATTAGATGAGTTAGGATACGATGCTGTTCTACTTGCCATGTCTGCTCCTGTACAAAAACTTATCAACTGAGGCACGCAATAGTTCCACCTCATTTGTGGTCAGAACGTTGCCATCAAATCCCACCAACACTAGTGTCAAAGGGGACACTACGAATGCCTGCTTCCCAAGACCGAGCCTGAAGCCAGTGCTGAATACCGCCGCACCGTAGACAAATCGAGAGTCTCCCCGAAATTCCAGTGGAGTACTTGATACATTGGTTCGAAAAGCCTGCGCATATACACTATGAAGTAACCCGGGTCCGCGATCGATCCCCACAAAGAACTTCTGGCGTCCTGAAGCCAAACGAGCCTCCGAAAGACGCAATGGGCTGGGGAATATATTACAAGGAAGGCTGGGACTGTCACAAAGTCGCCGTGCTTTTGATTGTCATAACCTTGTTGGGGAGTATGATGTTTGGCGTGTTGTGGAGCGTGCTCCAGATGGACATTCAGGGGGCTTTTGGTGTTGCTGCATGGTGAATTGCGGCTTCGACATTATTGGTGGGTTATGTCGCTACGCTACCAAACAAAGACTAGCAAGGCCAAAGATGGAATTTCTGTAAGATCAAAGACTTATGATGTGTGTACACCATTTTCTGCAGGAAATTCCCAACCACGACTGAGATGTGGTTACAATATAAACTCGGACAAAGGGATAAATACGGATTTGACGACTAGTGAAATTGGAGTGCAAACAGACACTATGAAGCTGACGGTAGCGATCATGACCACCAGAGCGATGACAACATAATTGACTCAGTCGAAATATCTCTGATCACTCCAGACTTCTCAGGAAAGCGCTGGCGCTGCTGCATTTTTGCCGCGCCAGAGCCGCTTAGGTATAGGGTAGCTTGAATTTGTCTGTGCGTATGCAAGTCCCTACTCCTACTCCCGCCACGTGAACGGGTACGTTCGAGCCGGATCCCGAATATTGGCAACACATGGCTAGTCACAACGATTGAGGCTGACTGGCGTTATCGGGGCGACTACTCGACGCGTAGTGGGGATCAGGAGCGTTAGTGCGTCTCTGTTAAGATTAACTCAGGGTGCAAGCGGCATTGCGGCTGCGCTAAAAGCCACTCGGATGCGGCCATTGCTTCCGCGTAAGGCGCCGCGGGGGAATCAAAAATTGGGGAAGTGGAACAAACACGTGGGTACGCGTCGTAGCTTTTGCTGCTCAATTACCGCCACGTCCTCCTCCTTTCCACCTCCTCTCTTCAAGATCTTCCAGCCTGAACAGTTCACAATCACACCGACCAGGAGACGGGCAGCATATACAGGATAATAACCCCATCGAACCGTCGACAGCACCGCCTTGACTCCACAGCACGAGCGTGAAGCTCACTGCTGAGATGCCGTCGCTATTGTCTCGCTTCAACCAGCGCAAGATGCAAGACCCAAGCTCCTCCTCGCAGTCCACCCCGATCAACCAGACCGCGAGCAACAGCAACACGCGGGCATGGGAAGCGGCCCTACCAAAGCCGACAGATGACTCCATCATCAGGGACGGAGTCTCAGCGGTGTTCGAACAGATCGAAAAATTCGTCGACGACTTCTACCGCGACAAGACGTCCCTGGAGCTGGACGCTACCCACGAGGCCTGCCTGATGCTGGTCGGCACACCGCACCTGCCATCCTCGCTCATCGACCTGGTGCAGAGCAACCGGCCCAACCCGCTCATCTGCCGCCCCACCGCCCTCATCAAGCACTGCATCGCCTACCTGATCCAACAGTCCATGACCATGGACGAGGGCGGCCGCAACAGCCTGCTACCCCCGTACGCGACGTCGCTCCCCCAAGCCCTCAGAGGCCAGGACCACGCCGACAAGAGCGGTACGTACATCCATCCATCCATACATACATACATACATCCATACATACACCGGCCAACCCCGCAACCTCCCCGTCACCAACCCCATTCAATGCGCACAGCCACCACTGACACTCCACCCCATAGTCTTCAACCAAGCCTTCACCCAATGGCGCGTCCTAACCGCCTACCTCCAACCCCCCAGCTCCTCCCCCGCCGCCCGCGCCTCCCGCTCCTCCGCCACGCGCTCCATCGCCGACCGCATCACCGGCGCCTTCACGCCCTGGGAGACCGAGCCGGGCTCCCCGGAGCAGCGCGCCCGGCTCGTCGCCATCTGCGAGAGCGCGGCCGAGGCGGCGGCGGTCATGTTCGCGCAGCCGGCGAACTTTGCGTATGTTTGGCGGGCGGAGGGGCTGGGGGAGGGGGAGGAGGAGAGGAAGGTGGTGGTGGTGAGGCCGGGGGTTGTGAAGGTGGTTGGTGGGGGGGAGGAGGTGGTGGTTTTGAGGGCGGCGCATATTCCGTTGACGTTTGGGGTGGGGGAGTCGTCGGCTTAGGGGTTGGTGGTTAGATGAGTAGTATTCTTTGAGATTTGTGTTATGGATTTCCAACGTCGGAAGAGATCAGCAGGGGGCATTTTGGGGGTCGAAGACTAGATGAGTATATCACAAATATCCCATTTCTGCCTTTCATTGCGTGGGAATGCTTAGGAATACAGTGGCATTGTGATTCTTACATTGCAGCATTCGACGGTTTGCATCATAGATTAAGAATCTGAAAGGCTTTCGTTCATACCTGTAAACGTAGAATGATATAATAAGCTAGTAAGACTAGTCTGCAGAATTTCTCTAGACTTGTGAGAGTGAGAGATAGATAGGGGAATTAATAGTCATGATGAGGCTTGATTGCAAGATCAGACGAATCCGTGAGGTGTCAAGGCCTGAGAAAGATATTCATAGCAAGTTCCTCACAGGCAGTTCGCCGGGTGCTACCTAAGTGCTATCTAAGGCGACGTCAGACAAGACTATCAAGCCAATCAAGCGCAAGCGCTCGGTTGAGGAGCCGCTATTTTGGAGGTGCCTTCGCTTGGGACCGCTTGTTCTGGAATGGAATAATAGCTGAGAACCCTGCTTATCGCATGTGGAGTGCGTTCATGTAGAGAGTCCTCAGGTGGGAGACCACTTCCAAGGCCATTCTCAACTTTGATCTTGACTGCTTTAACCCTCTTAAAGAGAAGAAGCCCGAAAAACAAGAGCCCTAGGCTTGGAATACCAACTCCAATGGCAATACCGATTGTAGCCCCAGTGCTGAGCCCAGTACTGTCACTATGTCCGGTGTCGGGAGGAGGGGCTGCCGTTTGCAGAGGCCAACTTGTTGATGTTTCGTTGAGGGTGGTAGTCAGTGTTCGGAAAGTCGTGGCAGATGCAGTCATCAAAGTGCTCCTATCAGTAGATGAGCTTATGGAGCTCGAAGTTGCGATATTGGAGACGCTCGTCCCCGTGGTAGAAGTCGCCGTGGCAGTATACCCGGAGGTGACTGGCGTAGACGATCTGAATGCGCAAAATTATGACGTTAGACCGATCGCTTCGAGTTTGGACTCAGTACTTACGCTGTATATTCTGTTCGTGGTTTAAGCATTGTACCCAGCAATGTGCTGGTAACGACGGTTACGGCCAACACTACAAGAACTGTGACCAACGACCGATATGAAGAAGAACAGTAAAAAGATGTTCTGTTCACTGCTTGCTCAGGCTGCTCAAAATCCGGAGTGGGAGGCCGTGGTGGCGGTGGACGAGAAGATTGTGTGTGCTTTTGAATGTGATCCAAGGACGCAATTTTGACTGCATTCTCAGCGTCCACTAGTGTTGAAAAAGCTTTGATATCATCAAAAAGCTTTTTTGCCGTAAGGATATGAGCGTATGGCTCATGATCATAGACCGCTATGATAACGCCGTATAAGGAATTGTTGCGGACGACCCAACAGCCCGAAGACCCTCTTGCTATTATTGGTCAGTCAGGATATCGTTGCTCAGGCCTTGAAGTTTCTTACGAAGCGGTGATTCTACCACGACTTTTCTCGTATGGAATACGGCCTCTCGCGAGATGAACATGGAAGGTAGAGGGAGAAGGTGGCCATCGATAAGCTGCCCTCCGCCAAGCAGTATGCGAACTCGGCCTTCTTCGAGCTTTTCGTCCGCCTTGATTTCATCCACAATGATCCTTTCACTTTCTTCTGGGCAAAGATAGCTATTTCCATGTCGGAATTGATCTTCGCAGTCCGTATTGAAACGGATCAAGGCAAAATCTGTGTCCGTGATTGATGTCTTCACACTTTTTCCTTGGCTGTTCATGACGAAATGGCCTCCAAAACAAATAGGGCCGATCCCACGAACGGTGTCCCAAACGAAACAACTTGATTTTTCGGTCTTTGCATTCTCTGAGACAATCAAGTTGCAACCTACTGCGTGGTCAACAATCCGGTCATGGTTTTTGTCCGTGAGATCTCCTGGTTGTTCTGATTCTTCGTCCTGAGGGCATGATTCTGCGGTTTGTTGACCATATGCCATCGCCTCAAGGATCATGTGACCGGTTGTAAGTCCATATAGAACGTCGTCAACGAGAAGCAGACCCCCTACTGTCGACATCGTTTGCCGCACGATCGAGCCGCTTTTGTCTGCAAGGGTTGCAAGGAGCTTGAATCCACAAGCAGATGACAAGCTGGACGATCTCTGAACATGAAGATACAAGGTGTGTCCTGAAGCACAAGAGAACCCTGCTGAATTGCCAATGAGACCTGATCCGGTAAGACATACTTCATCGTCCTTAGCAAGTATAGGTCCACCATCCTTGACTTCAATAGATCCGCGACTAAAAAGCGTCAAATACGTGAGGTCTTTGACAGCTTCCTGGATTTCCCTTTTGCACCTTTTGTTACGACATAATATCCAGACCGTCGGTTTGAGATCCACCGTCGTGGACTTTCCGCTTGCATATCCGCTCATACGAAGCTCGAATTCAATGAGTTCGAATATTGAAATGGAAGACGGAAGGTGCCGAATTATTGCCTTCAAGTCCTTGAGTAGGCGCGGTTGGATGTGGTCAATCCATTCCTTTTCCATGGCTTCGTTTGGTCGCAGGAGTCTGGCATCCATGCTCGCTACATAGAGCCCATCCTCGAACTGGTAAATGCGTTGAGAGGATATGCTCATCCGTATGGTATGGGGTGGCAAGGGCAAATTATGCTCCAGGAAATGTGGTGCTGATACGCCTTCTGACTCTGAGACTTCTGCTGTAGAGAAGATCCCATCTTCCGCCGTGTCTACACGACACCTCGAATCGTTTGTACGGCTTAAGTGGTCTTCAGCCGATCTTCCATTGTTTGATCTGAGAGGCTGCAATTCTATGCCACCATCGCTATCGCGGGATAAATCGGGGTTTCTCTGGATCGAGGATTCCACTGGTGCTCCATCTCCCGCATTCCCACTGACGGATCCATTTAGCTGCTCGCTTTGAACAGAAGAGTTTTGCTCGGCAACGTCCGTATTTCGTCCAGAGCCATAAATACTATGACGACCTGTACGATTGCTGCAACGACTTTGTACCTCTTGGTCTACACTAACGTAGACTGGCAATACAGACACGTTCGATCTGCGAGAACGCGAAGACAGAGATGTCAGCCTTGTGATGAATCCCTTGACTGGGATGTTCTTTGGAACTCTCAGCCTAGGGGAGAAGAGCTCGAAAAGAAGTTCTCTCCTGCCACCCCTCAACGACTGGTTCGACGGGTGTTGAGTCTGAAGTCCATCTGGTTGAGGTGACTCTTCTGCCGTGGCCATTCGGCAGAGAAATTGCGTTTTCTACCTGACGGTCTCCGGTGATTAGAAAGCCTTGACGTCGACAGTGGAAGCAGGCTCAGCAAAAGGGGGAAGGCTTAAGTCGGAGCCTCCCAATTCGAAGACAAATTTTGGGAAAGGGACATCGAATATGAAATGTGACGGAAGCAAGGAAAGGATGTGACGCTCTGAAAACATATTTGAGCCTTGGTGACACGGACTGCGCTAGTCGCACCAGTTGACAACGCATCGAATATGCCTTCACCGGTCACCGATAGCGGCTGTGCAAGGCAGAGATGTGACCTCCCGCATAATTTGCTTACTTGCATTTTTGGTCATGCGTATGATCCTGGGATTGAGGCCTGCAACTGGCTTGTACGTACAAGGCTGAGAGCGATCATCGATGGTTTTCAAAATTCTGCCTTGCAGGGTTGCATTTTGCTTGATCATTGGACATGAGCTTGAGACATAGCCACTCTACTTAAAAAGAGATTTCTATGATTTCGGGGGACGGCTTTTCCATCTTCCTGCACTTCGCGAAATGCATCCGCTCAAAGATGTACCTACTGACCAAGCCGGTTCTGTGGCTGTCAAGGACAAGCTCGACTTTCTTCTAAAATTATGGCCAAATTCAAACATCAAGCAGTCATATTTTGATGTACAGCAGTATGACAAATTTTTCAATTTTGTGGGAGACGAGCTGGCAAGCCTAGGGCAAACCCCTTCTGCGTTCGCGATGCATACGCGGGATTCAATAATCGATTTGATCCAGGAGCTAGAAGAACACTGCGAGGAGACCCAAACAGACCTGATCAAAAGCATAAAAGCGAGACTCGTGAACGTGCCTGATTCGACAGTTCTTGAATCCCTTGAACTGGTCATTCGAATTTGGCTTACAGTCAATATTCGCACTGAATCCTGCGCGAGAGGGTCGGTCCAAGGCTATGTTCAATCGATCAAATGGCCGAGTCACTGGTCGCTCAAGCGCCTCATCCAAGAACAGTTCGTGCCAAGCGGACATCTAGTGCATTCAGGAAACATCAAGATCCACCCGGCCTTTACGGCGGCTTACCTTGCAAACACATGTCGGATGCGGATCCATTGGACAGACAACTTAGCGGATCACCTGTATTTCGACAGGAAGCAAAGGATATTTACGGTTTATCAGCACAAGATATGCCTCCTTAATCATTATAAGACGTCCGGCGAGCCGATCATCCCTCGGCAAATTCTCGACGAAGCAATCGACACTTTGAACCTTCTCTTCCCATTCCCCGATTCGGAAACAAAAACCCTTCTGTCGAAAAACGGAAGGCCATTCTACAGTCTAGGCCTTTGCGAGAGGGATCGTGCTCTGGACTTAGCGAAATATCCATTCTGGGGAGACAGGTTGCTCGACCTCATCAACGCGTTCAACGAACCACCACAGGACCTTCGGCAGCTGATTCATGACCGGCGTAACTTGGTGGACTGGGCGACCTTTTGGATTGCAGCCTTGGTGCTCCTGCTCACTGTGATCAGCCTGATTGCTGGCTCAGTATCGACAGCGTATGCTGTCAAACAGTACAACTTGGCGCTAGCTCAGGCTTGTGCGGACCCGGACTCGGCGAGGCAACTTCGGAGATTTTGTGGACAAGGCGTACATTGAATCTCGGGGTTCAACAGTCTTCGATCGAGACATTGTGAGCGTTGCGCTGTACAAGAAGGATGATCCAATGCGTACGCTACTAGTCAAGTCGTTCTGGCTTTCGTGAAATTCGTCTCCAATGTCTGATGAGGCTTATCTCCTTCCTTTCCCTGGGCTCTTCGTATGTAGCACAATCATAGACGTAAACTCGATCATCAGCCGCGCCCTTCTGCCATCCGATCCGTTTCTCCCTCAGGAGGTAATGGAAACAGCGCAGAACTACTGCTCTTGATTCGCTTTCTTTACTTTGCCTTAGAAATCGCAAGCCTCGGCCAGTAATCCGGCCAACTCCTCCAGATACTTCTTATCCTCCTCATCAAAGCCCTCCAGCTCCGCACAATCGATATCAATAATCGCCACCACCCTCCCCTTCTGCACAATAGGCACAACAATCTCGCTCTTGCTCGCTCCGTCACAAGCAATGTGTCCCGGGAACTTGTCCACGTCGGGCACGAGCTGCGTCTGAGCCGTGGCGGCAGCAGCACCGCACACGCCTCTGCCAAAGCGAATGGTCTGACAGGCCACCATGCCCTGGAAGGGCCCAAGGATCAACTGTTCCGGGGTGGAGGGGTCAAGGACGTAAAACCCGGCCCAATTGACAGCGGTCGAGGGCGCGGGGAGGGAGTGGAAGGCGTGCCAGAGGAGGGAAGCGAGGTTGGCGGTGTTGCTGGTGGGCAGGAAAGACAGCGCGGTCAGCTCTGATTCTCCATCATGCATCGGAATGACGTGATCGGGCGAAGGCGGTGTTGCCGAGGTGGTGACGGTGGGAGAGAGGGAAGAAGAGGCGCGTACCAAACCTTGAACACACGCACGATGAGCTTCAGATTCCAATTCTACGGGCTGATGGGTCGCGGCAGCTATGCGACACGTACCCAGTTCCTCTGGCCGTCCATCAAGGCCTTGGCCTGCTCGAGAACTTGCGCGTAGACATCCGCCTTGCTCAGGCCAGAGGCAAAGGTCGAGGATTCGGCGTGGACCTGTCCGCGGGAGGGATTAGTTGGCTGTTCCATGCCATTGGCTAGACGCGGCAACAGTGAGTACCATTTTGGCGCGTATGAAGCGTGTGGTGGTGGTAAAAAGAGAGCGACGTGAGGAAGAGCAGACTGCCCGCGGTGACGCGATTTTCTTAACTGCGCGCAAACTCCGGCGGCGGGCAGGCGTCTTAGTCATGGCCAGCTGCATGTCCGTTACACAAGCTAGCTCGAGCCTATCATCCTCCGCACTTTCATGTCATGCACGCCGCGGCCCATCCCGTGTTCAGGAATGCAGCTGCCTGCGCCGCACACCTTGGCTCCGCGCATATATAAACCTCTCCGCCATGAAACGTCCACTACGTTCCGCAGAGCGCCTCTTTGCGTCCCTCTCCAGTCCAACCTCCTCTTCCATGTTCGTCTACGGCGTCAGCACTGCTCTGTTGTTCTTGAACCCCGTCGTCACCATTTCTCTCCAAGCCGACAAGCTTCAACCCGCTTACTGGTCGGACGTTCCTCGATCAAAGCGCCTTCACAGTGAAGACCCCATCCGCCTCACTGACAGTAAACCCTGAGATACCAATCGGCATAATCAATTGCCTGAAGTCCCGTCCCGTCTTCATCCTTATCTTTCCCCGTTTTTCCTGGCGCAATAGCTGCGCCTCGTTTTGTTTGACGAATACGAATCCTACGAACCCACCATGATCCAGCAGTGCTGCGCCGCCGGCGAAATCCACACCGGCACGCCCACCGGCCGTGTCGAGAAGGTCCACGGTCTCGATTGCTATGTTGCATCCCCACCAGCCGGCACTGCCCCCAAAGGCGTCGTCGTGATCCTTCCGACGTCTTTGGCTGGGAGCTCGTGAACACGCGTATCCTCGCGGACGCCTACGCCGAGAAAGGCAGCCTTCTAGTGTACCTCCCAGAGCTGCAAGCCGGTACGTCTTCCTCCACATCCTCCTCTTCCTCCATCTCCTCCTCCCCCAACCCACCCCCATCCAAAAGCCCCACCTCCCCTCCAAACCCCACACAAACAACCCCCAACCGTCAACCAACCAACCAACCAACCAACCAACCCCCCCAACCTGGCTAGGCAAGTCCTTCCCCCCCTCCCTCCTCACCTCCCTCGCCAACCTCGAAACCCCCGGCCTCACCGCCACCCTCACCCGCGCCTACCACCTCACCCGCCTCCTCACCTACTGGCTCCCCTTCACCCACGCCAACACCCCCACCGCCATCCTCACCCGCCTCCACCCCTTCCTCGCCTCGCTCCGCCAAAACGAAGCGCAGCACCTACCCCTCGGCTGCGCGGGCTTCTGCTGGGGCGGAGAATGGGCGTTCAAGCTAGCGGCCGAGGAGGAGGAGGAGGAGGGCCACCTCATCGACGCGGCCTTCACCGCGCATCCGTCCAACATGCGCGTGCCGGAGGATATCGAGGCGGTGCGGGCGCCGATCAGCGTGGCGGCTGCGGGCATCGATGCGGGGTTTCCGCGGGAGCAGGTCGATGTGACGAGGGCGGTTTTGGAGCGGAAGATGAGGGAGGAGGAGGGGGGCGTGGTGCATGAGGTGGTGGTGTATGAGGGGTGTCATCATGGGTGGGCGATTAGGGGGAATAAGGATGATCCGGTTGAGGGGCGGAAGGGGCTTGAGGCGGAGGGGCAGGCGTTGAGATGGTTTGAGGAGAGGTTTGAGGAGGTGAGGGGGAAGTATGCTGGGTAGGATCTTATGGACCGGGGGGTGGCCTGGGTGTTGAGGGAAAAGCCTCAGACATAGAGATCCAGAGGAGCGTAGAAATATATTTTTTGGGAGGTAAATAGACTCGCGCCCAGAAAGTTCCACCTCCGAGAGAACAACGTACGAAGTGAAATAACATCTGGATGCAAAGAGATTATTAGTTATCAGCCACCGATCCAGAGCAACGCTTCAACTCCACTTGCACTGTTGTTGCAACATTATATGTGTTAACCATATGATTCGATTCGATCATCGGCCATGGCGCCAAACTATCGCGGAATCTGCAAGTATTGCAATGGCCTCAGCAACTTTGCTTCAACTACAACTCAATCTCTTACTATGAATTTCCCATTGAAACTCCTTATACACGAAGCCTACCGATCCAACCATGTCCTATTCCCCAAGCCCGTACATACGTACGTACGAAAAAAAAAAAAAAAGCGAATGCTGCTATTCAAACCACCGCGGTGTATATTTTCAAACAAGCACGAAGTAAGCAAGCAAGACAGCCAGCCACAAGAGGAAACAAGACCGGAAAACCCATCCGACCCTCTAAAGTCACCGAAAAATAAAGCACTTCCTCCCCTCCCCCAAATTCCCTTCCACCTCTTTCATCTACCAATTCCCTCTCCTCTAATTTCTTCCCAAAGGAAAAACGATCAGTTCCGAGATTCTTGCAGCTCTAACGTCGACGCTTATGAGCTCGGATCCACATGGCTCGCCTTGATGTTCAACGGCTGCGGCGTCATCCTCCCATCCTGCGGCGTCAACGTGCCGCTCCTGCCCCTCGACGCCGCTAGCGCCGCCAAGCCCTGGCTACCCTTGCCGATGATCTCGCCGCTAGTGGCGCTGCGGGGACGGGTGATCGAGATGCCGGTGCCGATGGTGGCCGACGGCGTGCCGGCGGCCGGCGTGGTTCCGGAAGCGGTGGCCAGGGACGGGACGGGGGTGCCTAGACCTGAGGCGAGGGGGGAGGGCGTGACCATGCCGGAGGGAGGGACGGGCATGGCAATGTCCTCGGGGGAGGCGGGGATGATTTTAGGAGGGAGGCCGGGAATGTGGATGCGTTTGGCGGAGTTGTTGTAGGATGCGGGGATGATCTGGTGAGGGTTGTAAGTAAGGATTGCGGAAGACATCAGGGAGCAAGGAAGGTCTTGGAATGGAGAGAAAAGAAATGTTGTTGGGAACAGGAGAATGTCTTCAGCAGGCGGCTGCTGTTCGACTATCGAATCCAAAATCTACTTCTCTTTGGCTTTGCATTCATTTGGGTGAGTAGGAAAGCAAAGCATAGGAGAAGAGAGTTGTTGAAGTTCGCATCTTCTGAGCCCAAACCAACATCCACATCCCTCTCAGCCGAGTGAAGAGACCTTAGGACTGAATGGTCTTTCCATAATGGAGAGTGAGAATACAAGTGATAAGAACATGGCAAGGTGCTTGGAAAAGGCTCAAGAAATACTGCAAGTAAAACATGCTTACCTCGATAATCTCATCACGAGGGAAATCTAATTTGGGAATGTCGGTGGCATTGCAAGCCATCAGATAGCCGTACAGAACACGGAGAACACTTTCGTGTGCTATAATTAAAAGATCATTTTGTTCACGCTCAAGCTCGAGAATAATGGGTTCGAGGCGGACGGCAAGGTCATGGTACGACTACATTTCATGTCAGCAAGACCTGAACCAAAATTTCACGAATACGGGTGACATACCTCAGCACGTGGGTAGCGGTGGTGGTAAGGATCAGCCTCATGCTTTGCGACTTCGTCGGGAAATTTCCGTCTTATTTGCATTTCGGTCATTTTCTCGCAGACTCCCGGATGAAGCTGACTCATCTGACTACGTTGTCTGACTCTGTACCCTAGATCAGAAAGAGGATCGGACGTCTCGACAGTGCGCCGGCGGGTCGATGTCCACACTGTAAGCGGCTTGAGCTGAGCTGAAGGGCCTCCTTGAGCCATGAGAGCCTGGCGCTCTTCCTCTCGGTGCCGCAGGAGAGTTTCGGTCATCTTGCGCGCGTAATCCAGACCCTCCGGTGATAATGAAGCATCAGCTTTGTACGAGTCCTCTTCTCTGGTGGTTCCAGCACGGGCGAAATAGGTATGGCGCGACTTTATGTGTAGGTTCAGAAGGTAGAAGACAATACGCTGCGAGAGGTAGCCGAAGTTGCAGCTGTTGACAATGACACGCTCGCCGGCGTTGATCATCTTGACCCAGTGGAGGTCGGGTTCCTCCATGGTTTCGAAGTGCGGTATCCGCGACGCAATGCGCTGGAGATAGTCCTTGATGGCATCTTCATCCTTCCAACCGACGTAGTCCGGCGAAGAGATTTTCACGCTGCGCACGTTCTCCTCGATAATCTTCTCGTCTGTGCATTGAGACTCGATGAAGAGCGTCTGGATTTGGCGTTTGGCGAATTCCCGTGCCAGAGCGGCGCGGCCGGCGGAGATGGCGTTTACTGCGTCATAGATGGCCACCTGACCGTTCTCGTGCTCGAGGAAGTGGTAGATGTCTTCTCTGCACTTTTTGAGGATCTTGTTCCGCAGAAGCACAGAGCTCGGCGAGGCATTCACGTAGAAGTAATCCTGGGGGACATCCTTGCCGGGGCCCATGGTTGCTCTTCTGTAGTCGCCGAGGTGAAACACGTGCGTTTTCACGCCGAGCCATCTCAAGTAGCGGGCAACAGCGACGGAGATGTGCGTCTTTCCTCGGGCCGGCAGACCAACGGTTGCGATGACGATGCGGCCGGAGTGGAACAGGCGACCCGACTCAGTGCTGTACAGCTGAGCGGGCGCCATCTCTTCCTTTTCGGGCAAGTCATGGATGGCGTCGATGAAGGTGCTGGACCTCCGCCGGTACCTGGGCGAGTTGGCCGCCACCTCGGCGGTTCTGCAGGCGCGTCAGCACAGGCGCACGCAGTGGCAGGGCACATCGGCATGGTGTGCAGCGGGCGGAGCATTCCCGCGCGGCGCATCACGTGGGCAGGCGGGCGTTGAGAAGTGGACGTACAGCAAAGTGTCCATGGCGGGCGGGTTTCGCAGGCGCGGGCGGGCGGCTGGGCGGGGGAGGGCGGGCGGACGGCGGCGGGCGCGCAGGCAGATTTTTCCTTGAGAGCAAATACGTAGGCGGCTCCGGCGTGGTGTTGGGCGCGTGGGAGATCGCAAGCCAAGGCTGGCGATGAGGGCGGCAGAAAGCGGAGCCCGGTGGCAGCAGTCACGCCAGTCAGGAAGCGTCGACGGGCCGGGGCTGCGGTGGGCGGCGAGTCGTGAGAGACGGCGGAGCCCTGCGTCGCCGGGCGGCCTGTGGGTTGGGCACGGGAGCTGTCGAGCAGGGCCCCGCTGACGCGGCGGCGATAAGGTCGCACCAGGCGCAGCTTGGGTAACCAGCTTCGCCCGCGCGCTGAGTCGCTGCGCTGCGGCACGTGACGCGCCGCCGCGCCATTGGACCGCCGGCGCCCGTCAAAAAAGTCGGCCGTCGAGCTCTGGCGCTGCATCATCAACCTCGACGCTTCTCGCCATCCCCTCCGCATCTCCCATTCGCGCCGCGACCGCCGTCCGCGCGCCCATCTCGCCCTCCCCCGCCCTTCCCGCCCGCCCACCGCGCTGCGTCGCTTCTTTTCCCGCGCTCCGCACACCGCGCAGCCATGGCGTCACTAGAGAAGGCCGACCAGCGCGCCCTGGACCTGTTCACCAACAACACCGTCATGCGGAAGCTGCAGGGCTACTACGCCGCCTACTCGGACCGCCGCGAGTCGTTAGGCCTGTCCAATCCCGGCACCATCGACAACATCTCCAAGGAAGTCCAGCGCGATGTCTTCCTCAACAACCTGACCTTCTCCGGCCTGCGCGCCGACCTGACCAAGGCCTTCAGCGTCGCCCCGCTGTTCCAGGTCTCGCACGCCTTGTCCATGGGCTCGCAAGGCCTGCCGCCCTACGCATACGCCGTCCTGTACGGCTCGCCAAAGGTATGTCGACCGAGCCTGCTTGCCACCGGATCCTCCATGATATGCTAACCCAGCGCAAGGTCTTCATGCAAGCCAACATCGACAATGACTTCTCGCTCTCCGGCCGCTTCAACTACCGCTGGACCCCCAGCCTCGTCACCAAGACCAGCATGCAGGTTGCGCCCGGCCCCGGCCAGTCCATGCTGCAGATCGAGAACGACTACACTGGCGCCGACTTCAGCGCGTCGCTCAAGGCCATGAACCCTTCCATCCTCGACGGCGGTCTCACGGGCATCTTCATCGGCAGCTTCCTGCAGTCGGTCACAAGGCAGCTTTCGTTGGGTCTTGAGGGCGTGTGGGAGCGTGCCGCTATGACGCATGGCCCCCAGTGCCTCGTCAGCTACGCGGCGCGCTACAAGGGTGCGGATTGGATCGCCAGTGGCCAGCTGCTTGCTTCTGGTGGCGTTCAGGCTTCGTACTGGAGGAGGCTGACCGAGAAGGTCGAGGCTGGTGTTCACGTCAACCTGGAGTTCGCGCCGGGCATGGCTCAGATGATGGGCGCTCCCAGCAAGGACGCCACCACCACCATCGGCGCCAAGTACGACTTCCGCGCCAGCTCGTTCCGTGCCCAGATCGACAGCAAGGGCAAGCTCGGCTGCCTGCTGGAGAAGCGGGTCGCCCCGCCGGTCCAAGTCACGTTCGCCGGCGAGATCGATCACGCCAAGGTATGTCACTCATGTTGAACACGGCACTCAAAGGACAGGCACTGACGTCGATCGTAGAACCAAGCGAAGCTCGGCCTCGGCGTATCCATCGAAGCCGCCGACGAGGAGGTCATGATGCAGCAGGAGGGCGCCGCTACTCAAGGCCCTCCTCCTCCTTTCTAAACGACCCACTCCCTCTATTCCCTGAGTAGAGGCGATTCCGCCGTGCCTCTACTCCTCCCATGTACGGCATACCACTATTTTCCATACCACTCGGCTGTATTACCAAAACCTGCATCAGGCGCGCTTGTTTCTCGGGCTTTTCGCACACTCGGATTTGGCGGATGCGGGAATGTTGTGAGCGATGAAATGGGCCCGGGTTTGCTTCCATTTTATCTCTCGATATAGACGCTTTTACGTGTTTCAGGGTTTCTTTTCTGGTCCGCAGCCCCCGGCCCCGACGCGTTGTTTGTCCTCGGTTAATTGCGCCATGAAAAGGCATCTTTCGCACGAATAGGATATGGGTTCTGAGGGCACCTTTGTTCTTGGCAATGAGAGGGAAAAAAAAAGCGCGAAGCACGCGAGCTCCGGGTTAGAGAGATGAAGCGGCGGGCACGGTGTTGTGGATACTGTACTGTACATATAGCATGCATGCAGACGAAAAACTTTCCCCCAGCTCTGGATCATCCGAAAACGCTTCTGACGTCATCAATTGTTTCGTGTGAGGTTTTGAAATATTCGCTTTGGCATTTTTGTTTTCAGTGAGCTGAGAAGGAATTGGTGGTACACATGGAATCCAAGCCAAGCCAAGTGCGTAAAAAGCCATCCTTTTTCCCATTACCCGGCCCGGCATTTGCCTGATATCTAGTAAAAACACGCCCTAAGTTGTTTGTACAAAGGATCGCCTCCCGTAGTCGTCGTCCCCAATGATGTAGATGTAAAAATTTTGATGATAGTCGTAGCTTGTGCCGCTATGCGCTTAGAGCGCCGGGTGAGCCTGCTGAGGCTGCTGCTGCGTCGAGCCGGGAGCAAGGAGCTGTGAGGGAAACCAACGTCAGCAATCACATCCACTCAAAACCCAATGATGAGCAAGTCCATCCCGCCGCTCCAGACGTATGGAAACATCACCTCCCAACACTCACCTCGTTCGCGCTCTGCTGCATCTTCATCTCCCTCTCCATCTCGATCATCTGCTGCTCCTCGGCATACGCCAGCGCCCACGGCACGCCGAGCAGCAGCGCCGAGCTGCTGACGACCCACAGGCACTTGCCGCTGACGCGCAGACCCGTGCTGAACCACGACGTCACGTTGCTGTACGACCGGGCGACGAAGCGGCGCTGGCTGGCCGGCATGATGTCCTGCAGCGCGGCGATGCGCTCCCACAGCGTCTCCTCGTCCGGCGCCAGGATCGACGACACATCCGAGCTAGCGTCCGACGTCGTCGACGAGGCGTCGTCCCAGTCATCCTCGCCGACGTGCGGGCCTTGCTGCTCGGCGTAGAGCTCCTCGTCGGGGACTGCGGTCGGAGAGGGCGGTTAGCTAGGGCGCGGAGGGGGAGGGAGAGCGGGTTGAGGGATTGGCGGGTTGCGCTGCGAATGCGCGGAGGATGATGGGCACGTGGTGGTGGAGGATGTGGCGGGAAAGAAATTGCGGCGTGCAGCGTACCTTCCTCAAGCTTGACCATTTTGGCGGGTGTGTGGTGGTGTGGGAGGAGGGAGGGTCGACGGAGTTGAGGGTTGGGCCGGCGAGGGTTGGTGGTGTGGTTGGGTGGAGGTGGTTTTGATGGATGGAGGTTGCGCTCGGTGAGCGGCGATGATGCTCGAGCCCGGGCAACTTTTCTCAGCCGCCAGGGCCGCCCGCGAGCCCTCGCCTTCGAAGCTTGAGGCGGAGGCGTCGGTCCGCTTTTTCGCCGACGGGGGACCGCGCACGTGATGGCGTCATCACCCCGAACGCGTCTTCCCTCCCGCGGCGCGCGCTGCAACGACAGGACAACGTTTTCTCGCCGATTTCAACGTTCCACTCGTGCTAGACGGCCTTGTCGAATTGTTTATCGACGATTGAGATTCACCCATGTCGGCAAACGGCAATACAGTCATAAGCCTCAAGTCGGCCTTCCTTCGCACCCAGACGCGTATCCTATCACAGCCGCTGCAAGTTCCGGAGCGATGGAGAGACGGCAATGCGAGCGCCGTCGAGATTCCTGAGAATGTAATCAAGGACGTAATCAGAGAGGGTACGTTCATCAGATATTTTGCAACCTATTCAAAGCTTCCCTTTTTTGCGTTCATTGTTTTTGCGTACTTGCGCGAGTCTCCATTACCATTATGCTAGTCTCAAAAATTCTAAGATTCTTCTATTGCTATCTTCTCTCTTTCTCCCATACTCTGTTCAAAACAATCCACCTTCCATGCCGCCCCCATCTAACACGCCCCTCCCACTCAGTCAACCGCCTCGTCCGGCGACACAACAAATCCGCCTACCCCTCCCTCGCCATCCGCCACGTCGCCGAACAAATCGACGCCCTCTACTGGTCCGCCGGCGCCCCAACCCTCTACATCCCCACCCAACCAACCGCCTCCCTCCTCGAACAAACCAGCCACTCCCCCACCACCACAACCGACCCCCTCCTCCCCACCACCGACTTCACCACCGACCCCGTCATCACCACCCTCCCCGACACCTGGGAAGAAGCCACCGACGACACCCCCGAAGCAGCAGCCGCCTACACCGCCCTCGTCTCCCGCCTCCGCGCCCTCTCCGCGCGCCGCGCCGCTGCCGCTAAGAAGCTGGCGAGGTATAGGAGGTTGCGGGCGCTGTTGGCGCCGCTGAGGGAGCCGCTGGAGAGCGTGCAGCCGAATCTTGTGACGAGGGATGGAGAGTTGGCGCGGGAGGTGGCGGGGGCGAAGACGTTGGGGGTGAGGGTTGCGGCGAGGGTGGGGACGTGGGAGGAGGGGAGGAGGGGGGCGGTGGGGGAGGTGGAGATGGAGGAGGAGGAGGAGGAGTGGGAGGCAAGTGGGAGGGAGAAGGAGAAGTTGAGGGGGTTGTTGGAGGGGTGAGGGTGGGGGTGGAGGTGGAGGAGAGATACCCACTGGTCTGCTGCGGACCAGGAACTGAGTGGTTTGGATTATGAGGCATCCGACTGGCTAGTGACCGATATGCGGTGGTCTGATCCTCGGGACTTTTACTTTGTGCCCTTTTTACTCGTGCGCTCGTGCGCTTCACATGGCACCAGTGAAGCTCGAAATACTAGATGATGCCCATATCGGCACAGGATGCATTACAAGAAATGTGGCAGGGCGTCTTCTATGCCTACGCCGAAAACCTCCATTTGAGTGATAACGAGCGAATCCCCGTGGATCTCTGAAAATAACAGTCCTTTGTATCGGCTACAACCTTATCCTATGCTTATGAAATCACCCGTACAGACATTGCCTCACTTGCCTACAACTGAACTGTTGATACAACTAGGACAAGACTGGAATAACAACCAAAGGTAGACCTCGTGTCAAGTCAATAATTCCTGTTGGCTCTGAGACTAGATGGGTTCGATGCTGAAATGTAGGGAATTCAGAACGATCGTAGGGTTGTGGTGGCGCGTAATAATGTGGTCGCCTCTCAGTCGCTTTCAGCACATACGACCATGACTCTATCATGAATACAATCCGCAAGCCATGACCGCAGAATAGAGAGGACGAAGAAAGGGTGTTTGCACAACAGGAGGAACAAGCAGAATGAAAGACGAGTGGGGTTTAGATGATGGAAACACAACTTTAAGGCGGAGAAAGCAGGCTGAAAGGGCGACCATTCCAGTTCCAAAAATTCTCGCAAGTCCTTCACCCGATCAGGAATCCAGGGTCTTGGAGATGGCGGGTCTGTACGGGTAGACATCATCATTACACGTGCAGGAACAGCAGGATCTTCAGTATTTCAGCGTCTGTTGCGAACGACCTCCCTGAAGGAAACATCCTCCGAAAGATGAATGCATTTACTGGTCAGGCGGCGACAGAAGAGGGAGAAGGGCGTTCTTCAGCCATAAACAGCCTATCAACAGCAATCCGGCGTAGTGACGAGCAACCGCAAGCGCAGCCCGAACATGACGAGCAGGTCGTTCACCCCGAGAGCGTCACTGACGGACCAATTCGTTCAGGATCTGAGCAGACTGATCATGCAGAGACTACGGAAGCCGAAAATACAGGTGAAGAGCAGGTGAGGGTCGCAGCGGAGGAGCCGGGCGTTGAGAGCGCGCAGCGGAAGCGGAAGCGATCGGCACGGGCGGAGACGGAAAAACCGGCGCCGACGTCGCGCTTCGCCGATGCCGACGACGCTCCAGCTCCAGCTCCTCCACGCCGCTCACGCTTCCGCCGCCCCAGGAAGCAGACGACAACGCCCAGCCAACACCACTTCCCGCACCCTCTAGCTTCGCACCCTCCCGACGCACCCCCGACTCCGCGCCCCTCGTCCGTCTCAGCCTTCGGCCAATTCGTCCAGGGCACGCTCGCCAAGCTCCGCCACCAGCGCGCCGACGCCAGACTAGCACCGCCCGATCCGCCGCCTCCACCCCCCTTCCCACCACGAAGGAGCATGAATAGCGCGTACCTCGACTCCCCTAACGGCATGGCGAACCCTATCCCCCGTCAACCTCCCACCCCGGGCTCCGGCCACCAGCCAAACGGCTCCGGCGGCATGCCCAACCTCGTCAACGGCCTGCTGAGCGGCGGCCACCAGACCGACATGAACCACCTGTGGCAGGTCGTCCAGCAGCTCAGCGACGTGCTGCAAGAGAACCGCAACCAGACGGCCAACATCATGAACAGCGTGCAGCAGATACAGGTACACCCACACACCAACCACACCACCCGACATCCCCACTGACGCTCTCTCTCCCTCCCCCCACAGGCCCGCGCCGCCCAAGAAGGCACCTCCCCCACCATCGCCCAAGTAAACGGTGACCTCACCGCCGCCACCTCGCGCCAACAAGCCGCCGAGATCAACAACCTGCGCGCACAACTGCAATCCGCGCACGCCTCGCTGTCATCGCTGGACACGCAGAACGCAGCGCTGCGCGCGCTGCTGCAGGACTACGAGACGAGCCTGTCGCTGGTGATGGAGAAGCTGCGCCCGTACGCCCACCAGCAGCACGACGCCATCGTCGCGCTGCACGCCCACTACAACGCCCTGCTCGAGAAGGAGCGCCAGGCGAATCTAGAGTTGCGGCTCGAGCACCAGGAGTGGCAGGCGGGGTTGGGGCGCGTGGCGCAGTTTGCGCGCGCGGCGTTGAAGGAGAGCGCGGAGGGCGGGCTCGGGTACGAGCGGAAGATTAGGGAGCTGAAGGCGGAGAATCGGATGTTGAGGCGGTTGGCGAATTGGGAGGAGGTGAGCGATAGTGATGAGGATGATGAGCGGAATGATGATATGCATCATCTTGGGCTGTCGTAAAAAGACGAGATCAGACGACGACGGAAGGAGAGAAGAGATGAGATGCTTGTCGGGCATTGTGGATACGTACGATATGGGCGTTTTTTTATGGGCGGCAGAGGTGACGTATACCTCTCACGAGCGGGACTGGCATTACCACTGGCGTTTTTTCATGGCGGCATGTTACTCAAAGCAAGGCGCGCGGGTGGGCGGGACTTATCCGCTTGTCTTTTTTTTTCTCTAATTTTTTTATTACGGCGGAGACGAGCATCGTACAGAACCATTTACACATCATGTGGCGGCGTTTGTTGAAATTGGAAGGCTGTTGTCTTTGCCTGCCTTCTTATCTTTGCTGGACTAGCCAGCTGGATGACTACCTAGACGATGGATAGGCGTCGTCGGGATTGAGATACCATATACAAAGATCTGTAATACTTCTGTGAACACAGGTCCCAGCTTGGGTGCTTTCTGAGGATGAAAATTATTTGAAATCTTCAGGAAGCAACAGTTCAGATGTTCATTTCCACTATCAGCCAGGCAGAGGTACAAACAATCTCGTTGGATGACTATTCATTACTTGTTGACCAGGTTTAACTAAGAAATACCAGGCCAACCACAAATCTTGCAGGAGGACAAAAAGAGGAACGGGAGAACGAAGTGCGTAGAGGTGACTGTAGCGCGGCAGTTACTACGGTATCAGAGTAGTAGTTATAGAGGTGTAATAGCGTAGGACTCTCGCACGTACGTATATATAGCGTAAGAATATGATTTAGGAGGGGGGGTCAAAATAGTAATCGCCAAATGCAAAGAGAAACAAATTAAGAGAAAGAATCGAGGAAAATCTAACGGATTTAAAGCAAGTGAATGGCCGTATTCCTTCACATACATCTCTTTTACATCCAGAACATAACAGTGTCCAGGTTCGAAGGCCACGAATTATTTCCCATCTACTCCAACTCGTCCTTCTGCTCCTCAGATACCTTCAGGTCCTTGTGCCACCCTTTTCCTTGATGTTTCTGGATTGACCCTCGGATACACCATTGTGGGACATGAGTGTTGATCTAGACAGCCGGTTGTTCTCCTTTGCGAAGTCGACGAGGCGTTCCAGGACCATGGCCTTCATCTCTTCCATTCTATGTATGCATGTTCAGACATCTTTGTGTATAAAACGAGTCTAAAGAGAGCCTACCATCTAACGTAAATATTGAAGCCGCATAGATCCAACCATGATGCAAGAGAAATCATGACAAAAGAGGGCAGGAGCTAGGATAATCTAGCAATCCAAAAATCTTACAGTGAATCCATACTTGCTTGAATCTCAAAGGTCAGAAAACGTAAAGAAGGGTTCAGGAATGGAGTCTTCTTCTATTGTCTATTCTTGTAATCATGAAGCGCAAGCTTTTTGCTTTTTGCCAATATCCCTTACGCCGCGTCGTGAGTGAGCTGAGATCTATCGACTTGTCTCCCTAAAGTCGTACAAAGGTTTCCAAGGTAGCGGACTACTGAACATCCGTCTCAATGCCCAGCTCCCTGCATCCTCATGACTCCCTCAAACGCAACAAGCGCCATAGCGTTTGCCGGGAAAGCCCGCAAAAAGCAAGGCAAAAACCCTCTCCAGTACCCTCTCCAGCCATTTTCTCTCCAAATAGCCTTGGCAGCATCTCTCCACCGCGGGAACTGCCTACCCTCGCCAAGGGGATCCGTCATGATTCGTTGCTTCACCACATCGGACGGATAACTCGTAATCCAGAAGATCTGCGCGGACAAACCGCCGGCCCAGAAGTTGACGGCAGGGGTGGACAGGGAAGTGTTGGCGGAAAGATAGCGGGAGAAGATGTCGTAGGAGCCCCACCAAAAGAAGAAGAAGGTACGGAAGAGGAGGGTGGCGGAGAGTCCGTGGTAGAGACCCGGAAGGCCATGGCTCCGGAACTGCGGTGTTATATGTCAGACGGAGGCTAGCACATCGATTGATCTGAGCAGAGGACGTACCAGCTTCTTGGTGCAGTCAATGGGACCGCTGTATAGCCGCTTCGTCTTATCCGCCGCGTATTGGACTTGGAGTCTGGCCTTGACGTGCTCGACGGGCGCCGCTATAAAGCTCACGGTCCAGCCAGCCCCAATTCCTGCTATGCCGTGTCCGACTGAAGGTAGCTTCTCGTAGTGCGTGAAGACTTTCTCGCGCAGGAGGCGGCGGTAGACGGTGAGCGATCCGAGCATTCTATCGCGGAGTCAGACATGTCGCATATTAATGCATGTGCGCGGATGTCGTACAGCGAATCCATTGCCATCCAGCCCACCAGCGGCGGCGTTGCGCCTTTGTACAGGCCGCGCACGCCCTCATTGCGGAGCGTCTGCAGCACGCAGTCAAGCGGGCCGCGGAAGTGCGATATGTCGGAGGTCTGCAGGCGCACTTTGATGGTGTCGAAGCTTCGGAGCGTATCAGCAATCGAGGTCCGCACCGCACGTCGACATGGGGATGTTTACGGGTGTCCGACTGCAGCATGTTAGCATGGCGCGCGCATGGAACAAAGCAGCGCCCACTCACCAGTCAGCTTGGCGATGCCAGAGAAAACACCGGCAACGAAGCCCTTGTAGTTGCTGGGCGCCGGGGCGACCACCTGCTCCTTCGGCGCAGCAGGTGCTTGGACGCCATGCTTGACGACAGGCGCGCTCCCCATGGCGGACATCACCGGCGTTGGAGAGGACGAGGCTGGCGGCGCGGCGGAGAATTATGGCGGGCGCGGCGACGGTGACGTGCGATGGCCGCGACGGCGGGCCAATTGGGCCGACGATGACGGCGTGAGTGCAGCGCGAGATCGCAGAACGTGCGGCGCTCGGCAGCGATCCGCCGGCCGAGAGCAGGCGCCCAGGCATCAGGGTCGCGACTCGGCGCGAGGGGCCCGTCACGACGAGCGCGCCGCCCCAGAAACAGCAGCTCTCCCGGCGGCGCGCCCGCGTCGCGAGGATCCTGTCCTGAACCCCTCCGCCCCTGCATCCGGAGGCTGCCCACCACTCGCTGACCCCGTCCCGCCATGTACACGAACGAGGACAACGCGGCCGTCCAGACGGCCAATCCCGACCAGACGAGGGTCGTCGACTCCAGCAAAGGCACGTCCGGCGCGCGCACCGCAACTGGGGCCGCTGCTAACTGGCGCAGTGTGGACCGTCCTGATCACCAACACCATCTACCTGCAGGGCCTGTTCACGCTCGACTACTCGCTGAAGCGCGTCAAGTCCAAGTACCCGCTGGTCGTGCTGTACACGGATGAATTCCCCGCCTATGGCCACCGCGCGCTGGACGCGCGCGGCATCCCCAAGAAGCGCGTGCCCTACCTGATGCCCGAATCGCACAAGGACTACAGCAACGACCCGCGCTTCTACGACTGCTGGAGCAAGCTGACGCCCTTCAGCCTGGTCGAGTACGACCGCGTCGTGCAGCTGGACGCCGACATGCTGGTGCTGAAGAACATGGACGAGCTGATGGACATCGAGCTGGACTCGGCGGAGCTCAAGGGCGAGGGGCAGCGCGTCTTCGCCGCCAGCCACGCCTGCGTGTGCAATCCGCTGAAGAAGGCGCACTATCCCGAGGACTGGTGAGTGCCGGCCCAGCGCGAGACCACGCCCGTCCGCTAACACGGCGCAGGGTTCCGCAGAACTGCGCCTTCACCACGCAGCACGCGACGCCCGACGCCGCGCAGGCCGAGGGCGCGCCGCCCACGGCGGGGCTGGGCATGCCCAACGGCGGGCTGCAGGTCGTCAACCCGTCGGCGGCGGTATACGGCAAGATCCTGCGGGCGCTGCAGTCGTCCAACACGGAGTCGTACGAGTTCGCGGACCAGTCGCTGCTGTCGGACGTGTTTGGCGGGCGGTGGGTGGCCATCCCGTACATCTACAACGCGCTCAAGACGCTGCGCTGGAAGGGGGTGCACGACGCCATCTGGCGCGACGACGCGGTGAAGAACGTGCACTACATCCTGAGCCCGAAGCCGTGGCAGGAGACCAAGGACATGCGCATCAAACGCAGCTTCCAGACCGAGGCCAACGAGTGGTGGTGGGAGATTAACGACGAGCGCGTCAGGGAGGAGAAGGCGCGGGGCCTGGACGACAAGTGGTGACGGGCGTATCGGCGATTGCCAGTGTAACTCAGCGCATGCGGGCGCGCATCCTCCTATACTGCAATTCATCGTGAAATTGATCGCCATAGCGCGCGCCCGCGGAGGCGCTCGACGGGGCCCGCGGCGCTTGCGGAGCGCCCGGCACCGCGCGCAGCAGACGAGGGCGTTGGGCGCGCCGCAGCCGCCGGGCGGGCGCTGCAGCCGTTGGCGCCGCGGTCGCATGCGGCGGGCGCGACGGGCGTGGTCGTGGATGCACTATTATCGATAGGCGGCCGTGCGCGGGAAATAGGGCCTGCGGCTTTGCAATTCGCGGATCGCAGCTTGGCCTTGAATCCCCTGACTTGACCACAGGCCTAAGCCCTACATCCAGGAACCGCCCTCATCTCGTCGCTCGCCCTCCAGCACCGCCGTTGCCATCACCCCAGAGCGAAGGAGGCCCCTTTCCGCGCGGGCTGGCACTATAGGAGTCCGCCGCGCCCTGACCCGTCCAATTGCGCTCTGCATTTCTGCGCCTCCACGGCCACATCTCCCCACCACCACCGCCCCCCGACTCGAACAGCACCAGCGCCGTTTCACACAGGCCCGACGCCCGCTCATCTCCCTGCCACCCCTCTAGCTGCCTAAAGCCCGCGTTTCAACCGCTCCCACTCCCCCACGATAACCTGTCCTCACCCGCCTGCGGTGCCCGCCCTCCACCTCCATCCCTCCCCTCCACCGACCGTGTCGCTAGCCGTGTCGCCGCGCGACCAACACATCCGGCAAAATGGGCGGCTCAATATCCAAGATGATGAAGCAGATCTTCGGCACCAAGGAGATGCGTATCCTGATGCTGGGTCTGGATGCTGCTGGCAAGACAAGTACGCGCCTCCCTGCCCGTGTGTTGCTTTTTCCGCTGCGCGTCAATGCCGCTGCCCGCAACGCGACGATTGGACGACGAGGCTAACGGCTCTGTGTTTTCGCAGCCATCCTGTACAAGCTTAAGCTGGACAAGGATGTCACCACCATCCCCACCGTCGGCTTCAACGTCGAGACCGTCATGTACAAGAAGACGCGCTTCAACGTGTGGGACGTCGGCGGACAGGACAAGATCCGTCCGCTTTGGAGGCACTACTTCTCCGGTTCGTTTGCCCTCACACCACCCCTCACCGCCCTCTTCGCCGCGACTAACGCCGTCTCCTGCGTTTCAACAGGCACCCAAGGTCTCATTTTCGTCGTCGACTCGAGCGATCGTGACCGTATCGAGGAGGCCCGCAGCGAGCTTTCCCGTATCATTGCCGATCGCGAAATGAAGGATGCCCGCCTTCTCATCTTCGCCAACAAGCAGGACGTTTCTTCTTCCATGAGGCCCGACGAGGTCAAGAACAAGCTGCAGCTGGACAAGATTGCCAAGGACCACAAGTGGAAGATTGAGCCTTCTTGCGCTACCACCGGCGAGGGTATCTTCGAGGGTCTGGTATGTTGGATCCATCGTAGAATTCGAATGGCACCTTTCAATTGCTTACGTATCTCCAGGCATGGCTCTCTGAGCAGATCAACACCCAGCCCAACTAAGCGAACCGACTGACATCTCCAAGAGATCGCATGATCTCACATCATCCGAGAACATCCAACCAACCCCGCATTGCGTGCATTATCTCGGCGTCGTCTTTCTGCCCCCTTCCCTAGATACCGTATACCCCGAAACCTCTCCCATTTCCCCCGAACAAACCGCGTCTACGCATACCCCCCGAACCTCTTTAAGCGTCCGAACCAAGCGAGCGACGACTTTGCGCTTCACGCATACCCGCAGCATTCGACGCACAATATAGAAAGCGGTTTTGCATCAGAAAAAAAAAAGAAGTCATTCCGCCCACTACACACACCTCCCAATCAAAACGTCCGAAGCCGCACCAGGCCTCAAGAAATGCCATCAAACAAACCTTCTCTTCTTTGTCCTTACCATTCTTCCATCAAAACCCCCCCTTAGTTCCTTTTTAATCAGATCGTCTCTGTCCCCTGTCTGTCTGTCTGTCTGTCTTTTTGGTTTCGTTGGTCCTGTTCATGATACCTGGATTTGCGTGTGTTTTTTTCCCTTCTGATCCCCTTGTCTCGGTCTTGCTATCGCTTTGTTTTTGTCGTCTTTCCAGCGCTGTTTTTTTTGTTGGTTCCAGTCGTTTTTCTTTTTCTATCGATCACCCAAGTCTACGTCTGTTTAGTACCCACAAATTCCCTTAATCATCCATCGATCCGTCGGAGGCGGTTGGCGAGCGAGAGGTAGAGTTGAAGGTGGGGTAAGTTAGCCGGGGGAGATTCAAGCGAGTGAGTGAGTGTAGGGAAAAGGCTTTCAAGAGAAGCGAGCCAAGCTCAAAGTAGGTAGGAAAGTAAGTCAGTGTGAGGAAGGGAAGGGGGAGAAGAGCGAGTGGTTGCGCTGAAAGAGTCCTGTGGAGCAAGCGCCTGCGCGGGGCGTGCAGAGAGGAGACGGGGCGCCTGTATGTAAAGGAAACCTGATATTGATGATGACAATCCTGCATATCAGGCGTTTATTTTCAAAAGTACAGCCCCACGATGATGCTACGTGCGTGTGTAAGATGCGGGGATGCTTGCTAGTCTGCCATAGGCGAAGACTTGCTCATTACATTTGTAGATGGCTGTCTATGCCAAACTACATGCCGGATGTATCGAGTCATGGCTCATGAGGGCACTATCACTATTGTTCCTATTTTTTTGGTTTTCCAGGCCCACCACCCTCTCTCTCTCTCTCTTCCCCTCTAGCCCACCCAGCCTCATGCTCCACCCCCCCATCTACAACGAGCTCTTATTCTCCTCCAACTCGCAGAACGCCTTGAACGTGACGAACTCGTCGCTCTCACTCTCAAGCACACACTCAGCCGTCGACCCCACAAAGTACACAAAGCCCGGCTCGACAGGCTCCTTCTTCGGCCCCACGCCAATCGTCCCCTTCCCCTCGGTACACAGCACGATACTCGGCCCCTGGATGGGATCGAACGTAGCCTTGGCGCCCGGCGCGTTCAACGCGGTCCGCACGACGCTGAACTCGTCGATCGGCGGGTCGTACAGCAGCGCCTCGCTGGCCGAGGAGTAGCCCTTGGCGTTGAGCGTGACGTAGGGATAGTCCTTGGGCTCCATCTTCTGCTCGGCGATGGGCGCGTACGAGTAGGTGAGCATGGAGGTGAGGGTGGCGACGTCCTTGTATTTGGGCGTGAAGCCGGCGCGGACGACGTTGTCGGAGGAGGCCATGCACTCGATGATGTCGCCCGAGAGGTAGGCGTGGATGTCGTCGGCTTTGAGGAACATGGCTTCGCCGACGGAGAGCTGCACGTAGTTGAGGAAGAAGAGGACGAAGAGGCCGATGTCGCCGGGGAATTGGGCGGAGAGGCGTTGGACGAGGGCGGCGAGCTCGGTGCCGGTGTTGCTGGGGCCGCCGGAGCCGGCGAAGCTGTCGCCGGCGGTTTGCGCGGAGGAGACGAGGTCTTGCGCGGCGGAGGCGATGGCGTCGGGGGTGGAGTTCATGAGCGATGTGAAGGCGTTTTGCAGCGCTTCCTTGTTGGCGGCTGTGTCTTCCGAGGAGGAGGATGTCTCGCGCCCCTTGATCGTGTTCTCGAAGTGCGTGGCTGCGTCTTCGCCGACGAGGGTGCGGAGGGAGGGAACGGTGGCGAGGAAGTGGGCGATTTCGGCGAGGGGGCGGAAGCCGCAGAGGCCGTCGAAGGGAGTGATGGCGATGGTCATCTCGGGCTTGTGGTTGTCGTCTGGGGCGGCGCAGGAGGGCAATTGTCAGCGGTCTGTTCTGTTCTGTCTCAGACTCAAGTGAAATGCGGGTGCGGTCTACCGGGATAGTTCTTCGGGTCCTTCGCGTGCAATTGCTCGGCCAGCTTCTTGTTCGGATGGGCCTGGATGCTGAGAGCCTTGCGGATAGACAGCACCTTGAACAGGAAGGGCAGCTTGCCGGCAAAGCGCTCCGTCACCTCACGGCCCATCAGCATCTGGTTGTCCTGCACCAGATCGAGCAGCGAGCGCTGGGTCTGCACGTCCTTGGACGGCAGCGAGGGGTGGGTGCCCATCCATAGCTCGGCGTAGGGCTTGTCGTCCTGGATGCTGAACTCGCTGGACGGCGTCGCGGCAGCGAACTTGGCGGCGGCCGACGTGGAGCCCACCTTGCCTGCGTGTGGAGGTCAGGTTCTGCGCTTTTCTTTCTCTTCGTGCTCTGTGTTTCTCGCGCGCGCGGCGGCAGGGCGACGTACCCCAGTCGTAGCTGTTCACGCCTGCAGTGGTGTGTTAGCGGCGGGGTAGCGGGGAGGGACAGGGCTGGCTGGCTGGAGGATTTACCGCACTGGAGTCTGATGAGAGGAACCTGCATGGCGGTGCGGATGCGTTCGGCGGCAGGGGTACACAGGGAATGGCGAGAGCGAGCGAGAGGGCAGCGCGAAGGGCAGACAGAGAAAAGGAGGAAGCCGGCTGGCGGCACTCCTCGCGTCGCACGTCACAGCGGGACACAAAACGAGAGGGCGGCGGGCGACGGCGGCGCGCGCGGCGGGGCGGGGCGGCGGCCAAGCAGGGGTCCACGATCGGCGCCAGCTGCAGCTCGACCATCCATCCCGCCGCCGCCTTTTGTCAACCACGCGCCCAGCGCTCCTCCTCACCGCCCCCCGCGACGTAGCTTCCAACGCTCTGTTCTCCCTGCAGCCCACCCCGCCGCGCCAATTCGCCCGTCCTGCGCGCGTGTGCCCCGACTTCTCAATCGTTGCCGCCGGCCGCGTCTTAATGCCCGCCTGAGATCTGCCCCCGCGCAAGCAACGCGGAGAAAAGAGCAAGGAACGCGTGGCGCCGCTGCTTGCAAGCATCTACCTCCCTCCACGCTCCGGCCATGACGTCGCGCAGCAGGCCTCGAGGCGCTCAGCTGAAGGACGACGCCGACGAGGAGCGCAGCATCTGGAACCAGCTGCGCAGCGACGCCAAGAAGGTTGATGCGCTTGTGGTATGTGCCCCCTTCGTATTCCTTGGCATTCCTTCTTCGCGCGCATAACGAGGCTGTCCACCGCCATCTATTCTCATTCAGTTGTGTGTGGCGATTTTTGCATGTTGATGCGCTGCAATGCGCGGTGATGAAAAGAGACACAGGCTAACTGATTCCGGCAGAGGGAGTCCAACGAGATCGAGAAGCGTATCTTTGAGCTCGGCATGGCGCAACAAGCTATCGAAGGTGACTTGATCATGCCCCTTCCCGTGCGCCGCAGCTCTTGCTTGATTTTTGTTGCTTTGTAGCCTGCCGTCTTGTTTTCACACCCTCATCACCCTGCACTTGTCATCATGTATCAATCTTTCCCAAGGCGGCTGCATGCAACGTGTGTCAAGAGGTCGCTGTGTAGCCACCATATCAATCTTTCAGAACTCTGGCTGACTGGTTCTGCAGCCCGCGGCGATATGCCCCCGGCTGACGTAGACGCCGAGCTCGATGACCTGGTCCGCAAGAACATCCGTCTCCACGAGGCCATCAACAGCATGACCGACGGCTCCTCCTCTGACAGCAGCATGTCCATCACCCAAAGCCTTGAACTTCTCACCGCCCTTCGCGCCGCTTCAGCCACTTCTCCGGATACCATCTCCAATGGCTCTCGCCACGCAAGCTCCAAGGTCCAACGCAATCCAAAGCGCTCCAAGCTCGACCACGCCTCAAACGACGACACTGATTCCATTGCCGCCGATTCTCCCAAGCCCAGCTTGAGCTCGGGCGTCAAGGACCGCCTCGGTGTCGGGAGCAGCAAGGCCGGCAGCAGAAGCACCAGCGTCGGCGCCGCCCGCGAAACCAGCGTCAAGGTCGAGGACGGCAATGACAGTATGGACAGCGTCAAAGGTAAAGTTGACGGGCTCAGTCTGTCTGATGACAGAGACATCCGACTGGCCAGCAGCAAATAGTTGGACTGATACGCTCTACTACAAGTCTCCACCGTCGGCGACCGCCACCGCCTCAGTGTCGGCACTGAGGTCTTTTACCGCAACAAGCAGAAGAACACAGAAGGCGAGGGCATTCTGTGCAGCGTAACATCAGTCATCGGCGAGGGGAAACAGCGACGGTAATCATCTCGCTTGCTCCAACCAACCCATCGTCACCTTGAACCTCGGCCATTCTAACGCACAGCCGCCCTCAGATACGAAATAATCGACTCGGATCCCGACCCCTCAACCCCTCTCCAACCCTACCGCGCCTCCGTCAACAACCTCGTCCCCATCCCCGTCTCCAACGCCGGCCTCTCCGAGCTGCCCCTCAGGAAAAACGTCCTCGCCGTCTACCCCGGCACCACCACCTTCTACAAAGCCGAGGTCGTCGCTTCCCGCGCCGGGAAAGGGCTCAAGAAGGACGGCAAGGAGGTCGGTGGTATGCTTGGAGAGCTGAAAGAGGGGTTCGTGCGGCTGCGGTTCGAGGGCGAGGATGAGGCTGATCGGGAGATGGATGTCGAGAGGAGATACGTGCTGCCAGAGACTGGGAGGTAGCAGATCGAATGGTTCCTTTTTTTTGGGTGATGGCTTAGAATCAAAATGGCCTGCGTTGCGTGTTTGCTTTTTTACGGCCGGCATGTCTGCATGATCGGAGTTTTTGCTCTATTTGAATTATTTGAGATCTTAATCGATGATTTCTTATGGAACCGGCGTGGGGTGTAGCTTGCGTTTGTCGCGTATGCTGGTGGTTGTTGTCTATCATTAGATGGGAAACAAACTTCGAAAGCACGATTGTATAGCTACACCCATTTGTCTTTGCTAATCCGATCTGCAGGTTCTCCGCGCTGAAAGAGCTTCCCACACCCAATGATGGACTCGTCCAAGTATACGCTCCTAATCAGAGCCAACGCGCAATTCTCTTATGAAACAGTCCATAATTATAATCATTTTCACGCATTTACGAGTCATCCCTGACTAGACTGGTCGTCCTTTGCTGCCTTCTTTTCCGCTAGGCCCCACAAGTCTGGAGCAACAATCACCGGGCGATGGATATGCAGAAGAGGTATAAACTGGCAAAGAACTACGTATGTGAGCTCACCATCCATACAGCGGAATCTCGCTACGAGTTACCCTTCGGTAAGTTTGCAGCCGGTTAAGCATTTGCTGTTCAGTATCACTCCCCTACTTTGATCCTTCTGCCTTCTCTTGACCACGATGTCTCAGAATATCTGAGATAAGTATCCACCCGTGCAAGCTAAGAAAGAGCCTTGTCACCGCTGCGCCAAGGCACATGCGTGGAAGGAATGTCGCCTGAAATTGAATGTCGTTGGAGACAGCGACCTTGCCTGGCCGAAATTTACCATGCAGCAGCGTCTCGTTCATAAACCGTGTTTCAGGAAGCATCTCTCCGCTGTGAGAGGCCCGAAAGCGAAGAAAGACGAGGAATGTCTGAAGCCGGGTCAATCGCTGCAGATGCTAAAGAATGCGGTCACGCTTCTCTTCATAAACCCTCCCACCCCAAAAGATTGCGACAGGTGTAATGGTAAGGGCTACGAGTGGCATGACTGCACTGTGCCAGTTAGTCTCGATGGCAAAAGCTCCCCCATTGCCCGGCCGTCTGAGTCGCGCCTGGGAAGATTCCAGCGTGAGTAGAACTTTGCGGTCCATTTCGGCTCTTTCTTGCGTATTTGATTGCTTGCTCTGTGGGTTTTTATTTGGTGTCTGGCCTTTGGCGTTTCTAATTCCCGTTTCTGATTCCGTTTCTGTGCTTTTTGCCGTTCTGGGTTTTCTAATTCCTGCAGGCATATGCTTGGCTCGGGTTTCATTGCAGGCGTTTGCCGTTGCATTTTGACTTTTGGCTTTGCTGGGATAACGCTGGAAGAGGTTGCCAGGGACTGCGCGATATAGATTTCCACTTTCCATGCCTTCGCTTACTTTACTTTCTTTGGTTTTCAACTTTCTTAGGTTAGCTACGAATTCACGACCGATCAAAGTTGCACGTGTTTCTTAGGATGGATCGGCGCGGAAGGCTTGCAGGGACAAATTTGAGTATTCAATTGGAAGTCCAGTTAAGGATCCAAAGCTTTCCCTACGAAATCCGAGAGGTCGTGATGCACACGTCCGTAGAGGACTCGAGTGTCCACCGTAACGTCTGCCCGACAATATCTACCCTCAAATTCCCACCATGGTTCTCTAACCTGTACGCACAAGTCCGAAAATGTCGGTTCTGGTGGCGAACGAAAGCGATCGCATGGAGGAGATTTAGATCATCAGTCTTTCGACCTTGTCCTTAAGAGCGCGGATCTGGCCCATGAGGTCGGAAGCCTGCGAGAAGAATTCATTAGTCTATGACCGCGAGCAAGATTCTGCAGGATCCAGATCTTACCTCGTTGGTGGTGATGGACGCGGCAATGACGGCGCGCGAGACACCGCAAGCGCGACCAAGGGCCATCTTGGAGGGAACGTAGACGTACGGGACGTTCTTGTCCTCGCACAGCAGCGGCAGGTGGAGCAGGATGGCCAGAGGGGAGGTGTCGGCGGCGAGGACGATAACCTCGGAGACACCGCGGTTGAGCGTCTTGGTGGCCTCGTTGGCACCCTTCTTCAGCTGCCTTTTCCGTCAGTTAGACAGGCGTTCAACCAAGCAGCGCCGCGGGAGGGGATCGGCTCACCTGTAGTGGGAGCACTGTTGGACCAGGTCGAGGATCTCCTGGGCCAGAGCGGCGTCGGCGATGGGCCAGGCGGCGGACTGCTCGGTGGCCATTATGAAGCGCGGGTGCTGGTGCTGTGCGGAAGAGCAAGGAGCTGGAGCGAGCGGGGGGCTGAGCAAAAGGGTTCCTTTCCGGAGATCGCCCTTTTGGGATGCGCAGAGGAGAGTGGCTGGTGGTTGTCGAGGACGAGGATTTGCGTCACGGTGCGAGCGAAAAAAGTTCCGTCGGGCGAGTCGCCGCGGCGGGTGCTCGGGCCGCCACACCACGTGACTGGAGGTGCCAAGAAACATGGCCCAAGTCTGCTGCGACAGCAACCGCACCTGCGTCCACCTCGACAGCATCGCCATCACCGTCATCGCCATCTCCCCCATCTCTACTCCGTCCGCACCGCTTCAGCTCCCCTCCCCACCGCCCCAGCCGACTCAGCCTCCATCGAGTCTCTAGACCCAACACCGTCGCAATGGCCACCGATCTCTGGTACGTCGCTCCGAGCTCAGCTTCTGGACAGCTTGGGCTGCCTGCACCCGCCGCCCAGCTCAAGCTTCATCATCCCCGCCGCTGCCAGAGCTCCGCCGTCCGTCCTTGACCTGATCCCAAGCTAATCCCCGTCTCTCGCAGCCCCGTCTATGCTGTGAGTGCTCCCGCCCGTCCGCGTCGTCATGCGGACAGCACACCGCCCGCGAGGCCGCCAACCCTGCCATCCGCCTCTCCATCGCCCCCGGATCGCCTCCAGCGCGCTCTGCAGGACACAGCACTGATATCATGTCGATAGCCCTTCTTCGGTGCGATGGGCTGCACGTCAGCCATCGTCTTCACCTGCTTTGGTGCCGCTTACGGCACTGCCAAGGCCGGCGTTGGTATCTCCGCTATGGGTGTTCTCAGGCCCGACCTGATCGTCAAGAGTACGCCATCTCCGCTCTTGCCGCCATCTGCCCAGCCGACGTCCTGAAGATGCGGCGGGCCCCTCCCTCGACGACGACCTCCGGTAGCTGACGCGCGCACAGACATTATCCCCGTCATTATGGCTGGTATCATTGGTATCTACGGCCTGGTCGTGTCCGTCCTGATCTCCAACGGCCTGCAGCAGCAGAGCGCCCTCTTCACCAACTTCATCCAGCTGGGTGCTGGTCTGTCGGTCGGTCTGGCTGGTCTGGCTGCCGGCTTCGCCATCGGCATCGTCGGTGATGCCGGTGTGAGGGGTACTGCCCAACAGCCCAGGCTGTTCGTCGGCATGATCCTGATTCTCATTTTCGCCGAAGTCTTGGGTACGCGGAGCTCCTGGTTGAGAGACGTTTCTCTGGCACACTTGCTGACGTGACTTTCGCACAGGTCTGTACGGTCTGATCGTTGCCCTGCTCATGAACGCTCGCGCCGACACTGGTGTCGTCTGCTCCTACGACTCCTAAATTGCTTGCCCCCCGCAGCGTGAAACCAAATCCGGCAGCCTGGCCAAACTCTCTCTGCACGGATGGGGTCTAAGCAAAACACATCGGACGGACAACGCGAGGAACAGCGCGGCGCAGACGGTTGATCTGGCGCCGACGCACGGAACGAACGACTATCGGAATGATCACACATGGGGGGACGGCTCTCGCGCGAGCGCAGCGCCGCAACTCTTGGATGCAAACGTAATACATGGGAGCTTCCGGGCGGCACTTTCTTGAGCACCATGTTGTATGTTGATAACCTCTTTTTTTTAAGTTTTTTTTGTCGGGCGGTGTAAGCAAGTAGATAACCGGGCGCAAAATCATCTCCTTACTTCGTGCGTGTGTCTGAGAAGTCTTTCTTCTGCGTGGATGGCATAGGATGTGCTGCCGTACCTCCTTACTTAGGTCGACTTATTGGGTATCAAACGTGTGCATCAATATTCGACGCTTTTTCCCGATATCCCTAAACCGAGTACCTATGCCAACATCTCCGCACTATTCACGACCGTGTCCCTTTTTTTTTTTGCCGCCGCCCACCAGCTTTGGTGTTTCATTTCGCTAGTTCGAAGAGGTGGTCTCAGATGACCCGATGACCCTCCCATTCGGCTATGTTGCGCCGCGGATGCAGGGTCACGAGTTAGCGTCAGCGTACCAGCAAGCGGTACTTTATGATGGGGGAGGGGAGGTCTTGGGGCAGGTATGCCGACCGAGTTACATCATTCAATTATTTGCAGCTAGCAGCTTACCGGATGGGATGTTTATTCCCTTTGGTGCGATGTTATTTGCTTCGCAACGGATTGTTGGTGGGAACAGCGTGGTCTGAAGTGCTTGGACTGACTTGTCCTCCTTCCTTTGTTCGCACGGATACTGTCTGTTCACTGACCAGCTGTTGCTGCTGCGCCCACCGCCTCTGTCGTACTGCAAACAGGACCAAAAGCTGCGCTAGGAAAAAGCCGCGTGCCCGCCACCGTTGCGGTTGCAGTGTCTAGTACCGTTTCTCAGGCCGTAGCCGGTGTGCGGAAGGGATGTTTTCCCTCTTTCCTTGCTCACCTCCCTGAACATCCTCTTTCTCTTTCTCTCTCGGCCGTGTCCACTTGAAGTGGTAGGGATCGAGCAGAGGACCGGTGGCATTTTTTCTATCTGTTTTTCACCATTTTTGTGTAGTCTGAGTACTCAATTACTTCTCCGTCCTATGAATTCATCATCCATTTTCCCCTCATTGCTTCCCAGTAACGGAGGTAAAATTCTCGGTCATGTAGAGACGCAGTCGTCGAGCAGGGCTGTCCAGCCTCAACGCTCCTTATCACTTGTTGGTGGGGCTTAGCACTTACGCTGAGCTTCCACGAGGGCAGCTTTTCAAGGTCAATGACTTTCTTTTTCGATTTGCTTTCTTGCGCGAAAAGAGTCACAAGCTTTCACCGTCATGAATGTTTAGAATGAATAAATCGCTAAGATCTTGAAGCTTTTGAATTCGTTGTTGCTTGACTGTACCGCTGTACAAGTCAAGAAAGAGAGTGTTCACCGTGCAGAGTATCTATCCTACGAAAACCGGTGATCTCCGCAGACCAGGAAAAAGAGCAATAAGACGAGAAAGACAGGAAGGAAAAGCCTCAACGAAGGAAAGAAAGGAGAGAAGAGAAAGCCACGCCAAGATCCGCCAGCGGTTCACGCCGCCTTCTCCGCGGGGAACTGCTCGAAAGCCACGTTGGCGCAGCTAACCGGGCCGCCGCACTTCCTGTAGATGGACGTGCTAGCCACGCCACCGCAGATCTCGACGGCATCGAAGGACTTGTCGCCGGCGCCTGGACAAGGGGTGTCGCACTGGCCGAGGAAACCGGGCTGCGGCGCGAACTCGTCGTAAGGAGCACCGGTCGCGCAGATGCAGGTTGTAGGCGTCAGACCGGCGTAAGTGAAGGGAGAGGTCTCGGCGCCGTTGGCGTGAATGCAGAACTCGACGCAGTTCGCGACGGTCGAGTTGTATGCGTTGAGCTCGGTGGTCTGGAGACGCGGCGCTGAGTCGTTGGGGCCGTGGACGGAGGAGGAGGAAGGCGGATCGAAGGGCGAGGCGGAGCTGGCGCAGCCGACGTAGGCCCAGCGCTTGGAGGCTGTCAGGTCGGTGTAGAAGGTCTCGAAGGGGGCGATTTCGGGGACGGCGCAGTCGGTGATTGGGGGCGCGAAGCCGTTTGGAGGGTTGCGAACGGGGTTGCAGCCTGGGAGGGCGGGGACGTTGTCGATGGGCTCGGCGACGCGCGGCGGGACCTTGCAGTTTGCACACTGTTCCGGGGTGTACTCGGAGAGGACGGGGCAGGTGGTGGCGATGTCGCCGGTGGAGACGTCGGTGCAGTTGTCGATGGCAGCGGAGAGGGTGTCGCTGTCCCAGCCGTTGACCTGGTTCGAATCAAACTGTCCAGTGGAGGAGGAAGTGAAGGGGATAAATCAGTTAACTTACGAAGACACCGTGGAAGCCGAAGCCGGTGGGGTCGCCTTGGGCGAATACCCAGGGCTGCTCACCGTAGGCGTCGTACGAGGAAAGGGTGTTGATGCTGGTGTTGAACACGAACTCCCAGGCCATGTAGATGACGCGAACGGGGTGAGTGTCGGGGCAGTTGCCGTGGTCGAAGGAGAGGTGGGGGTATGACATGTGCGAGAAGAAGTCGTGCGCGGTCAGGTTCTTGCCATCCCAGCACGAGGGGAAGTGGACAGTGCCCTTGATGGAGCTGCATCCAGCGGTCGGGATGGTGTGGCTCTCGCCGAGCTCGGGGTGGTCGGGGCAGCTGAACGAGATGGCTTGGGACATGGTGTCGCCGGTGAAGTTGCGGCGGAACGGAATGCCGGCGGCCATCTGGAGACCGTCGGGGAAGGGGTGAACATCCTGGTAGGCCTGTTCGTTCAAGCCGCGGAGTTGGCTGGGAAGGGAGAGATCAGTAGCATCGGGTGTCCAAGATCTTGCTGTAAACTCACTCGTAGACGATGGTGACAGGGCCGTCGGGGGCGAGCTCGAAGACATTGCCAGAAGGAATGATCTTGCGAAGGAAAAGCTGAGGAACCCAGTAGTTGGACATGTCCTGCTTGACGGTGCAGGACGAACAGCCGGCGTTGCGGGTCAAGTTGAAGTCCATGGTGAAGTTGATACCGGATCCGCCGACAACACGGTGGACGTGAGAAGAGACGTGGCCGGGCTCAATGACGGGGTCAATGCGCTCGCGGGCGACGGTGCCGTAGCACGGCATCTTCCACATGGCGTTGACGGTGAGCGAGAGGAAGGCCATTAGGCCGAGGAGGAAAGTGAGAGAGTGCATGGCGTCACCTTGCAGTCGATGACAAACAAGATGAAACCGGGACTGCGGGCTGGGACGGAAGTGTTGGCTGTGCTTGAGTGTGCTTGAACGAGTGCGGCAGCCAGCGAAGCGATCGTCGAAGTGATTGAAGGAGGAGGAAGAAAAGAAGAAGAAGGGCGAAAGCGAGAAGGATTTATAGCAATCACCGGCACAACTACGGCTACCAGGCCGCAATGACTCATCGGGTATTCCTGCATATAGAATTGATTTTGAGGCGCGTGATGGCGCGCTCGCGGCACGTGTGAGGTTCGCACAGTCTTCACTTTAGCACCGGATGTCCATTTCAGCCAGATCCAGAGATATTGCAGATGCATGGATATTCTGCTACTTTCCTACCGAGCTTTTCAGCCACCCAGATTGAGACGTGGCACGCGTCCCGTCCTCACTCGGCGCAGAAGTGGCGTGGTGTTGAGGACGGCGACCAAGACGTGGAGCGCTCCCAGCCCGACCGGCGTGAACAAATGAACCAAAGACATCACGCATAGATGCAACAGTAGTTTTATTCAAGCTCTGAAGGAAAATAGTACAGGTATGTCCAAGAAACAAAAGACTGCCAAGACAGCACGCCCGCCTGGCTGGCGTCCCGGCGTTTGCTGTCCTTGGGCGGATAGGCCGATAACTTCACAGCAATTCTGTCTTTTCCAAAGCAAAGCTCTGTTTTAACGAGTCATAGAGCGGCCATAGCAGGCAATTAGGATACGATGATATGTGGTTGAAGTTTGATGTTGGTTAGGGCGGCTCGCTCCCGCCGCTTCACCACACCACCGCCGTTCCCTCCTCCAGACACACCTTGTTCCTGCTCAGGGCTGGACAGAGCTCCCTTCCTCCGCACCTGCTAGACTAGATACTACTGGAGCTGCGGCTAGAGCCTATGTGACATCGTTAAGACGTGAGTATCCATCACGCGGCGTGACTTGTTTGGGCGCTGCCTGGCGCTGCTGTGTGTGCCGCGGCACGCGTCGATTGCTGTCTGCTTACCTGCGTCAGCTGCTAAGGCTCTAGAAAGGTCTGCGAGAGCCTGACCACGTGTTCGCGTTCGTTCGGTTCTGTTTGCGTGTGCTGCAACACAGTTTAAGAAAGACGGTGGCCAAACTGGATTTGCACATTGATCTTCTATACCTCTACTTCTCGTATTCTACGGCCTTTCAAGATATTCACTCACGCCATCGTCCTTCTAGCGCATCTGCCTTGTACCACACCATCCTCTGACCTTCTCTAATTAACCTTTCCTCCAGGTGCTCCTTCAGCGCAGTGACCTTAGCGCCCAAAGGCGCAGGATACGGACGCAACTCGAAGCGCTCAAGCTTTCGAACTTCGAGCAGCGCTTGAACCCATTGCGCGCCCGCGTTCGCCATCCATCCGTTGTCCTTACCAGCCAGATCTTCCTCGTCCTACCGAGTCCACGCTGGATTGCCATTCCCAACACACGGCACCATAGTCCCGCGCGCCGCCGTATGCTGGGAGTACATGGCATGTTGCAAACACCTTACAGTGATAAAGAACAGACCTCTTATTTGTCGTCTATGAAAATTGTATCCTCCTCGGTTCCCGCTGTGCCAGTTCACCCATCAGCCAGCAAGTCATACACTTACACTACCCCATCTCATCCCACTCATTCCTCAACAGAAAACTCTCTGAAATCAGTAACAGATATTTCGAATATCCCATGAGGCGCTTCGGAGCTTATTTTACGTTTTTTTGCAAAGCCTCCCACCTTCCTGGACCACCCACTCGTCACTTCCAACAGTCGATGTGGCATAGAAAACGTCCGCTGGATCGTACTTTGCTTTAATTTCCCGGAGCTTTGCGTAGTTGCTCCCGAAGAAGGCTCTCTGCCAGTTCGAGAGATTGACGTCGGCCTCGAACAAGTCAGTATATGGTCACACACGCTTCAAAATAACACTTCATACCTCATTCATATAACACCCACCCTCTGGATCCAGCGCATACAGCTTCGGTGCGTACTTGGTCGTAATGAGGTCCTGGTTCGCAACCATGTCTGAATACGGAGCGGTCAAGTTGATCGGCCTGTAGATGGAAAGGTGTCTGTCTCAGTGCCAACGAGCCTCGGCCAATGGAGACACGGGAATACTTACGTGATCATCACGGTATTGAGCAGCATGTCTCGCCAACCCGGATAGACGCCATTATCCACATCGCCTGCCACCTGCTTGGACACGTTGAACGCAAGCGTGAGAACGGAGGCCCCTTCACCCGTCAAGTTTCGGAACGTCTCCGTCACCGCAGCGTTCTGCGTCTGTACTACTTTTCGCGGAATGAACCACCCGCCGAGTAGGATGAGGCTGACTTGCTGCGGCGGCTGCATGGCATTGAACTGAGAAAGGAACTTTGGGTATTCGGTGGTGTAGTTGGTGTATTTGACTCCAAGCTCGTCGAGACGCTTGTGGTAGGGTTGGAGCAATGTTGAGAGCTCGTCCGCGGTGAGGCCTGGTGCTGTTATAGGGCTGACGGCGATTGATGTGTTCGACATGTATGTTGTAGCTTGGATGCCCTTGTCCACCTACACAGCAGCATTAATGTCAGCAAATCATCCCAACAAATGAACAAGATCTATGCAGAACCGCGTCTTCCCGAAGAGTACGCCACTTTCGGTGTTACTTACCAGCGAAGGAAGCATCTCATGCCAAGCACCGACGGCGTCCCAGTATGTGTCGGCCGAGAGACCTTCAGCAGTAAAGCTGACATTGGCACCAGAAACCGGAATGTCTTGGTGCGCCTTGGATGTCATCGAGAGAACTGCGCCATACGTGCCAGGGCCACCACCGGCCAACGCCCAGTACAGATCTGAGTTGTTCTGCCGGTTTGCAACGTGCACCTGGCCGTTGCCGTCGACGACTTCCCACTCAAGCACCTGATCGGCTGCCAGTCCGTACTTGGACGCAAGAGGGGAGTGACCGCCACCCTGAGTGTATCCGCCTAGAGCACGTGAGTACGCAAGGCCGAATGTCGGGTCAGTGAGCATATGTACCTGCAATGCCTACAGTCGGGCACGTGCCACCCACTACCGCAAGACCGTTCGCATCCGCGGCTTCGTAGGCGTCGCCGGCTAGGACTCCAGCGCCCAATTTGATTGCTTTGCCGGTGTAGTGAGGGTCGGAATAGTCGACAAAGCTGATATTGTTGAGATGATGCATCCAAAGAGCCAGAGATCCCGCTCCGGTTGATTTGCCGAGGTAGCTGTGAGGGCCGTTGTGCTAAGTATACAAAAGGTTGGATGGTAAAATCAGCAGATGAACTTACTCGTGGCCTGTGTTTCGTATAACGAGCCGAACGTTCTTCTCTTTGGCAAAATTGATGCCGGCGGCTGCATCGGCGGCGCACGAGACATTGATAGCATATCGCACGTAGTTTCCGAGCGTACACGGAGTGTCTGCAGCTGTGAAGGGATCGCAGCTGGCGTTGGCAAAGAGAGGATGCATGACGGAGCTCGAGGATTCGTAGTGCTCCTGTGGCCAGGTCCAACCGTCCTGGATCGTCTTGCATTCGGAAACGTCAAGGCTTGGATCGTGGCATGGGGTTCCAATAGGAATGGTTGCGACAAGCCGCCCGCCCACAGTCTGGTTTAACTGGTCCCATTCTGACGGCGAGGGCCAGAGAGCGTCTCCCGGAAAGTAACGACATTGGGGATCAGATGCCTTGACCCCAAAAGCGGATGCAAAGGAGACTATGGAAAGCGCAAGCTTCGAACGCATGTTGTCGACAGAGAACAGCCTGAGCTCAGGGCATCCTTACTAATTGATGGATTGCGAAGACGCTCGACTTATATAAACAGTCTGTGTTTCTCAAATGGGACCCCGCACATCATCTCAGCACTAAGGTGCACGGCCGATCTGACAGGGTCCAAGATCGGCATGTGTACACTAGCAGATGTTTAGTCTCTTTGGAAGCGAGACTGCACGTAATTGAGGAGATTTGATACCAAAACTGGTCAGCGGCCCGATGCGTTCCTTCGATGACTATACCGGATCTGGAAGCTGTGTGTGACAAGTGGCTGTCGGTCGAGAACTGGAGCATCCTTCTCGGTAGGCTCGTGCTCATCTTTGAAAGCGTGGAAAAGCCAGTCGAACCGCTCATTCCTTCCGGTCCATTTATTCAATGCTTGGATTGGCCACGAGCAGCGCGGGTGGGGTGGGAGATAAAGAGGCGGTCAGCGTCAAGACCAATGCAGGAGCTCGTCCGTCCAGGGCGCTTTCGGCATCGTTCGACGCAGATACTGCCGAATGAGAACAATGAGGTAAGAAACTAAGGAAAAGAAACGGAAAACGAAGACGAAAGAGGAATAATAGACAGGAAAGAAACTAGAATGGAGCCATGATAATCGATTCTTCTAGACACTTTCTACAAGTCCCGTCCTCCTAGGTACAGTCTTGGCCTGTATTGTCAGAGGAAGCACAATAGGACAAATGTTACTAGTGGGATTGAAGAACCCCCTGCGCAAGCATGAATCCGTGATGTGAAACTAAAACCCACAGGTTCTCCAAACCTGTTCCGTAAGATATGGTATACGAAGAAGACTATGAGGCGAATCAGCTGTCGTACGACCGATTTAGCGGCGGCCGAAGACCGATGGGGTTGGGGCCGGCGCAGAAGCAGGCGCAACGTCCGTAGCTTCCTCGGGCTCGCACATGTTGCCAGATAATCTGCCGTCCCTGATGCGATAGCCCAGCTCGCCATGCAGCAGGTTGCAAGGAATGTACTGGCAAGGGCGACTCCTCTGCCAATTCGGGCAGGGGGTGTAGATGCACGTCATTTTCGCGTCGGTGCACTCGCGGCAGGAAGGCTTGTTGCCGGAGCAAACTCTGTTGTTGACGCGGAAGCAGCGCGCACAGACGAGCGGACGGCGAGATTGCCTTTCGAGACGGTTCAGCTCGGCTTTGACGCGGTCGTAGGCTGTCTTGAGGTCAGCGTGCTTCATCTCTGAGGCGTCCAGCTTGTTCTGAAGTTGCTTGCGATTCTCGGCGGCAGTGTGTAGCTTGCTGCGGAGCTTCTCGACTTCGTTGCTGGACTGTGCGAGCTTCAGTCGCGACTCAGACGCGGCTTTCTGCTTCTCGAGCTCAAGCTTGTGATTCTTCTGTGAATCGATGATCGACCTCAGCAAACTGCCGTTCTCCTCCAGCTTCTGAACTTGCTTGTCGAGATCTTCGATGCGCCTGTCGCGGCTCTGGACTTCTCCGCGCAGATTGTCAAGGTCTTGGCGTAGGTTCTGAGACGCATCGCGGCCCGCCCTGAGTTGGGCGATCTGCGGGGGTCCATCCTGGATCTGGGCGTGCAGGTGCTGAATCTCTTGGCGCTGTTGCTCGTTCTGGGCGCGAAGAACCGACTGGGTGGTTGAGAGGGCGAAATAAACCTGCTCGTTGAGGTCGGCCGGACACGTGTTGTGCATGGGCGTCCTGTTGGAGAGGGACGAGGTGCGCGGCGGGAATGAGGAAGGGGCCATGGGGGTTGGCGGGGCAGTGCGCATGGGAGCTTGGGGGACAGAGCCCTGGGCGGCAGCGACCTGAGCCGCGTCGTTGTTGGTGGCATCACCGTCCATGAGCGTGTTGTGGAAGGTGAGCTGTCAGTTTTCGCGCCCAAGGTGGCCTGGAAATATATTACGACGGGCGCTTGGTCGGGCGGCTTATGAGGGACAAAGGCTGGGGGTTGGTATTCACTATTGTCGGGTTGAGGTCATTTGCTGGTGGACGCTGTGAATGAGTTGTGAGAGCATGCGTCTGTTTGCTGAATTGGAGTGAGACGCGTATTCGTCTTGCCTGGAGAAATTTCGAGACTTGACCAATCGTAACACATTGTTCGGCATCGTCCAATGCTCCATAGCCTTCCAGCAAGCATAGAGACGGACGATGCGTTTGCGAAAAGGTGTGGGGTAGTGCAAACGGACTTGAAACATCCGTTCGAACTTCAAAGACCCTCAGAAATGCACTAGCGCCATCCAAAGAAATTCGAGAACTCACCTTTCCCCCCCAAGTATGTTTGACTATTTCCTAGCAGCAGAAATGACTGCCGAGTGGCGCGTTGTTGCTTCATTCATTGGGTTTTGCCACAGGTGAACCTCAGATCACATGTAAAAGGCCGTGTGCCCTTTCTACGGGCAAGAGTGGAGCTGCGGATAGCCTCCCGAAAGGTGACACCCGAAGCGGCACGGGTATGGCAGCGGGTGGCTTGGTAGCTCGTGTTTGTGGAAGGTTGAGGAGCGGGTGTGCGACGGCGGCACTGGCTGGAGCGTGTATGGTATGACGGCACGCGAAGCTGCGGAACACAACCTGATCTTGCGAGTGGGCCATCGCAGCGACGAGTAGCTTTCGCATCGATAGCGCTGAGCGAAGACGGTGAGCGCAAACGGGCATGCCCCTCCCACGTCAGGGATGGGAAGAAAAGGGTTCGGCGGCAATGTACCAAGCATGGCCTGCAGGCTTGAGTTCCACAGCCGGCGACGAGGCTCGAGGGTGTCAGTGTTGAGCAGTCGCCGGCGAGGACGGCGGCGAGGTGACGTTGGAGGCGTGCAGGCGGCAGCCACAGCCGCGGCGCCGGCGGGCAACCCGGAGATCGCCAGGCGACGTTGGCTTCCCCGCAGTCCATGCCACGCGCCACCAACAACGGCGCGCCGCCCTCTGCCTCCTACACGTCCCTTGCATGCCGCGCTTCCCCATTAAAGCAGCTCGCTCTGCGGGCCCAGTGCCACCAGCGCCGCCACTCAGCGCCAGCCCCTCCCGCGCCTCGACCGCCCTGCCACCTGACCCGCCGCCGCCTCGACCGCTATTTATCTTCTGCAACGTTACACTGGCAACGCGCGCGGAGCTCTACGACGTCACTTGTTGACCTCGGCTGCCGCAGCCATGCGAGATGAAAAGCATGCTGTGCCTGAGCTGCCTCTAAAACCCCGGCCCGCCCGCCAGAAGCTGCTGCTTGTCCCGCCCATCCTTGCTTTCTCTGCCGCGGTGTATTGTCGCTTCTTCGCCTGCACTGACATCCATAGCTTCACCATGGGGCTTTCCGCCTTCGCCGCAGCTGCGGTCGGCCTCCTCTCCGCCGGAGCTTCTGCTCAGGGCAGCTCCAACATGACGCGTAGAACGCCAGACCGCCCAGTGCCCGCTTCCAACCGGCTAACCCTGCCCAGTGCTTCCCATGGTCCTTAGCCCTCTCCCTCTCGGCTCCGTGAAGCCCTCTGGCTGGCTCAGCGACCAGCTGGCTCTCTCCGCCGCCGGCCTCGCCGGCCACGAGCACGATTTCTACCCCTACGTTGCCGACAGCAGCTGGCTCGGCGGCTCCTCCGAATACAGTGGCCTCAACGAGGGCTTCCCTTACTGGCTCAACGGGCTCGTGCCCCTCGCCTACTCCACCGACGACGACCGCCTGAAGGGCCAGGTCACCGACGCCGTGAACAATGTGCTTTCACGCCAGGCCGCCGACGGTTGGCTGGGCCCCGAGACGGGCAACGCCAGGAACCTGTGGGCGCGCTACCCGTTGCTGTTGGGCATGATACAATTGGTCGAAGCAGACCCGAGTACCTGGGAGGAGCCCATTATGGGTGCCGTCGGCAAATTCCTGGACCTTATGCTGAGCATGCTGCAAAACAACTCGACCGGCTATCTTTGGCACGATGGCGACGCCCTTAGCGAGGGAGATACCACCTGGGGGAGAGTGAGGGTGCAGGATCTACTGATTGCGCTGCAGTGGGTCTGGGAGCGCGACGACACGACCGACGATCTGAGGGCAAAGCTGGCAGAGTCGATGCAGATTTTGATCGATGGTTCTCTCAATTGGGCTGATTGGTGGCAGGACGGTGTGTTCATCAAAGAGGATCTGAATTTCCTGACAACGGAGGAGGGCAATGGGCCTCGCTACCCCTACGAGCATGGTGTCAATAATGGACAAGGTAAGTCTGGAGACTCTGTACATCTTCGCCTCCCAAAAGCCCAAAAACGCTGCTACACTAAAATCTGGCACCCAATGTCTCTCGTCACGTGCAGCTTCTGTCACCACTCGGCCATTTCCCTTCCCTGCCCTGCATATTCTGACTTTCACAGGTCTCAAGGCACTCGCGGTTTTCCGCCGCTTTACGAAGAATGACACGCTGGTGGATATCACCCGCCAAGGCGTAGACTGGACGTTCCAATACCATGGCGCTGCTCACGGTGCCATTCTTGCTGATGAGCGGCTTGCTGGCTTGGCACCTTACTACGGGTATATTTGTCGTCATACCTGAATGAAGCTCTACTAACTTTCTTTGCAGATCCGAGACATGTACGCTGGTTGAGACTATGTACTCTTTCAGCTATCTTTACCAAGCTCTCGGCGACAACGATTACGCCGACCGTGCCGAGCTCGTTGCCTTCAATGCTTTGCCCGCCCAGCTCTCTCCCAACTGGTGGGCCCGTCAATACGTCGGAGAGCCCAATCAGGGCTATTCCAAACAACTGGACGACAAGCCGTTCTGGAATGTCAACACTGTTGGCCAAACTTACGGCGTCGAGGTCGACTATCCTTGCTGCACCGTCAACCACCCCCAGGGCCTGCCGAAGTTCCTCTCCCACTCCTACGCCAGACTCGGAGACAACGACATCGCTCACATGCTTCTGAGCCCCGGCACCATGACAACCAACCTAACAAGCGGGCAAATAACAGTCAACTGCGACACCGACTACCCCTTCTCCGACACCCTCACCTACACCATCACCAGCACCTCCACCTCCACCTTCCACGTCCGCGTCCCAACCTGGGCCGACGTCTCCTCCTCCACCCTCTCCCTCAACGGGGCCTCCCAGCCACTCTCCCCGGACTCCACCACCGGCCTCCACGCCGTCGCGCTCCCCGCCGGCACCTCCACCATCACCTACACCCTCTCAGCCCCACTCACCACCATCCCCCGCGCCAACGACACGCTAACCGTCCAACGCGGGGCCCTCATCTTCGCCCTCTCCATCCCCTCCACCAACACCTCGTCCCCGGCCAAGAAATACACCGACCCCACCGCCAACCTGCCCGGCGCCCCACCCGACGCCGTCGATTGGCAGCTCCTCAACGCCTCGGCGTGGAACGTGGCCGTCGACCCGGCGTCCTTCGTCTTCCGCTCCGCGCTGGATAACTCGACGACGGCCGATCTGCCGAACCCGATCTTCGCGCCCGGGGCGCCGCCGGTGTGGGTCGAGGCGCAGGGGTGCGAGATCGGGGGCTGGGGGATTTACAAGGGCGTGTTGGACGTGCCGCCGCCGAAGGCGGAGAGGGCGTGCGTGGGGAATGTGACGACTTATCGGTTGGAGCCGGTGGGGGCGGCGAAGTTGAGGTTGATGGATTTGCCGACGATTGCGTTGGGGGGGTCGTAAATGGATGAGGCGGGGAAGAAGTTGATATAGCGTTCTTTCCTGCTACATCTGTTCGTTTTGATTGCGAACTAATGGTTGGCTGATTTGAGTATCTCAAGCGGTAACGATATTGCCTTGAGGCACCATTAGCATCGTATAGTCGAGGAAAGGACCTATTTTGAACCCCACCCTTACGAACATAATCTTTCGAAGATCTGCCTGGTGCGGTTAATGAGAACTTTTCTGCCGTTGTCATAACTCTAGTCATCATCTGAACTTTCTTTGGGTTGATTTGGGTGGAAAAACGCTATTCATCTATGGTTGCTAAGGGCAGATTTTAAAAAGAGAAGTCAAGTAAGCTCGAAACTTGTTATTTCAAAATTCTGGCTCCAGTCTAGTGGAGCAAGCACTCCTTACTTCCTCTTCGCGAACAGCGACATCCGGTATTCGGTCGTTCCGGCATACACCTGAAGGTCTTCCAAAGCCTGCTTCCCTTCCCGCTCAATCGTCGCCCGAATCTCCTCGCTCCGTGGCGTAATGCTGCACTTAAAAGGCCTTGGTCTCCAATTAAGCCCATTCCTAGCAGAAAAAAACAGTCAGTATCCCTTCTCAACCACATATCCCACGCCCAGCAACAAACTCACGTATAATCATCAATATCCACCTCCACCACCCCACCCCCCTCCCCCCTCGCCCTCTCAATCCTATACCCCCACAACAACCTCGCCACACTAACCCAAGTCCCCTGCTCCGCCAACCCCTGCCCCGAACAAACCCGCCTCCCCCACCCAAACGTCATATACCCCCTCTCCCCCGGAAACGGCCTCGCCAACCCCCCTCCCGCCAAAAACCTCTCCCCCGGCGCGAACCGATCCGGCTCCGGAAACTCGCGCTCGTGGTGATGTATCGCCCACACGTTGCCCTGCACCCACGTCCCCCGGGGAATCAGGTACCCGGCGAACACGTCGTCTCGGATGGGGGCGTGCGGCTGCCCGCCGATGATGGCGGTGCTGCGCCATCGGAGGACTTCCTTCACGAAGGCGCGGACTTGTGGTAGGGATTCTTCGTCCGAGAGGCGGGGGCTGCGGGTGGGGCCGATGACGCGATCGAGTTCTGCCTGGACGGGGGCGAGGGTGGAGGGGAAGGCGCAGCAGGCGAGGATGAAGGTGATGAGGGTGGAGGAGGAGGTGTCGGAGCCGGCGCCGAAGAGGTTGCCGGTTAGGGAGCTGATTTCTTCGGGGTCGAGGGAGTGGGTTGGGGCCGAGGAGAAGAGGTGGTGGACGAAGGGGGGGGTTGGGCCGGGCGGCGGGCGGGCGGCGGCTTCGGTCGCGAGGGCGTGGAAGAAGCGGTGGCCGCCTTTACGACCACGGGCGCCGAGGCCGTGCTTCCAGGGGGCGAGGGAGGTGGGGAATTTGGAGAGGACTGGGGGGTGGGGGTTGTTAGTTGGGGGGGTTTGGGGAGGGGGGTGAGGGAAGTGGAGTGTGGAGGCTGCTTGGTTGACATGTAGGAATGACAGGCGAGTAAGAAGAAGTGGGCAATGCTTGGGAGGCATGCGAAAGACATGTTATAAATTGAAGGAGTGTCCTGGGCGAACCAAGCAATGCTCGAAGCACTCGAGTGCTTGCCTACAGCGTGCACACCCTGGTCCGTTTCGGGGGCAAGTGGAGATGGGGTGGGCTTACAAGGGAAGGTTTCCATGAGCATTGGGAACTTCTTGCCTGCGCTTCGTCAGCCGGCCGCCATGCTCCTACGTGCGTGCAGCAAAGAGCACACATACCCGGCACATTCAAGTCCGCAGCAAGATGCATCGCGGCAATGACCTCCGTGATGATCGGATCCTCCGGGCTCGCCACCCGCCGGCCAAACGCAATGATGCTCACGACGCTCGTGGCGTAGCGCTCGAAATGCTGGACGTACTTCTCCGGGCTCGACAGCAGGTCCAGCGCCACGACCTTGCTCTCGTCGTCCTGGAACTGGGCGTACTTGCGCACCTGCTGGATGCCGACGCCCGCATGCATCAGCTTGCGGTGCACGCGCCACCTGTCGCGGCCGGCCGGCGTGTCGGTATACATGTTGAGCAGGTTCTTCTGGCCGGCGCCCAGTTCGGCGAAGACGACCATGCGCGGGCGCGAGCAGTAGATGCCGGCGCGCTTGTCGAGCAGCTCGGAGGCGGTCCAGGCATCGTTGATCCAGACGGTGGGGTTTCTGTGGGGGGCGGACGCAGGAGGTGGTGAGCGGAAGGGCAGGACTGAGGATGCGGAGGTTCGAAGCGGTCTTACCTCCCGATCCAGTAGGTTAGCAGGGGAGACTTGTAGTGCTTGGACAGTGCTTCGAAGTATATCCAAGGCTTCTCGTCGGGCAGCTGAAACGTGTTTCCGACAATGGGCCACGGGAACGGCCCTGGAGGCTGGGAGCAGCGTCAGAGTGGAGTCTATTGTGCGCGACGTCGTTGAAGGGGCGAGTGTATGTACCATCTTCGCCCGCAAGTACAGCATGTGCGCATAGTCAGCCAGCAAGACCAGCAAGGCTGCGCAGGCCGAGGCCCACACAGGATGCTGGACGAACACCTCAAGCATAGTTTCTTCTGGCTCCGTATGCGAGATTTAGTTTCGAGGCTCCACAGACGATGCTATTGAGAGGATGGACCTTGCGCCGACGCCGAGAACGTTAGGTGTGGCAGCTCCAGCGTCACGCCCTCTCTGAGCTGGCAGCATACCACTCATAAGGCGCTGTCATATCCCGCCGGCTGCCTTGCGGATGCAAAGTGCCGACCGGCAGTTGGGGAACCTGTGTGATTCAGCGGCTGGGAGACGCTGTCTTCCTCCGCACGGAATCCCTGGCCTGCAGATTGCAGAGTGTGGGGTGGCGGGCGCCATTCCTTGTCTGCACAGGCAGTTTGCGGGGAAGAGCTGCAAGGGGGCCTGTGGTTTTATCGCTCGCGCCGTATGATCGTCCGTCTTGCTGCCTTGGAACGGAAAAGTATCAGGGATAAACAACAGGGCGTGTAAACAGCGAACGTCGGGTGCGAGTCTTTCTTCTCATGCCGCCGCCACCCTCTGGATATTGGTCTATACGAGCTGCGCAGAAACTTGGCAGCTGGTGGCACCAGCAGAAAGGAACCTGCGTCACGCTGTGCCCAGCGCTTGCCGTAATCTCTGGTCGTCGCTTCAGAACAGGCAAGTCATCAACCCTCTCCTCCCGCTTCGGGATGCTTATCACAGGGGAAATGGCTGGAACGGCTCGACTGCCCGTCTCACCAATCCCCCTGGCGGCATTGGACCACACTCTTTGCCTGTGCCATCCCATGTCCATCAACGTGGTCACTGGGCTGCCATGGGCTTTGACGCGACACAATGATTGCAGCACAGTTGCCATAGCGCCCCGCTGCACCCTTGCGGGTGCACTACCCCAGATTCCCCGCAGACAGAGTTCGGCCACAAACCAAGGACGCAGAACTCAATCTCTATTTGTAGCCATCGCTTGAGTTGTTTTCCCGTTTAACAGAGCTTATCCTTCTGTCCTGACTCTTGACATCATCCCTCTCTCTCCTCATCTTCCCCCCAGATACTGCTCGGCGACGAGTTCTTTGACCCCAAGACAAGATGGCGGACGTTAAGCATGAGAGTTTCTTTTCGCATTGGAAGATGCTTCTTGCTTGTTCGCTGGTATCCATGTGTCCGTTCCAATATGGTCTTGACTTCGGTCTCATCGGCGGCTTGCAAGCCATGCCAGGCTTTCTAGAGGTAAGTCATGTCAGATGAAGGCCCTCAATGAAACCATCATCTCACGTGAATACCAGGTCTTCGGCCACAAGGACCCTACCAGCCCAATCGGCTACAACATATCCACCGGCCGCCAACAACTGATATCCTCCTTGATGACGCTTGGTGCCTTCATCAGCTCCTCCTCAGCCGGTAAAAACGCTCCATAAATGATACTTCGGCAACTACTAATGTTTCGCCAGGCCCCGTCGCCACCGTCATCGGCAGGAAGATGGCCATCTGGATCGCATGCATCACCTGCATCGGCGCCAACGTGATCATGATGGCCACAACCAGCATCGGCGGCCTCTACGCCGGCCGACTGATCCTCGGTCTCGCAAACGGCATCTTCATGACCTTCGCCCAGCTCTACCTGCAGGAATGCTCGCCCGCCCGCTACCGCGGCGTCATGCTCGCCGCCTTCCAATGGTGGACCTCCATCGGCTCCCTCGTCGGCACCATCGTCGACAACTTCACCGCGCCCCTCCCGGGCGTCGACGCGTACATGATCCCCCTTGGCCTGATCTACATCCTCCCCTGCATCATGATCGTGGCCCTGTTCTTCGTCCCCGAGAGCCCGCGCTGGCTGCTGCAGCACGGGCAGCGCGAGAAGGCGCACCGGTCGCTGCTGTGGCTGCGGCCGAACAAGGACGCGGCCGATGCGGAGATTGTCGAGATCGAGCAGGCGATTCGGACGGAGGAGATGCTGGCGACGGGGACGGCGATTAGTGATCTTTGGAGGAATTCGGTTGATAGAAGGAGGACGGTGTTGGCGGTTTGTGCGATTTCGACGCAGGCGGCGTCGGGGGCTATGTATATGATTGGTGAGCTTTGTTTTATATCTTCCCTCGTTCGATGGCTATCCTGGACTCGGATGTGGTGTAGATTCTGTTCTTGAAGACCGAAGGCTGACTTTAAAATAGCTTACGGGACTTATTTCTTCGAGATGGCTCATATCGGCGACGCCTTCAAGAACTCGTGCATTCTCAACGGCGTTGGCGTCGCGGCAATCGTCATCAACACGTTCGTCATCTCACGGTTTGGACGCAGACGTGTGTTCTTGATGGTTGGCATGTTCCTCTGTAAGTTCTCCCTCGACGGTCTGTATTGTGGAAGACTCACATCTGGAGTAGGCGGCGCAACACAACTGATAATCGCTGCCGTTTACACTGTGCAACCCGGAACGGTGCAAACCGGAAAGGTGATTGTTGGGCTTTCAGTCGTTTACATCGTCGGCTATAACGTTAGAGCTGCCTCCCCTGCTTCTGTTGCCTTGACTGACGCCTTCAGGGAATGGTCGCAACGTACGCATGGCTGTCTGGTGGAGAAATACCCTCCCAAAGACTTCGCTCTTACACGTTCGGTTTTGCAGCATCGCTTGGGTTCCTCGGTGCCGTAAGTTGACTACCATTTGAGCTTCCGTTTGAACATCTGCTCACTCTTCATAGTGGCTGGCCACCTTCACCGCCCCGTACTTTATCAACCCAGAAAGTCTTGGCTGGGGTCCCAAGTACGGTTACATTTGGGCACCGTCATGTTTCTTGACTGTCATTTGGGTGTTCTTCTTCTTGCCTGAAGTCAAGAACCGTACGCTTGAGGAGATTGACGAGATGGTGAGTCTTTTTTCTGAGAGAAGCTGAGTGACTCTGTTGACAGTTGTAACTCAGTTCGAGATGCGTCTGCCTGCGCGTAAGTTCAGGAAGTACGTCTGTACCGGCCGAGTCCATGCAAATCGGGACAGTAAGTCGACGGTGGATGAGATGGAGGATATTTTCTCGAACGAAAAGGCCACTGCGGCAGCGACTATCAGTGTCAAATAATGGGTTGGCAACGTAATGTTTTGACCACTCAGGCAATGGCAGAGATGCGATGACGAAGGACGTGTGTTGAGGGAGGGAGGTGTTTTGCGAGGGAGACCTGCATACGATAATAGGACTACTCTACGCTATGCTAAAGCGAAGCTCTAAAAGAGCCAGCGGAGCCGCTGAGCTGCTTAGCAACATGATCAAACACGTCTTCGGCATACTTCTCCGCGTCAAACTCAAAGATCCAATCCTCGCGTGGCAACTGAATGCTCGCAGGATCATTCTTCACCTTCTCCCAGTCCGTCTTGTGCCACATGTCTCGCGTCGTCTCACCCGTTTTCTGCACCTTCTTGACTCTATCGTACCGGATCTCCTGATACGCTCGCACGCCCAAAGGTGCGTTTTCCTTCCCGGCTCTTCTCAACGCCACAGCAATGGTGACACCGTCCTCCATAGCCTGCGTCGCGCCTTGCGCACTGGTCGGCAAGAACGGATGGGCCGAGTCTCCCAACAGCGCAATCCTGCCGCGCGCACTCGTCCACGTCGGCAGCGGGTCTCTATACACCAGCTTCCAATCCACCAACGACGGAGTCTTCTCGACGATAGCCCTGCACATGGGATCCCAGTCCTCAAGGACCTTGTAGACATCCTCCAGCCTCCCGGGAAACGACCACGACTCCTCGATGTCGGCCTCGTCGCGGTGGGTCAGCACCCAACAGCAGTCCCTACCGCCCTTGATGGTGCTGAACAGGAAGTGCACGTCCGGCCCGATCCAGCCGTTGAAGGTGTCGCCGTGCGCGCAGAAGTGCCGCGTGCGCGGGTCGGCGACCATCTTCTCGTTGGAGAACCAGGCGCGCCACACGGCGTAGCCGCTGCTCTTGGGTTTGTCGTCGAAGCCGAGGACCAGCTCGCGGGCTTTGGAGCGGACGCCGTCGGCGCCGAGGACGACGTCTGCGGTGACCTGGATGTGTCTCGTTAGTTCGATACGCAAAGGTTTCTTTTCTTTTTCTTGGTCCGCACCTTCGACCCATCTTGCAGCACTATCCCGGCTTTCTGCTCATCCTCGAAGTACTCCGCAATCTTCTGCCCCAAATGAATCGGGATCCCCAGCTCATTCCTTGCATACTCAAACACGACGGTATGCAGCTCGCCCCGGTGGCCGTTGAAGACGGGACTCTCGACCTGGCGCGGCGGGGTCTTCTGGGTGATGATGTGCTCGCCGGTGTACTTGTGGATCCTGAAGCCGTAGTTGCGGAGGTCGATGCTCAGCGGGCGCATGCGCTCGGCAATCTTGCCGCCGGCCCAGCGGTAGATGATGCGTCCGGCGTTGGGCCCGAACGAGATGATGTCGCCCAGGCTTTTGAGCTCGGGAAAGGCCTCGTAGATCTGGACGGTGTGGCCTTGACGGTGGCACTCAATTGCGGCGGTGAGGCCGCCGAAGCCTGTGTGCTGTTAGTCTATGTTTGCTTAGTGCCTGGTAAACAAAAGGCGAAATGGTGGACTGACCGGCTCCCACAATGATGACTTCTATCCCCGTCTTCGGGCGAGGGTTTTGATGCGCGTAATTCGTCATGGTCTTGGTTACTCCAGAGGAAATCTATGGTTCACAGCACTGGATCCGAGCATTGTACCGCATATGAACCCAGCTCCCACAGCTTTTGCTCGACCAGAGTCTCACTGCTCCGGCACTGTAGCTCCGGCTGAAGCAAATCAGCACAACTGCCGACATGACGCTACTAATGCAAGGGGGCGCCCGGGGAATCTGGGGTAACGGAGTCTCCAGCGCAGAAAGGCCGGCCATCCGTGTACCCCACCTCGCCGAACCCCGCACTGCCGCTTGGGAACGAGCACGCGCCGCGCCGGTCGCTGGGCATCTATTTCTGCCTCCGACGATGGGGGGCTCGGCTGCATGATGCCGACGCTAGGTGTGGGTCGGTCCGCCGTAGCTGCCCGTGTTTGGCGTCCGATACCTGACGTTCGCCGGTGGACTGTGGCGTCGTGGGGGCTCTGCTTACGAGAGCTGGTGCCTGCGGGCTTCTCCAACAGCTTGAGCGGGGTTGGAAGGTTAAGATACGAGACTTCTTGAACCTTAACCTGTTGGGCAGGAGTTCGCAGCATTAAACTTCCGGGCCCGGGATCCTGTCGCGGCACGCGCGAGCGATATCAATACGTACACAGCCGCAATCCTCAACCCGTCTCACTCGCCTGAGCTTCTGTTCGGAAGAGAGCAAACCTTAGCAACATGACGTCTCATCCGGAATGGGGCTTTAGAACGAAAGCCACGGACGCGGCCACCGCTTTTGCCGACCAGATCAAAGGCCGATATAGTCAGTAGCGCCCCACCACCTCCCCTCCCCTCCAACCCCAAACGCCCACCTACCAACCCACTCCCAGTCCTCATCACAGGCGTAAGCCGCAACAGCCTCGGCGAAGCCACCGCCCTCGCCATCGCCGCCCACGACCCCGCCCTCCTCATCCTCGCCTCGCGCAGCCAATCCAAACTCGACGAAGTAGTCTCGGAAATCCAGTCCATCCGGCCCTCCACCGCCGTCAAGACCATCCTCCTGGACCTCCTCTCCCAAGCCTCGGTCCGGCGCGCCGCCGCCGAGATCTCCGCCTCCCTCCCCCGCCTCGACCTCCTCATCAACAACGCCGGCATCGTCACCCAGTCGCGCCGCACCTCCCCGGACGGCATCGAAGCCCAATTCGCAACAAACCACATCGGCCCCTTCCTCCTGACCAACCTCCTCGCGCCCAAGCTCCTCGCCGCCGCCTCCGACGCCTCCGCCACTCCCGGCGCCACCCGCGTCATCAACGTCAGCAGCCTGGGGCTACGCCTCTCGCCGGTAAGGTTCCATGACTACAACCTCGAGGGCCGCGAAGTGCCGCCGGAGGAGCTGGGACCGCCGGATGAGGTGCTGCCAAGTGGGTTCGCGGGCGATGTGGAGGGGTATGCGGGGTTTCGGGCGTATGGGCAGAGCAAGACGGCGAATGTGCTGTTTGCGGTTGGGGTGACGGAGAGGATGCGTGGGAGGGGGGTGCTGGGGTTTGCGTTGCATCCGGGAAGTGAGTTTGTGGTAGCTTTTGGTTTCGCTCGCTCGTTCTCTCCCTTTTTTTTTGCGGATTTGCTGACTGGTGTTGTGGGGAGGGCAGGTATTTGGACGAATTTGAGTAGGGATCTTAATAAGGATGGGCTTACGGCTATTGAGGGCACGGCGGCGGACTGGAAGAGCCCGGATGAGGGCGCGTCGACGATTATCGTGGCGGCGTTTGATCCTGCGTTGAATGGTGAGTGAGAGATGATGGGCATGGAAGAGGGTGATGCTGATTGGTGCGCGGCAGAACCGTCGGGTAGCTTTTTGTCGGATTGCCAGTACTACAGCCCGCCAGCCTATGCAACGGATCCGGAGCTGGCCGAGAGGCTTTGGAACTTGAGCGAAGAGCTGGTGAACGAGAGGTTTGAGTATTCGTCGAAGCTCTGAATTGGCTCGTGGCGGGGGATTGACGCGTGTTGGTCATTGGTGGCTTCTTGGAGATACAAGACTAGCATTCATTCCAGATGCCTTATTGCGTGGCATGAGAGCACTTGCAAATACAACGCCAGCACGAGTGGAGAAGTCGGCCCCGAAATGACCAACAAAACACAGCCCGCAGGATTCCCCGTTTCCGATGGCCGGCAACTGTTTCACCGTCTTCCTCGCAAGGATTACGCGGCCGTTTGCCGATTGACTCGGACTTGTGCGGCTGTTGGCCGTTGGGCCGCGTGCTTGTTTCGTATGGCCACTCATCCCATTGGCCTCGATGCCGTCCTGGATCGTAGATGGCCCGTTTCACCGACTTTGCCATGGTTGTGTTCACAAGTTCCATCTCTTTTCCGAGGTGCCAGACCATGGGAGATCTATTCAAAGTTCGGTCTTTGTTTCCCTCCAAGCTTCGCCATCCCTGAAACTTGGTCACACGCTGCTTGGGCCCGTGGTTGCCGACTCATCGCACGACATGTCGACCAACAGAGACACGGCTGCGACGAGGCTCGAACCCATTTCTCCACAGCCAGCGGACACCCACCCCGCGGAGCAGTCGATGCGGAAACACGCGGAGATGGACGAAAACAAAGATGGTGAGACGCCGGACGGGGGAAACGCTCCGAACGCCGCCATCCTTAAGGCGTTCACTCTTCTCACGGGCTTGACCAGTCACACACCACGTTTTACCCAACGTTATTGCTGCTCCTCTGCCAAAACAGAACTGTCTCATCTAAAGCGTCTCGCAACATCGAACACCCCTTTTGCCTGCCAGACTCACCAGAACCCACCGAAACTCTCTCACCGCAAAAACAGACTACTTCGATTAGCTTCGCCCGGCGCGAGCAGAGAGGGGGAACTCAAAAAGCTGAGCAATGAACGTCCTCCCCGGCAGGCAGCCATCTCTCACCAGCAAAACGATAGCGCACGCAAACCTCTCTCCCCCACATCCTCCAAAATGGACAGCCCAAAGCCCGCATCGCAAATGGCGCGGAACGGCACTACGTGCAACCATCACAAACACGGACGTCGTGCACCAGTGGACGGTTATACTCCTGACTCGTGGGTGCGTGTCCCATCATCTGTGTCCCCAAAAGCGCCTGCGTGCTAAGACGTTGCTGTCCAAACAGACATGCTGCAAGTGCTGGACCGACTACCAGGGAGTCTACACGAACCAGTGCATGAACTGCGGGCACATCATGTGCAGCAGCTGCCCGCAGATCTGATCCGAGATGCTGCAAGCCAGGTTACTCGACGGGGAAAAGGTCGACGGACGCAATGACGATCCTTTCGATGCAGGATGATGTAACGAGCTACGACGGCACGCGACTGGTTTATGTTTTGACGACATAGACATCACGACAAAAAAGACCAACTGCGGACGGCCTGTGCTGAGATGGTAGATCGTGGAGGATGATGGTATCTTCGTTCGCGTCAAATAAGTTCAGCACATATACATACCTTCGTTAGCAACCGAGCGAAAAGTAATCGGCACTGCTTTGCGCATGCTTCGTTTCCACTATGGTCTTGTTTCCTTCAAGGTGTGACTTGAAACCAATAAAGCCACGCCATCCAGGTATGAAAGGGACATGAACAACTGACAGATAATGAACAACTCCACCGCAAACAAACCCTTTGCTGTTGCTCCTGCTGCCTGAGGCACCAACTACTTCTTTCACGAGATCCACTCAAAAGCTGTCATTGTGTAACAATCCCCCACAACATGTCATTGACTGAAACCCGACGTCGCATGTGAAAGCACCGGAAGTATCGGGTGCCATTCCGAGTACTTATCAGGCAGCACACTTTGCTCTGGTAGAACACGCTACCAACAACACTTCGGTCGACCCTAGCCAAAGCACTTGCAGCAAGCTGAACAGACAGCACAACTGCCAAGAGCCAGAACAGCACACATACACACAGAATGTGTAGCCTTTGGACTGAGCCGGTTGTCGAGGCTTGGCTTTGCTGCGTCTGTTTAGTCGAGAATCCACTGTCCACAATCACTTGTATTCACTGCTCCCATGACGAGTGCTACAACTGCTTGCTGATGTATGGTCTGTGGTTTGGGATCTCTGCGACAAGCAGACAAGGCAGGATTGATCCGGCTGGTTCTATGCTAGATGAACGTGGTTGAGGAGCTGGCGGGGTGTCCTTAAAAAGCGAGGATTTTTTCCTAGCGCTTGGTTTTTGTAGTTGTTCTTGCTTGAGCACTTGTTGCGGCTTCAAATAAAATCGACTGATTCTAACATAAGTGTCTGATGGCATGTCTACCTCGTACGTGTAACCGACGTTCCCGTTAGCGTACCGGTACTTCGGTCCCCTATATGCGATGATAAGATGCTCAAGGATGTTGATTTCCAGTATGTACATACAACCAAGCAAACAGAGTGTCCAGACAGCAAAACAAGACGTCCAACCAGCAACAGCCAACAATAAAAAAAAACAGAGAAAAGCTCCGATCATCCCCCCCTCTCCCTAAACACCAACCTCAACTCCCCACACTCAAAAGTAAAATGATCCCTACTCCCCCCCAACAACCTCCCCCCGTCCTCCCCCCCGGCAAACCCCACCTCAAACGCACAAATCAACTTCGCAACCACCAGCCTCAATTCCATCAACGCAAGCGGCCTCCCCACACACCCATAAACCCCCGCACTAAACGGCGCAAACGCCTTTTCGCACCTCACCCCCCCTCCATCCCCACCTGGCGCATACCACCTCTCCGGCCAAAACTCCTCCGCCCTCTCATACGCCCTTTCACATCTCCCCACCACATAAGCCGGACACCACACCACCGCCCCTCCCGGCACAGCCTTGCCCCCTGGTATCGCCAGGCCTTCGGGCGGAGTGACGCGTTGGAGGGCGGTGGGCACGGCGGGGTGGAGGCGGAGGGCTTCGTTGATGACGCCGTTGAGGTGGGGGAGGTCTTGGAGGGCGTGGTGGGGGGGGAGGTGGCCGGTGGGGGTGAGGTGGGGGAGGAGTTCGGTGTGGAGGAGGTGTTGGTGGTGGGGGTGGAGGGAGAGGTGGTAGAAGATGTGGGTGAGGGTTGCGGCGGTGGTGTCGCTGTGGTATCGGGTGAGTTGTGGTGGTGGTGGTTTTGGGGTGGGGGACGACTCACCTTCCCGCTACGATGATGAGGCGAGAGTCTGCTTGGAGCATTTTGAGTTCGCGGTCTGTGAGTTGTCGGTCTTTGACGGGCTCGATCAGCGCGGACATGATGTCTGGGACCTCGGGGGTCGTCTTCATCCGCTCGTCCAGCTGGCTGGAGCAGTATTTGATGAAGTTCCAGTAGCCCGGAGCAACCCCCGGAATGGCGGCGAGCATGCGAAAAGCCCACGTCGGAACTAACAACGCCCATCCGTCAGCTCTCTCTCTCTCTCTCTCTCTTTTCCTCCGCCGCACCGTCAACCGCGCCAAAAAAAAAGAAAAAAAACTCACTGAAGAAAGCCAACGGCTGCATCCCCTCATTCAGCAACTGAATAGCAAAATGCTCCTCCCCCCTCTCCAACATCCCAAACGACTTCCCAAACGCCAAATCCCCCATCACATCGTACGAAAAGTAGTTAAACCACCTCGACGCATCGACCGGGCGCCCCGAAAACGCAGCCAACCGGCGCACCAGCGTCTTGCTAAACTCCTGCACACGCCCCTCATACCCCCTCACCGCCCTCTCACTAAACGCCGCCCCCCACACCCTCCTCCGCGCATCATGATACTTGCGATCCCGCGACGTGTGCATCGACGTCAGCGGGGCGTCGTTATCGTACCAAGCCGCCTTCCCACACCTAGACCCATACCCATAGATCGCAGGCACGGCGGCGGGGTCCGCGATGCTGAGCTCGTTGGAGCCGACGCGGACGTAGTCGCCGTAGCGAAGGTGGAGGGCGTGGAGGGTCTTGTAGGCCTGCGAGTTGCGGATGTGGAGGGGGAGGTAGAAGGAGGTGAGGCGGGCGAGGGGGGGGCCGGGGAAGGTGTTGAGGGGGTGGAGGAGGGCGCGGTAGAGGAGGAGGCTGGTGTAGAGGCCCGTGAGGTAGCTGCTCAGGAGGGTGGTGGCGGTGCGGGTGGCGGCGCCGAGGGGGTAGGGGTGTTCGCCCGTGCGGGTGAGGAGGAAGATGGTGAGGGCGTAGGTGAGGAGGAAGAGCTGGAGGTAGCGGAGGCCGTGGAGGTGGTGCTCGGAGCGGTTGAAGTAGAAGACGTGGGTGACTATTCCCACCAGGGCGGCGGCGCCGTACGCGTAGAGCGGTGGTGCTGCATCGGCCATGGTGCGGAGAGGGAGGAGAGTAGGAGACGGGGAGATAGGAAGAGAGAGGCCGTGTTCGCTCGTGCTTTATACCTATCTTTTGAGCATGATGTCCTATCTCGAGCAATAGCCGAAGCCCGCACCGCTTGACGTGTGAGGCGGGTTAGAGGCATCACGGAAGCAGGTTGACGGCTCCGGACCGCCATCCGTGTTACGGTGGGGTCGGCAAACAAGCTCTCGATGCGGGCCGGCGGGCGTGGGGCAGGGGACGAAGTGTGGCCTGGAAGTGACCTGGCCAGATGCGCATGGCGGGCGCGGCGCTAGCTCTGCGAGAGGCAATGCTAAGTGGCATGACGGCGGCTGGGCCAGCAAACGGGCGGCGGAAAGTGCAGCGTTATTGCGGCGGTCCCTGTGCTTGGCCGCACCATCCTTGTCTCCGCTCAAAATTCCCGGGTACGAACGCGAGGAAGTGAAACGGCCAGCAGGGCTCAACAGGGGATGCAGCGGTACAGTCTGCGTCAGATTTTTCTTCCACGCACCCCGCCTTCACGTGGCTTTTCTCCGCAACCCCGGAGTCGATCACTGCGGGGGAAGCGCCGAGTCGAGCATCGAGTCATAATAATCTCGTTATTTGCTGCCCTATCCGCCGCTCCGTTCCAGCCCCTCAGAGCTTGACAAGGACCGTCTTCTGCTCCAGGAAGTTGTTCAAGCTGTGCATCATGCCCTCCCTGCCCACGCCACTGGCCTTGTACCCCCCAAACGGCATATCCGCCGCATGCGTCGGGCTCGTGCAGTTGACACCCACCGAGCCCGACTCCAGCCCCTTGGCGACGCGAACAGCGCGGCTCAAGTCCTTCGTGTACACCGACGCGTACAGCCCGTACTCGGTATCGTTCGCCTTCCTTAGCGCCTCCTCCTCCGTCTTGAACACGCTGATGTTGACCACCGGCCCGAAGATCTCCTCCTTCATCGGCCGCGAGTCCTCGGGCAGGTCGGTGAAGATGTGCGGCGTGACAAAGTAGCCCTTCTTGTCGTCGGCCTTCCCCTCCTCGCCGCCCAGGATCAGCTTGCCGCCCGCCTCCTTGCCGAGCTGGATGTAGCGGTTGACCGTCTCGAACTGGATGGCGTCGGCCAAGGGCCCCATCTCAGTGCCGTCAGCCGTCGACGCGCCGATGCGGACATTGGCGAAGTTATCCTTGAAGGCGGCGATGAAGGCGTCCGCCACCGTGTCCTGCACGTAGATGCGCGAGTTGGCCATGCACACCTGGCCCGTGTTCCACGACATGCTGACCTGCGTCTCCTTGGCCGCCTGCGCCAGGTCCGCGTCCGCGAAGATCAGCGACGGCGACTTGCCGCCGAGCTCCAGGTAGACGTTCTTGAGGTTCGACTTGGCCGCCGCTTCGGTGATGAGGCGGCCGGTGCGGCCCGAGCCGGTGAAGGAGAGCACGCGGACGTCCATGTGCGACGAGAGCGTGGCGCCCGAGACGGGGCCGTGGCCGTGGAGCACGTTGATGACGCCCGGCGGGAAGCCGGCTTTCTCGATCAGCGTGGCGATGTGGGCGGACTGTGCCTCGTGTGTCAGCGAGAACCGAGTCGAGAGGGCGCGAGGGGGGGAGGGCTTGCCGTCAATGGCGCCTTCTCGCTGCTCTTCAGCACCACCGTGTTGCCGGCGGCGATCATGGGCGCAGTCTTCGAGCCGAAGAAGATGGCCGGGCCGTTCCACGGAATGATGGCCGCGGCGACGCCGTACGGCTGGCGGAACGTCATGGACAGCATGCCGGGCGTGTTCAAGCTCGTCGACCCCTGGGCGTCCCAGCCGACCTCGGCGAAGTGGTCGAAATGGTCGGCGCACATGTGGCTGTCGATGTACTCCTTCAGCGGACGACCCATGCTGACCGCCTCCAGGTACGCCAGCTGGTCGTGGCTCTCGCGGATCAGGCCCGCCAGCTTCTTCATGTACTTGCCGCGCTCGGTGGGCGAGAGGGCCGCCCATGCTGGCTGCGCCGCCTTGGCAGCTGCGACGGCCGCGTTGGTGTCATCGACGGTGGCCTCGTTGACTGCGCTGCGTTGTGAGCTCCCGTCTCGGCAGGTCTCGGCGTGGACGTACCATCCGCAACCAGCTCGCGAGTGGACGGGCAAAGGAGCTTGAACGTCTTCTTGTCTGACGATTCAACGAACTGCAGGGCGTGGTCTCGTTAGCTCGACGACTCCGCAGGTGCACGCGCGAGCTCACCTTGCCATTGATGAATAGCCTCGTCTCGATCTTGGACACCGCTTTGCTGGAGTCGCCCGCCATGATGTCGGTTCGATTTGGAGTGTTCGGAGAGCTTGGAGGCTGCTTAGCCTTGTCAGACAGCGGACGGACGTCACTTTAAATATCTGGTCGCGGGGCAGGTAAGACATGCATGTGGCTCAGCACCAACCGCCAGACAGTAGCTGCAGCAGAACAGTGGGCTTAGCCGGCCGAGACAGGAGTAAGCCGCACAGCGTCAGCGCGGTTGATGGCATTGTGCCAATGGCCTGGGGTTGTTGGCGGCAGGTGGAGTAAATGTCAGAGCTACGTGAGGAGCTTGGGCCCCGCAGCGACAAGGATTGGAAGTGCAATCCCGCATCGAGGAAGCAGTGCGAGGTCTGAGCGTCGAGCCGGACTGGGTTGAAGCCGACGCTCCCGCGGCAAGGTCCTACGCTGTTGTTGCTGACTGGAGTCGACCTAAAATAACGACGCCGCAGTCAACCTGTGGAATTGAGAAGCTAGGCGTCAGCATCGAGCTTGAGATCAATGGCTGTCCAAGAGTTGTCCAAGACGGTTGATGTAGGCAACAGGTGTTGCGGGGTCGGAGCTCAGCACTAATGCACGTCAGCCGCCGACGCGCACAAGCTCCGTCGTGAACTCTCTCGTTTGCAAGCACCTTCCGCCTGCGGCTTCGTCTGGTGACTTGGCGGCAGTTCTTTTTGCGGCTCTGGCCCAATCATCTCCGCTCCTGGTCGTTCGCTCCAATTCCAATTTGCCTTATTTGAGATCCAAGCACTTGCCTTTTTGGTCGTGTCGCTCACTGACCATCAAGAATCCTTCGTGATTGAGACTTCTTCTTCCAGCACCGGAGGCGTGCGCAGGAAGCACACGAAGCTGCAGAGACATATGACCGCAGATCGGTGGAGCGACAGTGAGATGGAAGGATTGGAGTGTGTATTGACCGGGACTGGTCGATCTCTCCGGGTGGACTATCTGCGGCCGGCGAGGGAAACTGCCACGAGCGCCAGAAAAAAGCACGAGGGGCTCTTTTGTATGAGTTTATCAACCTGGTAGAGCCTTAATTTTCAAGGGAAAATATCATGGAATTGCTCTCTGGTGTCTATGGTATATCTGCTCGCGGTCAGCGCCTTGAACGCGCAGTCGAACGGTTTGCAATAAAACTTTTGGCTCACCTAAAGGAAGAAAAAAACAAAATTGGGAATCGTTCTGAACAGGTGAGTATGAAAGAGCTCCGAAATTGTACCCCTTGTACTCCACGGCCAATGGCAAAGGAGGATCCTCTTGGCCCCGTCCTCTATTCCGACGTCAACATCCAATACGCCCCAGAGAGCATCCCGCCCATAAGTATAAACGTGATGATGGCAGCGCCGACTCGGTCACCCGTGTTGATCGGGTCGACGGTTTCGGTCGGCGTGTTCGGGCTGTCCATTCCGGCATTCGGATTACCCTCGCTCGTGCCTCCCGTCGAGTTCGTGACCGGGCCGGCCACGCTTCCCGCCAGCGCCGTGCCAATCACCTCGAGCGCTGCCATGTTCTCGCCCAACCCAGTCGAGCCGTCGAAGGTGCCCGATGTCCATTTCAAGCTGCACTGTGCGCTCCCGTCACCCTTGTCGGTGCAGGCCAGGGCGGCGGCTTGCCGCGACGCTTCGAGCATGGGCGTTATCAGTGCTTCGCTCCACGGTGCAACTTTGACGGTCGACGCCATCCAGCGGGCAAGGTAGGCTTTGAACGTGCGTTGATCGATGTTGCAGTTGTTGTTGGGTTCACACGCCGTTTCCACCATGATCTTGCTGTCCTTTTGGAAGAAAACCGAAAGACCGTTGACGATGCCGGTGATGCGCTCTTTCCAGATGTTCTCCGTATTACCGGCTTCCGCGCTCTAGGCTCTGGTGAGAAGAATGGTATCATGCGGCTGGAGATTGACTTACGATGTTCCACATAGCTGCGGCACCGTACAGGAAAATGCCGGCATTGTAGGTCCACTGAGTGCGGTCGTATTTCGTGCAGTTGATGGTGAGATCCGAACCGTCATAGAAATGGTACTCCGAGTTGACCAGGCCGATGGCTTGGATCCAACTCCAGGATTTCTCCGCGTACTCGGCGTATGTTGAGTTTCCAGTGTACTTGGCCAGACGGGCGGCAACGTTGAAGAAACACCCTTGGGTGATGGTGTTTTTGTAGTCGTAGCCCTTGTTGAAAGAGTAGATCTGCCATCTGAGACCTCCGCCGCAGGTAGAGTTGTCCCAGCGCTGGGCTTGGGTGGTAACAACGGCCTGCGCAAGAGCAAGCCAGCCGGGCATATCTTCCGGTGGGTCGGGGAACTTGTTCTCCGCCGCAGACATTGCGGCCATTCCCCAGAATCCTTGGTCATCGTTTCCGAGGGACTTGGACTGATTGGCAGGCATGTAGTCCCAGTCGTCGCCGATTTGGTGCAGCATGCCCTCGATTGTCCAGTCGTTGTACGTGTCATCGCCGGTATAATGCCAGTAGTCAATTAATGCGCCAAACATGGCTCCACACTGCCACCAGTGGTAAGGATCGGGCAAGTTTCCAGGCACGTCTCCCACGCGGTAGCCGTGGTAATAGTCAGTCATGCCCTTGGCGATGGGCTTCAAGGCCGTTTTGATGGCATCTGAAGAAGAAACGTCAGTGGCGTCGTTGTTTGGGAGAGCGCTGAGGCTGACCTGTGCTAGTCCAGTCAATATCAAGAGCTTTGGCTCCTGGCGCTGCAAGGAGCAAAGACAAAACGACTTCGGGAAGTCTCATTTTGAAGCGTTGAACACGGCACAATATTGGTAGCACGTCGAAATCCAATCCGGGCGCCCAAACTCCTCTGCGTATGCCCAGAATCAAGATCGGTAGTTATTAGGCTAGTAAATTCCTCCAGCAACAAGCATCCCTATCAAACGAGCGACTCTGGTGGGCGTTGCTGGTGGTGAGAAAAAGGAGTGGAAGTGACCGATCGGCCAAGCGTGAGACTCGCAGGAGACGTGCTGGAGGTGCCATTATAGGTTTCCCCGGTGGAAGGCTGGACCAAGCGTCGTCTTCGCTAAAGGAGGTAAGAGCAGAGTGTTGCCAAGATGCCGAGGACAGAAGAGAGATCCTTCATAAGGGCGATACGAATAGGAGAGCGACAAGACGCATTCAGAGGCCACAGTTCCACCAGCCCTACAAACAGTGATACATCGGCACCTCTTGCGTGTTGCTCGCGAGTCGACTGCAGCGTGGAAGTGGTGCAGCGTAGGAGGTTCACCAACCGGCTGCCTAGACGCCAAGCCTTCATTTGAGACGACAGAGCGGCCAAGAGAAATGTCTCCACATGGTTCCAGAGGAAGTCATGGTGATAGGTTTTAAGGAGTAGTCACGGAACCAGCACTGTCTTGAGCGGGCCAAGGCCAGGTAAATGAGGTCTTGAGCGCATCGCAAAGGAGAGGGATGATGTGCGCGTATGCGGAAGGGCGGGATAAGGTGCGCCAAGAACCCACGCTCGGACGGAAGATTAAGTAAGAAAGCGAGGACCAAGGCCGAAGGGTCGGATACCAAGACGGAAGACTTTGGCATGACGCGGTCAGGTAGCAGGGTTGCAAGAGAGCGAGACAGGGAGAGGAACGTGTGGAGGATTGTCGTAGCCAAAACTTAGGGCGTTGCTTAAGTGGCAGCTGCAGGGCAGGCACTCGCTTGGATCGCGTTTCTCTCCTTCATGCCGGGCGTCTGAACGGGAGCGTAGCGATGCAGGAGGCGGATGCAGAGTAATCCAGATCAGCAACAGCGAGACGCTTTTGGGAGCCGCTCTCCGCACGGGTGCTCCCGGCTGCAGGTCATGGCGCTGGAGTTTGGGGCGCAGCTCTCCTCGGGTCTCAAGGCAGCGGCAAGGTCGGAAATGCAGCGGTACGTACGCGCAATTCAAAGGCGTGCGCGCTTCCTTGGCGGGCGGAGCGGCAGAAGAGCGCCATGTGCCTTGCCGTCTGGTGCGGTGGGGCGACGGCCCATTGACCAGCGACCGGAGAGCCAGAAGAGCGGAGGCCGATTGGCGCGGGACGGATACGAGGATGAACGCGGGAAGTTCGTGTTGGCGCTGCGAGTTGGCCGGATGCCCTCGCTGGACCGCGTGCTGACTCAGCAGAACAGATCACGTGGTTCACGCATGCGAAAGGGCGAGCACAGGACAGTATTGTCAAGCATCTTCTCCGTTCGTCATTAGTTCTCGATCGACGACAGCCTCGAAGAGCGCGCAGACAAGCCAGCGGGCGGCTGTCTCTCAGCGCGGCCTCCCCACCCATCACGATCCCTTCGCGGCCGCGACCAGACTCAACACCGGCGCGACGAAGAGACAACCCAGCGGGAGGTATTCTCCCACCTGCGCGTACCTGACCGAGTTGACGAAGCCCATGACCGCCGTGGCTGCCAGCACAACCGTCTCCTCCGTCGTCTGCGGGCCCCCGGTGCGCGCCCACTGCCAGTTCAGCGCGGCTGAAAGATGAAGCTCGTCAGCACGCGCTCTGTGACACGAAGTCCCCGCGTGGGGAGGAGCTTACCCATGACCAGCAGCGACACGTTGAGGTAGTTCCACGCGGATTGCGCGCCGCGCTGGCCGACCTTGCGATCCTGGCTCGTGCCCACGGCAAGGGTGCGCAGGGTTGGATGCACTTTCTGGAGGCCCATGGCAATGTGCCCGGGAATGCTGATGGCATTGAGGACGGCCGACGTCTTGAAGAGCAGCGCTGCCGACATGGTGATGGTTTTGGCGAGGGAGTCGTGTTCGACAAGTCTCGGTCGCTGCAACGAAAGAAAGCCGTCTTCTCGCTTGCAACCCACCGGCTCTTGGATCGTTGCGGGTGCTGCTTGGGAGAAGTGCTTACACGTACCGCGAAATATAAGCTGAGCAACGTTGCAAACAATCACAACAGCGCCAACCCCGCCCCGGGCTTGCTCTTCCCGCAGCCGAGGCACGGCTGACAAGCCATCTGATTCGAGGGGCGCTGCCTGGATTCCTGCTTCATAGTGCGTGGGCAAGCTTGCCATAAATCACCGCTTTGCATCTGCTCAATCTGACTCGTTCACAGGGCTATCGATTCTATCGAAAGGAAAAGCGGAGGCAAGTCCTACAGAACGAGCTGCCATCCCCTACGGCCTGCGGGCTTCGCCACTTCTCATACCTCGGCAGACCGACTTTCCACAACTGTAGCCCGATCGCAGATTACCTGCTGCTTTGGGTAGTGCCTGTGCCAGCACGGCAGAGGGTCCAGCTTTTGTTTTCTGATTTTCGTGTTCGTGTTCGTTTAAGGTGCATCCTTAAACTCGAACGTGTCCTACCTCTCCTTGGCCTTTCGCTCTACATTCCACTCTCCATCTTTAAGCACAAGCGAAAATGTCTCTGATATTGCGGCCCGCTGAGGCCATGATTTGCTCTGCACTACTCGTGCCCTTTCTTGCCGTCGCTTTCGCCTGGCATGCGCTCACATCCCCCTCTGCCGTTGCTCTTCGATATGAACTCTATCGAGCCTTTGACTTCAATGTAAGCTTCGATTCGCCCATTGGTGGCTTTTCTTGGCTTACATTTATCCAATCCCCTCAGAAAACCGGGGGCTACTACGCCTCCAACATCTTGTAAGGCTGCTGTGTGGCCCCGCCTACTGTCCCCTCCCAGTTTTCCTTTTCATTGGCTCGGGTCTCCGGCGACCGTTGCACAGGGAGCCGTCATAGAGGTCACGCTTGTGTCAGCAATCGAGCAGTCTTGCGTTGCAGGAGAGAGAGATCAAAAGTGGGTGGAAGGAAAGTTAAAGTAGGAATAGACGGAGCTTTGCCGTGCAAAACTACTATATAACTATCCATCCAGCAGGTGAATGGAGGTGCCGATCACTTGCCCCGATTTCAACAGACAAGCCCAAAAAGTGTTGCCGCAAATGATAGCACCCAAGCGAACGAGTATCAACCGCCACTATCCAACACCCCTTTCCATCAACCCTCCAGTCCATTCTCCCCACCCTCTCCTCTCCCCCACTCCGTCCCAATTCCCTACCACTTACCACTCCATCACCCTCCTCGCCTGCGCCCAACTCCGCCACCACACCCTCCAACTCCGAAACAACCCCACATCCATCGACGGACCGGGGTAAGCCTCAGCCCACAAACCATTGACTTCATACGACCCACTCCCACCCTCTGCATTCTCCCCGAACCAGTCCCGCATCTCCGCAACCCACGGACACAATCCCTGGTTGTGCGATACCTTACACCGGCTGCATTCTTGCCAACAATTCCAAAAGTCGTGCCCGGCTCGGTTGCAGTTCCAGCAGGCGGCGCAATCTGGCGGTGGGAAGTAGGTCGGCGGAGGTTGGTGGGGGAGGCGCACTCTTGGTCTTGATGGGCTTCCCTGGATTAAGGGCACGAGTGGCTGTGTGACGGATTCTGGATTGATTGCGGTTGGCGCATCGGCCGCCGTTGATGGTATGGGTTCCGGTGACTCCCTCCTAAGATGTTCCAGTAGAGCCGCTTCTGAAGCATGTGAATCTCGCAAGTGCAAGTTCAGGAGGGGAGGGCCTTGGGTAGTTTCTTCCATTGAAGGTTGTTGGGATGCCGCTTGCTCCGGTGATGCAAGAGACGGCTCCCCCGGATGTTGTTCTGGCCAAGGCGTTCCTGAAAAAGACGTTCCTGAAAAAGACGTTCCTGAAAAAGACATTCCTGAGAAAGACGTCTCTGGCAAAGATGGCTCGAATTCTCGCGTGTCTGGCGGCTGCAACCCCCATGGCGGCAGCTCCGGCACCTGGTATTCCGGCCGGAGTCGAAGAAGAGTCCCGGGCCTTTGTATCAAGAACACCCGGTTTTGTGCCTGCTCCCCGTACCAGTCCTTCAAAATCTGGCGCTGACAACCCGGCTGATATGCCCACTCTGGCCGATCTGGTCTTATCTCCTCCCCTGAAAGCTCCATTCTCTCACGCACAACCCAATACCACCAGCGATCCCACTGATCAATCTCATCTACTTGTAAGAACGACCGCACCCATTCCTGCCAGTCCGGGCGTCCCATCTGGTGCAGCCATGCTTTCATGTCGTAGATCTGTTGACACAACGTGCCGTAGTGCGGATAGCCGCAACGCTGGCAATCGTGCTGGCATTCCGTGTAATCGTGCGGCTCTCCGTTGCTCCCGTGACAAGTCCAGCATTTGTCGATGATGGGTGCAGGACGGAATAAGAAGAATGGTAGCGCTGGCAGCGGTAACGACAGCGGAGGCGGTCGAGGGGACATACTGCTCACTCTATGTGGTGGCGTAATAGGCGGAGAAGGTGGCCGCGGCGGAGACTCTGTGTATTGGCTGCCTGGAGCAGTTGAGGGGGATGAGTGGTGAATGAGAATTTCTAGATGCTCCTCAGGAGAAGACTGAGGAAGTGCTGGCCAGTCCGTTCCTTTTTCTTCCCTGGCTCTAAGTGACCTCAGAGGGATTGGAGGGAAACTACCAAACGTAATGGTCAAACCTGAGTGAGGGGCAGGGATTACATGTTTCTGCCTTTCCAACGAAGGTGTTTCCTTAGCTTTGCGTCCGCTATCGAGCGCCGTTTCTGGGTCAGATGCTATTTTTTGGGGACATCTATCGTTCAATCGAAAAGAAGTAGTAGGCTGTAACTGCTCTCTCCCATCCAGAGACGTTTCCTCCTCAGTAGCACTGAGATTGGTGTTGATGACGACAGAAGTTGATGAAGCTTCCACGGCAGCCTGGTCAACCTCAGAAGAAAGCCCTTTGTTCTCTCTATGCGTGTTCAGCTTTTCTGGTAATGATTGCTCCGCATTTCCGGAAAAGGTAGACTCTTTAGCAGATTCAGAAGAGCCGATGCTAGTAGCAGCAGTCGGATTCGCGGTGTTTGAAGAAGATGGTAGAAGGACCGAAGTGGAGGGAGAAAGAGCGTCGACATGGTTCTGCTCCTCTTCGCCCCGCGCTTCTATGTCCGCTTGACACGAGTGCTCTTTCTGTTCTATGTAGAGCGTAATACGGGCGATCGCAGAGCTCCCAACCGCGATAAGAGGTGCTGGTATTGAAAACGACGGATTGAGTATTCTTGGAGACGGGAGGCAGGACTGAGATGGCGGAGAGGGAACGTAGTTGGTCTGTTCGTGTCTCTCTTCCTCATTGTGTGGATACTCCGGTGCTTTTGAGCCCGCCAAGCCATTTCCTCTACCTTGCTCATCTTGTTGATGCATATCAGGTCTGGCTTTCTCTGTCAATTGGCTTGATTCCTGAACAGGAGTCTCCTCCTGCTGATACTTTTCTTGCAGTTGAATTCCAGTATTGATGAACGGCTCCTCTGGTAGCGCTTTTCCAGTCTCCGTATGTAGCGGATGAGGTAGAGGATACTTGGCAGTTTCAGCCAAAGATTTCGCTTTTCTCTTGCTCCCTCTCTCTTTTTCATTTCCCTTTTCCTGCGCCTCCCGCTTCAGCCTTTCTTCAGTCCTTCGATCCTTCCTGCGTCTCTTCTTTTCCCTTTTCTTCTGCTTCTCCAGCTCTCTTTCAAGGCTATCCTGAATGCCAATAGCAGCCATTTCTTTTGACGAGTTTGCAATTGCCGTAATGTCTCCTTGCTGAGGGGCTTCATCCTCCCACTCAGACTCATCTTCCACAGGAGCAGCGGCATCCAATGGTGCCTCCACCTCCTTCTGGAAATCATTTTCCCGGCCGTCTACAGACTCCGCATCAGACTTATTGGGCGCTTCACTACGAGGAGAGAGCGGACGAGAGTCAGGGAGAGGAATATCCTCCGGAACAGCGTCGGCATCCTTCTTCTTTTTCTTCTTTGGCTTTTTCTTCTTCCTCTTCTTTTCTCGATAGAGAAGTGGATTTTGAACCCCTCCCGCAGCGTTGTCCGTATTCTGACCAACAGCATCCAAAGCGTTCCGCGCGCCCAGGTACTTGGCCTTCATCTCAGGGCCGGCTCTGGACAAGCAATCGAGGCGCTCCCTGAGTTTCTGCGAGACACGATGCAGGTCTTCGATGGTGGGCGCAACTACAACGCATCGAACGTCAGTATCTACAGTCCTCTGCCTGAATGCTCTTACCACGGACGTGGTACTGGCTCACGCTCTGGCAAAGACAAAGAGCAAGTCTCGCCATCCAGGCCCGCCATTGAGTAGGTATAAAGCAAGATTCTGTTCCGCGCGTACTGAGGCGCGATCTGTTCGGGGTTCGGCTCCGGTTGAGAGGTTGTGTCTCGTCTGTCTCTACCCAGTTGCCAAAGGAGTGTTGTATTGGCATCCCAGAGCAGTTGCCATTGCTTCAGTTGCTGTTGTTTGTCATCTGGGCAGTGGCCGGCGTCAAGGTACTTCTCTATGAGTGGGAACTCTGTCGTGATGAAAGGAAAAAAGAAAGAGACTTCGAAAATGTCGTCATAGACAATGTTATAGACCCATTTGATCAGGTTTTCCCGGAGTTGATATGAGGTTCCGTTGGAGAAAGGCGGCTCATAGGGGATGTCCATGACCGCAGTGTCAAGAGCGGGAGTTTCATAGCAATGTTGACGAGTGTTGAGGATAGCGAGAATGATGGAGGGTTGAGAGGCGAAAGGTGTGCACTTGAAAGTTCTCGAGATGACTCTGAGCGGCAGGTTCGTCAGGTGCAATGGCTTCGTTGGGAAGGCACGCCTGGCCACTTGCAATCTCGCCAATTCCAAATGATCTCATGCTCCTGTGCATTTGACAGCAAGTGAGAAGTAAAGCACGCCCTACCCAACGATTCCCAATCCTAAGCAAGACTGCACCACAGAAACGCAGTCTCCAAGTCCACCGATCCGCCGATAAATGCCCCCAAGCACCCCTCCAGCCCTAGAATAACTCCACCAATGCACCCTCCACTAGCTTCCTTCACCTCTTACCCCCTCCCCCCCACAACCCCTCTCAATCCACCCCTTAACCCTCTCCAACTCCCCCCTCAACCCCTCCACCTCCCTCCTCTCCTCCTCACTCAACACCGTCCCCCTCCTCTCCAACTCCTCATGCCTCATCCTATACACCTCCCACCTCTCCTTGAACCACCTCGCCAGTTCCAGCGTCTCCATTTCCGCCATGTTGTTCTCACCGTCCCGCCCCATCTCGCTGGCCACCGCCCTCTCCCTCTTTTTCTTCACCTCCTTCAGTTCCTCCGTCATGCGCTCTATCTCGCTCCGCTCTTGGTGGGTTGGTGGGTTGGGGCGGGCGGAGAGGTTGGCGTAGCGGGTGAGGTAGGGGTGGTAGAGGGAGCGGAAGTGCTGGTGGTGCTGGTGGAGAAGGGCGTGGTTGTGGTTGTGGTTGTGGTTGGGGATGCCGTTTGCTGGCATGTTTGGCTGGGAGGGTTCGTTTGTAGGGTTGTCTGTCTGGGTTGCAGTGGAGGCGAAGGTGGGTGATGCTTTGGTGTTGTCGGTCTGAGTTGTGGCGGAGGTGAAGGTGGGTGATGCTTTGCTGTTGTCGGTCTGAGTTGTGGCGGAGTTGGTGGAGCGGAGGACGTGGATGGAAGGGATGGTGGCGCTGGGTTTGGGCATGGTGAGGTTGATGTAGGGATGGAGCGCGCGTGGTGATGGAAGCTTGGTAGTGGTTGTGTGGGGTCTCGGAGGAGGTGAAGAAGGGGGAGACGGCGTTGACGGGTTAAGGAGGCTTTTGATGTCCATTGCGAGGTAGTTTGTTTTGTTTCGGACTGGCGTGAAAATTCCGCTTTTGTTGGCGTTTGTAAGCTTTATACGTAGAGGTAGACACAGTGGACGAAGGTTCTTGCTTGGAGTGGGCGATGACGTGCTTTAGGTCCTGGGGTGAGAGTGAAGCTGCGTTTGTCACCTGCCCTAGCAGATGAGCTGCAATTTAGGTGATTGTAGGGCCTGGAAGGGTGCTGCTGATACTAATCCTTGTGCAGCTAATGCCGCGGGTACCTGCATAGGCGGCTCGTTAGCAAGAGCATGCTGCACGTTGCAGGAACTAGGAGTTTCTGCAAATTCGTGCTCGTTGAAATGCGTGCATTGAGTTTGCCGTTGATATTCCCTGCTCCATGAAGTAATCTCGCCGATGACGATAGCTCGTCCTGCGGCGGCTCCAGAGGTTGTTCTTCGACAGGATCTAGAAGACCTCCAGAATTCCGTAGCGGATATTACGTAGCGTATTTTTGTCGGAGCGCAAAATTTCTGCTTGAGAATATGCGGATAACCGAGAGAATGTTGGTCAAGTCTTTTTACGTGTAGAGGCGTCGTTGAAACTTGACTTGAAAATCGAACTGGCAGGTGCCATTGGGAACAGTTGTTACATGGCGCCTGCGGTATATAAACCACTCTGTTGACTCAACTTGTAGACGGACAAAACACCATTCAAAGAGTCTATATTCACGCATCCAGTGTACCAAATAGCGCGGTCAATCTTGTGAAATATGGTAAGCTCATTAAGCTAAATTAATAAATATTACATGCACCTAACAAGCCTCATAACCGTGTGTGCAGGTGTAGAGCGGAAGACGCATGAAACGCTGTACCATACCATACTCTATGATGGTTCTAGATTGGTACCATTCTATTCATCCTCAGGGAAACGCCTTTCCCAGCGGATCAACGCCGGGTGTGCGGGCCGAGAGAAAAGAGACTGGAACGGAAAGGTCAGTAACCGCAATCTTAATTTCTTTGCTGTGATAAGAACAAGGACAACTTACCGCATAATCCGTTGCGGGGACACCTTCTTTCCCCTCCAAGTTGCAAAGCTTGAAGTTCCTGACGATTGTAGCCACAATGACCCCGAGGTTCAAGTAGGCAAACTTCTCGCCGATGCAGCGATGACGACCAGCTCCGAATGGCAGGTAAGGACTCTTCGTTCCCTTGGACACGGCGCCGTAGCCGTAGTCAATCATGTCATCATTTTCGTCATCATCCTGCCTGTCATCCCAGCGGTGAGGATTCCAGGTCATGGGGTCGGTGAAGTACTGCTCGCTCAAGGCCGTCATGACAGGCGAAGCAAGGAGGACGTGTGTGTCTGGAACAACCATCTGCGTGCCCGGAACCTGAAGCGGATTCTTGACCTTGCGCATGATGGAGTGAATGGAAGAGTGAACACGCAATGTTTCCCGGATGACGTTCTGGTGGAGCGGAAGCCTTTCCAGGTCCTTGTACTGAAGCGGCGGGAGGTCCTTGCCGAGGGCGCGAACTTGCTCGTCAAGTAGTTCTTCCACGATGCTCGGCTGCGAGGCGAAACGGAGCATGATCCAAGAGCTGGCGGAGGAGGACGAGTGCTGGCCAGCCATCAAGAGGGTGATCATCATGTGCGCGATCTCCTTGTCGGGGACGGGAGAGCCGTTCTTGTAGCTGCAGCGCATGAGGTTGGCAATCATGTCGTGGCTTTCCTTTCTGCTCATGCGACGATCGTTGATAATGCCCTCGTAGACGGCCCTCATTTTGGCGTGAGCAGCATCTCTCTTCCAATTGCTTGAGATTGGTAACCAGGGAAACAAGGCGTTGAGTGGAGAAAATCCCAGATCCAGGTCGTGGTACAGGTCCGCAAATTCAGCAGTGAGTTTTGCGCGAACCTCTTCGCCTTGTAGAGTTCGGCTTGCCGTGAAGATGGTGATTTCAGCCATTGCAGCGGGAATGTCAATGGTTCCGGAGGAGCCCTTGAATCTGCGGGAAGTCTTGATGTATTGCAGAACCTCCTCCTCAATGAGCGGGACATAGGACTCAAGCGCCTCTTGGGTTAGACCGAACTTGACAAACTAACGAGTAGATGGTATTAGACGAGCTTTGCTCTGCGAGAACTGAAAATAGCATGCCTTCTTCTGCTCCATCAGTTTGGAGTTCGGACAATCATAAACGACATCGGAGCCGAAGACAGGCGTAGTAATCCTGCCGTACACCTCCTCGGCGTTGACATCCTTGAGCTTGCCGTTGAGGATGAACTCGTTGCCGTCGACGCCAAGATAAACGGTGGTCTTTTGGCCGAGGAGAATGAAAGTGAAGACGTCGCCGTACTGCAAATCAATTCAGCTCAGCAGCACTGAAACGCCAGAGATGAGAGAGCGTACCTTCTTCTTGGAATCCATGAAGAACTTCAATGGGTCCATGCCATACGTGACGGTGCTGCCAATGAAAGGCACCCAATGGAAAACCACCGGTGGCTCATTCTTCTTGTAGAAGAACAACTGGCGGGTCACATTAAGTACGACCGTGGCCAGCAGAGTGACTGCAACGCAGCCAAGAATGTGGACTATTGATGACGCATCCATGGCGTGCAAGTCCTGGTGTTGAAAGGTGGAGGGCAGTATGCAGGGGAAGGTCTGTTTAAGGGTCGCTGTGCCACGTCAAGCAACAGGCAGTAGCCGCAAGCCAGCTCGGCCGCGCCAAGGAGGCAGGGGTATCGTACGATTGCTGCTGCATCGGAAAGCCGGTGGCCCGGTCAGCGCTATGTTCTTTCCTCTTGGACCATTCGGCGGGGATTCCGCTGGACGCTGCCTAACGTAAGGGCTTTTCTCCGCCGGAGATGTCATTCATGCGGCCTCAAAGCCCGCAAGAGGGAGAATGTGTCTGCGACTCGGCCAATGAGCTTGAAGCAAAGCGCTTGTGAGGGAAATGTTCCGGTGCAGGAATTTCCGTATAAGGACCTAGGCAGGGATGGAGTGATCTCCGGGGGCCGTACACGGCGAGGTCTGATTGGACAGAAGTACGGCGTGGATCCGTGGCGGATGCCCCGTGCTTCAAGTCGCGGAACCATCCAACGCCATTGGCGATGCAGCTATGGCGCAGTGAGGCGATGCAAGGCCCGAGCTGTTGGTGTCTTAGATGGATTGTCGTGGGCATGGCGCATAGAAGCCTTGGAGAGACTGTGCGCGGGATGCTTGTTGACATCATCGCCGGGTAGGTGCGACCCGTCGTCCAAGTCGGGCCTCAGGCCTCACTTCATCCATCCCTCTCCCGCACGGTGCTCACACTCTCTGCGCAATTGGTTCATCTATATACATAATCTGATCATACCTCTGCAGTTGGTGTCGTGGAGAATGTTGAGGATAATCTACTTTACCAGTCATCTCCGTTTGTATTCAAGATATCCATCTGGCTGGGTGGCTGCTCTTCCTCGGACTCAAAGGGAGGTCTGGACAAGAAAAGAGTAGGGAAATGGACACTTCGGGCTGCTCCTCCCAGATTTGACAATTCTGGACAAGTCCGAAGACGACATACAAACAGAGGGTGGAGAGACAGGCAATCACCTGCGCATTCACTCCCATCACCAAGCCTTGGCATGTCACATGGCTCCGCACACCCTTTATCTACCCATCTCTTACCTTCCCTCCTCCTCCTCCCCAAACACTTCACCCTCATCCACCCGCACCCGCCAGCAACCATGTCCCCCCAACCCTCTGGTACGTCAAATCCGCCCCCAATCTCGACTGCAGCAGTAGGACTCCGTGACCTTTCTCTAGAGAATGCAGACCACAACACCATCCCGGGCAACAACCACGCCCCGTCATACAACACCACCACCCTCCCCATCCGCGACGCGCCCATCCCCGACCACGAGACAAGTGATTCCGCCCCGCCCAACGCCCGTCACAAACGCCACAGGAGACCTCAACCGAACATCGACGACGTTGAGAGGATGATCGCTCTGAAGCAGGCAGTTGCGAAATTGAGGAAGGCCAATATGGCACTAGAAGAGGAAAATGCGGAGCTGAAGAGGCAACATACAGAGGAGATTAGGAAGAAGGACGAGCAGATTGCGGCGTTGAAGAGGGTGTTGGGGATTAAGGTTGGCGGTGAGGTGGAGGTGAAGAAGAAGGAGGAGCAGACGGCCCCGGCGGTCAAGGTGGATGGAGACGAGAAGGCGTAGGACGTCCAGGATCTTGACGTCACGCCGAAGAGGCTGCCGTCCGCTCGCAAGAGTGTCAAATTCAGCTTGGGTGGTGAGAAGTGAGGTCTGGAATGCAAGCAGTGCGGCCGATTGGTCAGGATGCACGAGAATTGCTATGGCGAGGACTCCTGCAAGTTCTGCCTGGATCACCTGGGCAGCATGTGCCTGGGCCACCAGTCCGATGCTGATGATATGGGCACGGAAGTTTGCTAAGGTCGTCAAATCATCATAATCCTCTTTTTTCTTCCTTTTCTAGATCAAATGGGTTCAACGATTGGTTTTTCCTTTTGGTGCGGAGCACCCTGCGCATACGGGGTTGAAGCATCCATCCGGACGTATTAAGCATACGTCTAAGTCTACTTCTGCGCCCAGGTAAATACCTTAACTCCACATGCGTATCTACATTAGAAGATAAAGCAGGCATCGACCTCCATGACGACAAGGGACTCCCTCCAATTTGTGCAGCAGAAACACCCCAACAGCTCCAACTTTATGCAACTCCCCCACACCACACCAGGAAACTCCGCCCTCATACAACCATACCAGCAACACTCGACCGCACAAAAAATGCTATGCGTGCCTGCAGCCGGGATGCACGCGGGTGTATAGTGGGGACCTCACCGATGAATCAGAATGAGCAATAAGGCCCGCGCAACAAGCAATCTAGCCGCATGCGGAAAGGTGTACGACACAGCCAATCAGGCGCGGGCATAAACGACCGAGAAAGTTTCCTTTGGGAGATCAAAAGCGAGCGCGCTTGGCTTGGCTTACTGGTAATGTGAGACATAGCGCAGGAAGAATGGGAAGGTTGAGAAAGCAGATAGAGGAAAGCTCTTGAAGGGCTTCTTGTTCTCTGCCAGTAGGGTGGGAGGGTGAGCGCGGAAGAGGGATTCCGAACATGAGGCATACGCAGCACGGCACATGTATGCTAAGATACATGCGCCTGTCAACTTACATTGTTGTTGTCTAAAATTTAGAATCTTCTGGCCGTGCGAATGCGCACATTCCAGGCCATCTTCATACCAGCTACGGCCGAAACCTGAACGTCATCAAAGCCAAGTCCAGCAGGGCACATCCTTCAAACTGAGGAAGAGAGACGAGTCTACACTGTACAGCACCATGGAGGTGAAGAAAAAAAAGAACATCTACGCCAGAGGGGAATTCAAAAACAAGAGACCGAAAAGCAAGCAGCCCCGTAGGAACTGACTGACCACGCCCAAAACTCCAAATAACGCCCATGAGCGACCTTCTTCCCTTGATGCGAAGGCGCTCAGCTGGTATACAGCCCTCCCAAAAAAAAAAAAAGAGGAAACTTTTGGTGTCCATCAACAACTCCTGTACACCGACCGTGAACGCGCTCTGAGCAACATCCCCACCCAACCGTTCTCCCGTATCAACCAATCCAGCCCTCATGATTATCGTCGTTAGAATATCCAAGGAAACCCCCTCAGTGGATCCACCCTTTCCATCGCCCTCATATACACAAACAAACCCCCTTCTCTCATATAACCTCCAGAGAATCCATCCTCCATATCTCCACATCCCTCACATCTTCCAAGCCCACCTTCTTCACAATCCGCCTCACCCCCAACTCCTCCCCCATTGTCGGATCCATCGGACTCTTGGGCGTCCCCGCGCCAGGCACCTCCCTCACCCCTCCCAGCCGAAACACCATATCCCCGATGCCCAGCCACTTGAGCCCGTTCCACTCGCGGCGGCGCAGCTCGAACGAGATGACCTGCTCGTGCAGGTTGCCCGAGATGCTCTGCATGAGCTCGAGCTCCTGGGTGGTGGCGCGGATGAGGATGCGGAGGGCCCAGAGGCGCGGCAGCAGCTTGAGGAGCTGGCGCATGTTTTCCGGGTTCTTCTCCTCGAGGGCGACGCCCAGCTGCTCGAGGTTGGGGCAGGCGCGGCCGAGCTGGACGAGGACCTCGCCGCCGAGGAGCCATTGGTCCGAGAGGAGGAGGTGCTTGAGGGTGCGGCCGAGGTGGCGGGTGATGGCGGCGAGGTAGTCGCCCGCGATGCTGGCGCTTTCGCGGCTCATGGGCGTGTCCGGGCCGTTGGTGCCGAAGGGGGATTGCGAAGCATCGGCTGCGAAGGGGACGTTGTTGGTGGCGGGGCTGACGCCGTTGGGCGAGGTGCGCGCGGGGCGCCGTTTTGCGTTGACGATATAGAGGCGCTCGAGGCCGTTGAGTTGCGACATGATGCTGGCTTGTTTGGCGTCGAGCACGTCTCCGCGCATTTGTTTCAGGTTCTTGGGGATCTTTTGCGGCTCGAATAATCTCCATGTGTCGTCGATGAAAACGGTGATGGCGTCCTGAGTGTTGCAGTTGATGAAGTTGATTTCTTGGAGAAAGTCCACGTCAATGAGCTCGTCGAGATCGATGTTAGTAGCCCGCGTGTACAGGTTTACCATCGAGTACCGCTTTAAGCGGAGCGGCTTCTTGTTCGCTATGCAGCGCCCAAAGTACGCCGTAAGGTTTGTACTCTCCTCACCCGCGTCCCGCATGCGCGGACTCCAATGCAGATGTAAAGATTCCAGCTTTTTCGAATGCGCGAGCAACACGGAAATGTCGTCGGGGTAGCAGAGAGGGTCGATGTCCAGGGCCTTGAACTCGCGAAGATTAGGTAGCGGGGGTATCACAACGGTAGGTCTAGGTACACGGGTATTGGGAAACTTGAGGGTGAGGGAGTTCAGCGTCGAACACGACAGCAAGCCCTGGTATATCGTCTGGAGCGGCTTGGTGTTCAGCTCCCAGCTGGAGGGCGTCAGCTTGGCCCGTCAGGCATTGCACAGCGCACGTACGCAAATTCTTCCATCTTGTTCATCCTGTCCATGGCGGCGCGGACGGCGATGTTCAGCATCATGGAATTGTCGGGCACGCGACCCTTTGAGAAATCCTCCAGATCGCTCTCCCTCCACTCGCCCAGCAGGCGCCAGCTGCGCACGTACTGCGCGACGGTCTTGGTGACGAGCCCGTTGAGGCCCATGGCGAAGGGGCTCCCGCTTCCGTATCCCTCCGGACGGCCATTGTCCTTGTAGCGCAGCTCGCTGTAGGATCGCAGGGTGACTTTCTCGTAGAGGCGGGGCAGGGTCATGTAGTAGAGGAGGCGCGAGGTTCGCGTGACGCGCGCCAGGTCGGCGATGTCATCGATCTGAGACGGGCGGCAGGATTAGCCTTCGTCCTGCACACGGCAGCGAAACACGCGTCGCGCTGCGGCCTGGCTGGGCGGAAGCGCCGGACGGGTGGAGAGGGCGTGGGAGGCGGCACAGGCACGCGCGCGAAGAGAACGTCCAACACACATATGACAGGATGTAGGCTACGAGATTGAGCGGCAGATTGCGCTGGTAGGTGGCCACGGGACTCGTGTAGGTGAGCGGCATGGGCGGGCCTTGCCAGACATCTTTGTTCATGGTGTCGAGGGTTGGCGTGGGCGCCCGGGGAGCCATGGGAGCGGCGGCGGCGCGGCGGGCGGTGTCAGCGGTGCAGTCGGCAGTCGGGCGCAGTCCGGTGGAGACGGATCGGGCGGGAGGAGAGCGATGGGCGGTGCTTAGGGAATATGATATGTGCGGGAAGGCATTGGTGTCGCGCTGGCTTCGGGACGACAGCAGCCGGCGGCCTGCGAGCTGAATTGTGCAAGACGAGCCGGCCGCGCCCAGCGACGCCGCCCCCCAGCTGCCCGCCAAGCGCGATCCGCAGGCCAAGCCGGCAGCGCCCCGACGTCACTTCGCATGCGCAGCTGCTGCGAGCGGCGGTGGACTGATTTGTGAGGCTCTCAGCTCTATCGGACTTGCTCTACCCGTAAGACCTGCCTGCGCTACCCAACGCCCCCGCAGCGGTGTTTGTCCAACTCCAAAATCCCCATGTCAGCCGCTTGTCCGCCGCCAGTCGTGGCGCTTCCGGCCTCCTCCGCGGCTGCGATTGCACCAGGTCCCCCATGCCCCATGCGCCCGACCCTGAGCTCCGGAACTAGCGTCATCCGAAACATCCCAGACGACCTAGAACACCGCTATCCCCACGCCTGGTCCGCCGGCTTGAACCACGGCAGCCTGCTTCCGTACTTCTCGCCCGGAAGCTCAAACGGAATGTCGACAATGTCTGTGAATGCCTCGTAGCCCGGCACTTCGTCTGCCTTGACTTCACTGTTGGTCTTTTCCGCCGGCACGGCTACGAGAACGCCGCATTCGTAGTTGCGCACCGAGACCTTGACGCTTTTCGTGCTCCTGTCTGCTGACAGCGTGCCCCACGCGCTCGACGTGAGATTGGCACTGCCAATGTACGCCCACGCAACGTTTCTGCGCTCTACCTCATCCTCCGTTCCCGGGCGAGAGATGTGCTGTCCACGGCCAAGTACTATCTATGGTGCTGTTAGTGCCCATTTCCCGATATGGAATGCTCGCTATTGCTCGCCTTGTTATGGCTCAGTAAGCCCCTGCGAGTCGACTTATGATCGTGCAGCGATGCCTTCGGGAAGCTCGCCGCTTCATAGAACTTCTTCGTCAGGGATATGGTGCCTCCGGCCTGCATTTGCTCAGCAAGCTTGTCCAGAAACATGTTCAGACTTGACTCACATCCGGACCACCCTTACTAGCTCTGACCGTGTCTGCAGTCGGGAAAAACACCCGAAAGCGCTTCAGAAGGTCACCTACAGCAACTTCCTTGTCGTACTTCTCCTTCGTTGCCGTGACCTCGTCCCCTGATTTGCTGTTAGTAGAATCCCCGGCCTGACCACGAATACACACCTTTGGCCGCTGTTAGAAGCTGCTTCATAAATGCTCTGCTCAAAGCACCAAGCGAAGAAGTGGCATAGTCTACTTCCAGAATTGTCGATTGCAAGTTGAGCTGTTTGATCGCTCGAGACAGCCCCGGGATGCCCGTGCGCTGTGCGGCTGAGCCGGTATTGGGACCGCCTGTAGAGTGTACGAACGCCAGATGCTTGGTTCGAGACCAGTCGAATTTTAGAAGGCTGTCGCAGAGTCTCGGGCGAAGCTTAACGAATTTTAGATAATAGATGAGCTCCTTTCCGAAATTCGTCAAATCTTCTTCGGCCGTGAGCTGGCCTTCAGGGAGGCGTGGGAGATCGATTATGAAAACAGACTGTAGCCGTTAGTGAGGTTCTTGGAGGGGCCCCTCTGGCAGGTTTGACTAACATTCTCCATAACGCCCGTCTCTCCCCAATCGTACCTGTAAAAGAATAGGTTCAGCCAGTTGATAAAACAACCGATCAGCCAAGGAATTCTCCAGACGTACCTGACGAGGTTAGCCGTGGTGATGGCTATTCGAAGGTATGTCGGGTGTGACATTATGAGGCTGTCCTTGATCAGTAGAGGTCTCTTCGACTTGGATGATGTTGAGGTTCTTCACTTACAACTTGGCATGATTCATGTTCGCGTTACCATTCATATCAGGGAAGCATACCGATACGTTGTCGAAAATCGCAGGAGCTCGAGCCCAGTCGTCGCGCTGAATCGGTAAGCAAAGTCCGCAGGATCCAATGTGAACGGAGGCCTACACTCTCTTGATCTTTAGCACCGATGATCCAAACCTGCTTTGTTCTTGAGAGGTTGACTTTGTCCGCCCACCAGTCAGTCTCGAATTGCCAAGTGCTGAGCACGAGGGAATCCAAGTCAGTCTTCTGTAGAAGCTCTTCGATCTTGATATCGTTATCCCTAGGATATCCATATGCCCAAGTCCTCTTGATGGCACCGTTGAGGTATTGTGGTTCGGTGGTTCTCTGCAACGAAGAAGAAGTGACGCTACTTGCAGTTTGATGTGCGTTAGATGCTGAAGAGTTGGCGATTCCTTGAGAAGCCGGGGGAGTAGGTATTGAGCTTCGCGACGCATTACTCGGCTGCTGGAGGGCAGAGCTGGGATTCCTCGACGGGCGTGGAGGGGAGGTGAGATCTATAACGTCCATTGTCTGAGACGAGGCACCGGCGATTGTGCGAGGCTTCTTAGACGGCCTCTCAGCATGCTGGGTGGATGGCGCAGAAGCCGACGCATCTTGCTGGCGCTTACGAGCTCGGGCCAAGCGTTCTGCCTCGAGTTGCTTGCGGTCGAGCGTCTTCAGACTCTCATTGACGGCACGGGTATGTCCAAGCTGTGTGGGGTTGGTAGTTGCCTCGGCCGAAGATATGAGTGGGGCGTCACCCGTGTTGATGGTAGCGGCAGTCGTTGGCATTGCTTGATCTGCGGCAGCATCATCTGGCTGCTCCTGCAGAGACATTGCAATGGCTCTCTGAAGCTCTTCATCGTCAGAGGAGCTCATCGTCGCAGGCGGAAGAGCGCGCCGTGGAGATGAAGTTGAGGGAGGAGGAGGGTGACGTAGTGAAGGTGATGCTGCTTGGCAGGGCTGAGACGCGAGGCAGAGACGCGCCAAGGAAATGCGCGCTCACGTGGGCGCCTTGGCAGGGCTTCCGCTGCCCGCCGCCCGCTCTTCGAACTCTCGCTGTCCGCGGCCGCCGCTTCCCAGAGTTTGCCGGTGCTTACCGTCCGCATGCGGCAGGCAACACCCACTTCGCGACGGCTGCCACTTCAAGCTTAACCCTGCATGCATAATATCGACCCGCGGAGCTGCTTATGCCCGCCCTCGGCTAAACCTTCTCGTTCTGCCTTCCTCTGTGGGGGCGCAGGATCTTGCAAGCATGTGCTTGAAGCCTTAAGAGACCCCAGTATCATTGTCAGATTTGAGTGCACGTGTGGCCACGCCATCGGAGTTGAAGCATCCCTGCCTCAGCTCTTGACATCGAGTGACGCTAGTTGATCCAATTCCGCCTGAAATACAGATGAACCCAGCCTCTTCATAGACACCAATCAGCCACCGTGCAGAGTGGATACAAACAGGATATTGTCGCCCTTTTGCACCGCATATTGGTCCTCGCCCTCCAGTTCCCAGTCGGCTTCGTTGATAAGCACCAGAATGCCGGGCCGCCTTACAAATATCAGCGTCGTAAGAGGAAAGCACGCTCCGACGAGCCGCCACTTACACGGTATCATCCAAGACGAAGAGCTCCTTCCTGTGGTCCTTCATGGTGTTGTTGCAGAGGTACCTGACCAGAAATGCAATGTTCGCAGCCTCGCCGTTCTCGTCCTTGGCCGGCAGAGAGAGTTCGTGCTTGCGCTGGTTGGAAAAAAGCATCTCGAGCCCTCCACTGCCACTCCGTCAGCTTGGAGTGAATTGCTGCAGGATGGCCGCCATACGTGAACTCGACGGTGATGGGCACCACGTCGGTGCCTGTTGCCGCCATTTTTCCGGGAATGCGGCCGTGCGGCCAAGACGTGCGGGCGGAAACCTCGGGCCTCAACCTCAAAAGCGGCCTAATGAATGTTGCTGGCTCGAAGGCCGGACGGATGTGTGTAATGAAGGCTGTTGTGTAGTGCCCAGCACGCGGGCGATGGTGTCGTGGCGGCTGGTCGCTGCCTCAACCCGAGGAAATTTAGGCGAGTCTTAGCTTAGCGCGAAGAATTCTGGTGTTGACCTTCGACCCGTCACCGCAACCTCTCCACTCACATGACCGCTTCCGTGACCAGGTAGAGCCCGGGGCCGCAGGGAATCCAAACACACACCGCAGAATCACTGTCCGAGACGTGGGTCGAGATGGTGCAGGCCGCTACAAGTTTCATCGCCGCGGGCGGCAACCGGCACCCCAACGCGGCTGACTGGGACCCGCATGGTTCTGGGCTACTGGCATATGGTGCCGGCAATAATATCGCCTTGTGGAATCCTCTGGTAAGTCCAGGTCTCGTCGGCTTCAGATGAGCAGCTTTGATCTCTTTTCCATTCTATGACCGAAGAGTCATCAATTTCTGCTATTCCTCCACATCTCCCATTCTGGAAGTCTAAAGTATTTGCTTTCATATCCCAGCAGCCCCCTTCTACTATCCATCGTTTTATTTCTTTCCGTCTGTCAGCATTCCGCTGACCCCACCAAAGGACCCTTCCTACCGTGGCAGCTACGCCGCTCTTTCAGGGCATACCAAGACAGTCAACGTCGTCAAATTCCTGCCGACTTCGAAACCAGATGAGACAGTCATACTTAGCGGAGCTGCCGACAACACCATCAGATTATGGGTCAGCGATCCCTCTTCGCCCACCGGCTTCCAGCAGAAGCAGGTTTTGGACGCCCACTCTGCATCCATCAATACCATCGCCGCCTTGTCAGGCTCTGATGTCTTCGTATCTGGTGCGGCAGATGCCAGCATCAGAAGCTGGAAGGTTGCGCGGGGAGACGACGGCTCCATTAGCGCGCAGCTACTTCAGGTACGCAGATACACCTTCTCTGCCTTCCTCCGGTTCACACGAAAATCGAGCAAGCCGACTAATTCACCCCGTCCAGACCATCGACCTCAAGCAAAACCCCAAATCAGCCTACTTCCCCCTCACTGTCTCCCTAGCCCACCTCTCCCCCTCAACCCTCATCTTCGCCTCCGCCGGCACCAAAAACCACATCCAAATCTACGTCCAGCAGCAATCTCAGTCCCCCACCTTCACCCTCGCCGCCACCCTCAAAGGCCACGAAGACTGGATCCGCTCCCTAACCTTCTCCCGGGAAAGCGGCGATGCCTCCTCATCAGACCTCCTCCTCGCCTCCGCCAGCCAAGACAAATACGTCCGCCTCTGGCGCATCCACGCCGGCACGACCCTCCCCGCCGCCAGCAAAGCGGCCGACGATACCGCCCTCGGCGGCGGCAGCGTACTTGGACGCAGCCTGCACAACAAGGCGCACCTGATCGCCGACTCGGAAGGGTCGCCTTACTCCATCACGTTCGAGGCGCTGCTGGTCGGGCACGAGGATTGGATTTACTCGGCGGAGTGGCGGCACCGTCAAGACCAAAACCAGAATGGCAACGGTAATGGTGACAGCAATTCGTTGCAACTCCTCACCGCCTCCGCCGACAACTCGCTCGCTGTCTGGGAAGCGGACCCCAGCTCCGGCGTGTGGGTTAGCGTGACGCGGCTGGGCGAGATTAGCGCACAGAAAGGCGCGACGACGGCGACGGGAAGCGCGGGCGGTTTTTGGGTGGGTTTGTGGGCGCCGGACGGGCGGTCCGTCGTGTCCCTGGGGCGAACGGGTGGGTGGAGGCTCTGGACGCGCGGGTTCCAGGAGGAAGACGCTGACGACGACGATCGTTGGACCCAACGGGTCGCAGTAACGGGCCATGTGCGCGCCGTTCGAGACGTCAAATGGGCACGCGATGGATCGTACCTCCTCTCCACCAGCGCCGACCAGACGACGCGGCAGTTTGCGCAGTGGAAGAGGAAGAAGAATATTGAGCAGGAACAACAGCAACAGCCCTCCTCCTCCTGGCACGAGTTCTCTCGCCCCCAGATCCACGGCTACGACCTCAACTGCCTCGCCCCCCTCTCCCCTCTCCGCTTCGTCTCCGGCGCCGACGAAAAGCTCCTCCGCGTCTTCGACCAACCGGCCGCAGTAGCCCACTTGCTCGAGCAGCACTGCGGCATCGTCGGAGACCAGGAAGCCTCGCTACCGGACGCCGCCAACATCCCCGTCCTCGGCCTCTCCAACAAAGCCATCGAGCAGGAGGATGGCGGGCAGGAAGGAGGGGCAGCGGCAGCAGCGCAGGAGGAAACCACCGCCAAATCACCAGTCCTGGCGCTCTCCACCCCTCCCAACGAAGACCACCTCTCGCGCCACCTCCTCTGGCCCGAAGCCGAGAAGCTGTACGGACACGGCTACGAGATCAGTGCGGCCGCGTCGTCGCACTCGGGCCACGTGGTCGCGACGGCGTGCCGAGCAACGTCGGTAGACCACGCGGTGATACGGGTGTACGAGACGCAGAAGTGGCGACAAGTATCATTTGACGAGGCGACAACGGGGAGCAAGGTGCCAAGCATGCGGCTGCACAGCCTGACAGTGACGGGACTCGCCTTCAGTCCTCCCTCCTCCTCTTCAGGCCAAATCGACAGTAATGACGGCGACGAGTTCCTCCTCAGCGTCGGCCGCGACCGCGTCTTCGGCATCTGGGCACGCGAAGACATCGTCGCCCCCACCACCACCACCACCACCACCCAACAGTCAAACGTCCGCTACACCCTCCTCCACACCCAAGAAAAAGCCCACTCCCGCATGCTCCTCGGCGCCTCCTGGGCCCCCGCCCCACCATCCCAAACCACCACAGCAACAGCAACAACAATAACAAGATTCTTCGCAACCGCCGGCCGCGACACCAAAGTCAAACTCTGGCGCCTCGACTTCTCCCCAAACACCGCCACAATCACAATCACCCCCCTCGCAACCCTCCCCGCCACCGCCCCCGTCACAGCCGTCGCATTCCACCCCAACCACGTGTTGTCGTCGGTCTCAGGGGGGAAGAAGGTATCAGTGCTGGCGTTCGGGACGGAGAAGGGTGATATCAGCGTAGCGGTTTTCGCGGCCGATTTGAGCGATGCTGCGGAGGGGGAGGCGCGGGTGGTGCGGGTGTTGGAGAGGGAGGTTGTGCCGAGTGATGTGGTGAATGCGTTGGCGTGGAGGCCTGTTGTTGGTGGTGGTGGTGATGGTGGCGGCGAGCAGGAGGAGGAGGAGGAGTTGGAGTTGGCGGTTGGGAGTGAGGATGGGAGTGTGAGGATTTATGGGGTGAGGGTTTGAAGGAAGGGAGGGGTGGATGACGGGAGGGGGGGACTTGGCAGAAGCAGGAAAGACTGAACTTATGAACTTCTCGTAAGACTGAGCGGAATCTATGTAGTAGTCTCTTCACAACGAAAAGAAATCATAAGCCAAAATATAGAAAGGACTTTGTATAGTAAAGCCGCGCATTATTAGGATGTATGTACTATTGGGAACCCGTCGAGAGGCAGAAGCAGAAAAAGACTGGAGCCGCCCAATCCCTCCTTCCATGCCTTGTCTCCCTGCCTACGCGACGACGCGTAAAAACGAAGTGAAAAAAGCCGGCCAAATCAAAAATTTCATCCCCAATCCCCTCCATCCATGATCTCATGCCAAGAAAGGGTTCGTTCGGCGTCCCGTCTCTCTCCAATTACCACCACCGATGCGATCGATAGATCCCAAAACTTCCTCCCTTCCATTGTCGAAGACTTTTCGTGGTGATCGTGAAAGCGAGAGAGAAGAGAAATATTATTATACTCCCTCCGCGAGTTCCTTCTCGCCGTCGTCCCTCCCCCGTCTTGTAATTGATTCGTCTTGATGAGCCCGTCTCATCTCATCTGTCATCCGGTCAGACTCAAATTGGGGCGAGCGTAATGTTTCATTAGCCCAATCCTGGACCCGAATCCAGTTTCGTGTCCAGGCCGCCCCAAAGAAGTCATTAAATGCGCATCCCCACGCCGGCAACCTCTCTCCACGCGCGAACATCCTCTCGCCGTACGCTTATGAGTTGTTGTTGTTGTTGCTGTTGTTGTTGTTATTGCCACCACTGCCGTTGTTCCGCAGGCCGAAGTACAGCCCAAGGACGAGGCCAATGATACAGAGGATAAGAATGAAGATGAATAGCGCCCAGCGACGCAGGCGGTTACGGCGCTTAATATGCTCAATACCCTTGTCGAGCTCGACATTGGCTTGTTGTGCCTGCTGGTAGACCTCCTCCGTCTTCTGCTCACCCTGCGTCACCTGGGTGTCCTGCAGAACGACGGCCTCGTTCATCTGAGTCATAAGCACAGCCAGCTCGCCCATGGTCTGCTCAATGCGCTGAATATCATTGTGGCGTGCCCGCACAGCGCCAAGGGCGCTGTTAGCATGCGCTGAGCGGTTGGACCTGAGCTGTTGTAGGAATGCTGGTCAGCGGCTGCCAAAATTGAAAGCCAGTCAAGGCTGAGTCCAGGAAACTCACAGCAGTCTGAAAAATGCCTTCGGAGCCCCAATCTTGGTCGGCGGCCTCGTTGACCTCATGCTCGCTGGCCTCGGGATTGACGATGCGAATCTGACGCTTGATCTGCTCGCGGTAGCGCTCGCGGTAGTCTGCCTCGATGCGCCTGTAGCTCTCGAGCTCGCGCTGAAAGCTGTTCTTGAGGTTGCGGACCTGGCTGTCCTTGGTGACGTTGCCGCCGGAGCGGGCGGCGTCGGTCTCGAGGAACTTGATCTCGTCCTTGATCTGGGTGTTGAGGACCTGGGTCTGGGTGGCCAGGTGCTCGAGCTGCTGGTGGGCGCCCGACTCGCCGGCGTCGGACAACAGACGCTGGTGCACGGTCGAGATCTCGGTGATCTGCGACGTCAGCTGGCGGATGCGCTGCTTGGCGCCGTCGACGCGCGATAGGAACTCGTCGTTGCCCATGACGCGCGGGCCGACCGGATGGGCGGCGGTCGAGGCCTGCGAGGCCATGGGGTACTCGGAGTACTGCGACTGCGATTGCGACTCATCGTAGTTGGACACGTCGTTGTGAGGAATCGACGGGCGGGCCTGCGGGGAAGCGCGGGAGCGTTAGCCGTCTGTCGAGCCGTCCTGGTGCCATTGCGCGGCGGGCTGGCGCAATGCGAAACGTACCTGGCCGCCGCCGTAGGGATTGGACGCGCCGTAGCCGGCGCCGGCAGTGCTCTGGCCATACGAGCTGCCGTACTCGCTGCCGTACGGGTTGCCGCCGTACTGCTGGTAGCTGGAGTACGACATGGCGTGGTGTCGCGACGGAGGCGGAGGCGGAGAGGGTGTGCAGTCGGGCAGAGGCCGGGGAAGCGGGCGGATTAAGCTCGCGGAAGGGTGCGGATGACGTTATGCAAATGGGCTGACTGAGCTCTGGGCCGGGCGAAAGCGCAGTAGCCGTGCGGCGGGCGGGCCGTTCAATTGCTGCGGGGGCGTAGCGGACGCGGCGCGTCGGAAGCCGGGGGTGTCGCGCGGGCGATGGGCGCGGACGGGTATCAGAGAGAGTGGTGTTGAAGAGACGGAGAGGAGCAGGCCGCGGGTGTCAGTCGAGAGGTCAATTTCTCGCCCGCCAGCCCACGCCCGCCAACTGGCCAACCGCCGCCCCGCCCGCGAGCCGCCAGGCAGCAAAGCGCGACCGCCGGACAGATGCCCAGTGGCAACCACCGGTTCTGCCGCATCCGCGCGCCCACAGCCACGCTGCTTCGCCCCTGCGCCTGCGCCCGCTCGCTGCGCGTCAATGGCGCCGCCTCGCGACACGCGCGCTGCCCATGAAGTCACCGCCCGACCTTGCCAGGCACCGTTGTGGGCCACCTTAAGCTTAATCCATCGCTGCCGGGGTCCCGTCCGATGCGATCGCCAGCAAGAATTTTCGACGGACCCGCGGGCTAGAGGGCGAAACGACAAAAGGTCGGTGAGAGAATGGGTGGCCCAGGAGCGCTCTGGAAATCACGCGCTGGACGGCGACAAGCAGCCCGTTGTCACTCCGGAAGGCTCCGGGCTGCGGCGGCTGAGAGCCAACGCGACGTGTCTGGAGTTGAGAGCGCCCATTGGCGACGGCGCAACCTGCCAGATGCGAGACCGATCTGCTTCCCCACGCGTGTCGTGCGGATCGAGAAACGCGGCGGATTGATGAAACACTGGCCCTTCTGAAACGCTATCGCCTCGGCCCGTGTCAGATCCCTCCAGCAGCCCATCTTGGTCTTCTTTCCATCTGCTCGGCGACAACAGAGTCTCGAGGCCCAATTTACCTTGCCATGTTCCCGAGGCGTGGGAAGGTGAAGCCCGGAGGACGCTCCGGAGAGTGAGCGACCAACACAGTCAAAGCAATGCCTGTGCTTAGCCAAAAGCATGGATGATACTACTAGACTCCTAAGCTTACCAGGGCCCACTAAGCATGTACCCCGGGCGACCCGAGCAAGAGAGCAAAAGAAGAAAACAACCCAGTAACCGGTTACTTTTCGCCCAAGATCCCTTTCCCCCTGCCTGCACCTCTGTGCCTACGGCCCCGTCAGCAAGCTCTCCCCCTCTCCACCACACACCCACACCCATCGTTCCAGCACCATTCCTTCTTCCAAAGCGAGCCAAGCCTAGCCGCCTCGACTCCCTTCGCCATCTCCTCCAACTGGCTCCCAACCCCCTCCATCTCAACGCCGCTATCCTTCCTCCCCGCCGCCATCGCCAACGCCTGCTCCGCCTGAGCCTTCGCCGCCCCTCCATACGCCAACCTCTCCGCGTCGATCCCCCAGTCAAAGCTCACCAGCACAATCGGCCCCGTCTTCTCGCCGCTCCCGCTCTTCGGCCTGCGCAGGAACACGACGGCGTGCTCGTCCGCCGCGGCCACGATCTCCGTCACAGGAGGAGGGACGCAATACGCAGCAGCAGTCGTTGACGCCGCCGTGAAGGGGGAGAAGGACGGGGTGGTTTGGGAGAAGGAGGAGGGCGGAGAGCAGGGCGATAGGAAGGAGGGTGTTTTTGACGACGTGGTGCCTAACGGCTGATGAGGATGAGGATGAGGAGTGGCCGGCGCGTTGAGGATGGCGTGGAGCTTGGTGGCGCAGGCGTGCGTTGACGTCGACGATGTTGCTGCTGCCTCGACACCGCCACTGCTGCCGCTTACTGCCGTGGGCGTGATGGGCTCGCTGCTCGCGCCAGGCGGCGGCCAGAGCCTGATTGGTGGGTACCAGAAGCGGTCTTCGTATGGCGTCAGTAGCAACTGTGGATCCACGTCTGGCAGTCTACTCGGGGCCTCGAGGAGGCGTCCTTTGCCCTTCTCACCGCTATCTTGGACCTCAGGCGGAATCGGGAGTAACGGCTGACGTCGGCGCGCTCCGATGCGCAGACGCAAGCATGGAGGGCCGCCGGCCGCGCTGACGCTCGGACAGCATTTGTCGTCTTCGACAAGGTCGAGGAAGGCGCTACAAGAGAGATTATAGGTGCGGAGTTTCGTGCGGGCGAGGATGAAATATAGGGAGGCAGAGGAACCGTGGTCGTGGCGACGCTCTGGGTGGTAGAAGCGAGGGAGGCGCTCCTCTACCGGTGCATAGTGTGGGTTGTTGCCTGAGCTTATGGTCTGTGCTAGAGGGTCATCTGTGGGGAGGAGTGGGACGGCTGGCTGGGAGGACGATCCTGCCCCCGTGCCGTCGTCTATCTCCTCGTCGTCTTCTGAAGTGGCGTGGGACAGCAAGGCTGACGGTTGCGAGGCTGACTGCATATGCTGCTGATCCTGATCATCCGTCGCCGCCCTTTGCCTCCTAGCTGGCTGAGACGGGAAGGTGATCTCTCGGGTGTAGAACGTCCGTTCTTGCTTGCTGCCTCCGTTCAACCATTCGCGTCGGGCTTCAACGATTTGGAGCTTGTTCGTTTTCTCGTCGACCTGCAGGCTCAGGTCGGTCCAAGAGTCGTTGATTGGGCCCTCGGCGTGCTGCCGGCGGTACACCCTAGTGTTTACTTGGAGCGCCTCCTTGACCGGTCGGTCCAGGGGGAAGCGGAGGCAGTGATAGAAGGACGTCCAATCCACTTCTTCCACGACGAACGACGTCTGGTTGGACACGGCATAAAAGTAACCATCGTGGATCTCAAAGGCAACGGTAGAGCCGAGGTCTGAGCCAGGGAACTCGTCCAATTGTAGCGCCGGTATGTTGGGTGGGAGGCGATCGTCATCGGACAGCGACTCCCCATGGATCTTCCATTCATGGTGCCCATGAGCGCCGAGCCCTGTGTGAGTGCCGTAGTAAAAGTAAGTCGCCGTGTTTCGAACAAAAAGCTTGCTAGCGCCTGCAGGTGGCTTTATAATGTTGACTCCTAGCCCGGTAATAGGGTCGAATTTGTGCAACTCCACGTAGATGATCCAGTGCTCGTCATCACGCCACTGAGGGGGGAGGTCACATTCGCTGTAGTCGAAATGCAGTGACACGATGCCGTCACTGTAATGTAGCAAAGCGATCTCTGGTCGGATGTCGGTGGTGCCAAAGTGACGCGCCGAGAGCCAGGTTGCCATGGGACCCGTGTCGATGTCCACCTCTTTAGAAATGCCAAGTATGCAACGCACATGGACGACACCTTGTGACATATAACAGAGCACGTTTTGGCGATAGATAAAGGAAGAGCCATAGCCGATGACGCACGCAGCGCTAGGAGTGGCAGTAGCAAAAGAGCCTCGCCTGGAGTATATTCTTTCCAGGGCCAGGCGATAGGATATTTTTCCTTTGGCCGCCAGCTGGGCTTCTTTGGTATATGGAGCATGAGTCTGGGGGACAGTGAGCCGGGCTGACACGAGGCGGCCGCGCAATCGGTTTCGGATGGGAAGCCTCGGGCCCGGTGCTTACCTCGACGGTCTTGCGACACAAAGTACTTTCGTTGCGCAGCTGATAAAGCTGTCTGCATGTGAGGCTGAGATGAATGATATCGGAGAGAAAAAGTCGACCCGCGATATTGAACAAAACGTCGTAGGGCAATTGATCCAGGTTCAGCTTCATGAAGGAAAGGTTTTGCGAACCCAGGTACTTCGAAGACAGAAGTAAAGCGACCCAAGAGCTTTATAAGGAAAAAACAAGTCAATTCAGAGAGCCACCCAGAAGGATCTAAGAGGTAAGAGCGGTTATTCGTTCAACGCGCAGTGGAACCCAACCACAGAAGCTTGAAGGAAACGAATGACAAGGTAGAGGCCGATCTTTTCCGAGTGTTCTTGGTCTGAATGAAAACGTTCTTCGGCACCATCATGAGTGTCGCCGGCGGACAGAGCAGAAGGCTGAAGTTAAAAGGCGTCGGTCGATGCGGCTCTGCATGGGCACGCAAGCAACCCTTGCATAGCTCAGGATGCCCCTCATCTGTTTTGATTCAATCGCGCGACTCAGCGGCAGCCAGCCTTGCCCATTTCAAAGCCTGTATTACATGTCTATAAGCGGCGAAGTAAGATTGACGACACGGCAGGCTATCGCTGGAAGGCTGTCCGCGAGACGGGATAGGTGCAGGCCCGATGACAGATTCACGGCGTCCAGATGCTTCAGGCGTTCCGACCTGCGTAAGAGCCTCACTGCTAGCATAGTAGCGGCGGTGGCTGAGCGAAAAGTGAGACCGCATCCGGGGCCGCCCAGCGACTCTTGGTGGTAGGAGAGGCTCGCCCGGCTGACGAGAAGCGAGACTAAAGCTCCGGGCGTCGGGAACAGTGCTCGATCGGGGCCACATGATCTCACTGAGGCTGGAGGGCGGCGAGTTGAAGGAGAACGCCGAGGACGACGCGAGAATGCGGCTCTGCGAGGGGAACACACATGGCGTCTAATTGGTTAGCGTCGCGTTCCGCAGCATCCCAGCCTTGCGCGCCCCACCACCGTCGCAAAGCTCAGATCCGCGATGTGACCAATTATTGTCCGATGGCTGAGTGATAGCACCGGCCTTGGAAGTCGCACTGCAGAGATGGACCATGCAGCTTGCGGCTCTGCAGCGACTCTGCTGCACGTACGCGCCTCCACTGCAGCCCGCCCGCCCGATACCGGCACATGGCCGACATCAGTCAGCCGTGATACCTGTACCATCGTGGAGAGTAAAACATGCCGTACGTCGTCAAAACAGCAGGAGACGATCACCCTAGGCCAGCTCACATGGTCGCAGCCCGAAAACACGTAGCAATATATTGTGGGCCGGGATGCATGGCGCCGTGAGGGGCGAGCCCAGACATGTATGCATCGACGCCCCGTTTCTGAGGCTCAACAAGCAGCCGTACACTTCCTCGTTCCGCCCTCTTCCCCGTACCGAGGCCCGATTGACGGCCTCCTTCCCGTGTCCGCTGGTGCCGCGCAGAACGGGAGCTTTTCCAACTGGTCTCCAGGCCCTTGGGCACAAGTGCTCGGCGGTTTCAATCGCGGCCGAGCGGTACCGTTTGCGCTGGACAGTCGCATTCGAAACTCGGCGAATACATACGAGGGGCACGCGCGCACGCCTCACTGCGGGGTTCCGCGACTACGCGTGTGTAATGGCCACGCAAGGCTGTGTGCTTCTGTACTCACTACTGTGCTGCATTCTTCAGGATAGCTTTGCCTAGCTCGGTATGTCTAGCTCCACCACTCTGTTGCGAGGGTTGGAGTCCCAGCCAACGTACGGCCAGCCCTCGGGCAGGCTCGAAAATGGGGGTAAAATATAGCGCCCTTCGCACATTCCAATCTCGGGACACGCGAGATCGCATAGGCCGAACACTTTGCAGTAACAGTCCTGCGCCGACGGACAGTGCACAGGCTCCTTTCCGAACAGAACTAGAGGCCGACCAATCAGTACATGCAGATGACAATGTTGCTGCCCGAAAAACAGCCACGTTCGGAGCGCCGCATAAAGGTGAGGGATATAAAGGGTGGGACAGATGCAATTACGCCCCGTCAAGCAGAGTTGAACGACGAAAGCAAGGCAAGCTGCACAGGAATGAAGAGGGCTGGGGCACTCACTATGCCACGAATACTCCATCACCCGCCCGCTGATCGCATCCGTCAATGGCGTCTTCGCCAACCACTCTCTCAGCCGCACGTACTCCTCCCTCTTCTTCTCGCGCACCTTGTCTCTCGTGAGCGCAAACTGGGCACAGCAGCTGACGCCAACTTCCCTCGGCACCTCGCGCTCGGGGCCAAAAATCTCCTGGAATGCGTGGTAGTACGAGTTGCCAGCGTGGCCCTGCTGCTGCTTCTCGCGCGGGTCGTCCTCGTACGGCTTGATCTCGTTCGGGCAGCCCAGCTGCCATGCGCAGCGGAGGTTGACGTAGCCCTCAGCCTCGAGGAACGGCAGCTGGAAGTTGCGCAGCACCATCAATCCGTCATAGTCCGGGTCGTCGTTATGCCATTGGTAGCGCGTCGGGTGCAGGAAGAGGGTGTGGTCGGGCAAATCGTCGTAGTTGTCGATAATAAAGCTGCGACGGCGGCGAAGCCAATGTCAGCATGCCACGCGTCTTGAGGCGGCGATGGCGGCGGGAAAGAAAAATTTGAAGCCGTACGTGAGGTACACCATCGACTCTCTGCCCTTGTTCGTCGGCACCGTCAACTGGGCCTTCGGGTCGTCGACGATATATCTATACTTGGTCCAGTCCGGGAAGTGGCGGTAGAGCCAGTCGACGTCGTCCTTCTTCTGGCTGGCAACGACGAAGGCCTTCTCGCCGCGGCGGGTTGCCGGAGCGGCAGTATAGGTGCCCAGCTCCTCCTCATACGTCAGCTCCTCGGGCACCGAGCCATCGTCGACGATGACGCCGCGCTGGCGGTTGACGAGGTAGCCAACGATGAGGACCAGCGAGAGCAGGTAGAGGGCGAGGCGGATGTTGGAGCGGCGGCGGGGGCGCATAGCTCTGGCGATATCATGGCCGAGTGGACGGAAGCGACGTTTGGTGTTTTAGGACACCATTGATGAGGTGTCAGAAGGCAAATCGGAAGGCCGCGTGGACGCGTGGTGCGGCGAGAGATGCTTCATCCCTGATGTTCATCAAGGCGTTCGCAGGCGTCGAAACGCACTTGCCACGACCCTTTCCCGCGGCGCCCTCGCCGGCGCCGCCCGCGACCACGGCGCGCTGCGACGCCTGCCTAGGCTCAGAGCGGCGGGGCGCGCGCAGATGACAATCAGCACGCGGTGTTTTTGCGCACAAGCTTTGCAGAAGCTCCCTGGCCAAGCATGCAAGGCACCCGCGGTGGCGAGGACGGCCAGGAATGCGACTGTGGGGTCGCGCTGCCAGCGCAGCCCTTCGATGCACCCGATCAGACGAGAGACACGCGTAAAGCTTAGCATTCGAACTAGACGTCGGCTTGACGTCAATGGGAGCTGAAGGCTCAAAACGATAACTACTCGAGTGGTATCCAACTAAACAATGCCATGTCATGTAAACCCTCACGCGCCAACGCCGAATCCCAAGCAGCGCTGCAGTCCCGAGCGGGGGTGATGCGTACAGTCGTCCGTCCGTCCGTCTATGCGTATGCCTGCCGCCGATGAAGGTGCGTGAAAGCAGAACCAGAAAACAGTGTGCGGCCGTCTATCCATACAGCAAGATGGATCTAACACGTGAAGCACTTCTGAGGGCGGCCCCTGCCGTCGAAGGGCACGGGTCGGAGCACTCTCACACCACCCTCGCTCACGACAGCTCGACGCCCTCCATGTCGCGCATCAGCACGGCCATCTGCGCGCGTTTTGCCGCCTCCGCAACCAGGTTGTACTCGTTGAGGTATGCCATCGTCTCGTGGGCTGTCCGGCCGGCGCCGTCGCGGTTCGGCCGGTACTCCCAGCTGGCCGAGCGGCTGGCCTGCGGCTGCGGGCGCTGGGCTTGTGCGGCCTGCGCGGCGGCCATGTTGTCGGGGTGCAGCGAGCCGAAGAAGTGGCTCTGCTGGACGGGCGACGAGGGCGGCATGGGGACGGCCGACGGCGGTTGGTTCTGGGGCGGGCCGGCGCCGGCGACGGGGAAGGCGGCGGGGCTCGAGAGCGTGGACAGGCTGCTGGAGCTGTGCGAGGCGGAGCTGGGCGACGAGGCGGCAGCGGCGAAGGGCGGTCGCTGTTGTCTTGCGGCGGAGGCGTCCATGGCGGGAGCGACAGGAGGACGGGGGACGGGCTTCGGGTGAGACGGCGGCGCCTCTACTTTTTCTTATACGTATGCAGGCGGTCGGAAGGAGGCGCCAGCCTGCTGGATTGGGAACGGACGCGGACCCGCAAGCGAGATACAGTGCGAGCGGCGTGGGCGTGCGGGATGGAGGCGTGCTAGGCGCGGCCGGCGTGTCGAGATCTGAGTTGCTCTGCGCCTCGGGGAGTGTGTGAGCGACGCGGGCAGGCAGTGGCTCTCGACGCGCGCATCGACGATCGGACGGCCTGGGCTGCGCGGCGGACGAGGGCGCTTTATGGGAGACAGCGCGCGGCGGGCGATCTTGCCGTCGCACCACCTGCGGCGCCGAGGCACACCCTGCACACTGACATCCTGCTCCAGCGCCCACGCACCCCCACATTTGTCCGCGCGCGCGCTCGGGAAAAAAAGTCGTCCGCCGACCGCCAGACCACCGCCCGCCCAAGTGCCCAGCCATGCCGGTGAGTCTGGCGCGCCGCTGTGATGGCGCCCGTCCGCTGACACGCCCTGCCGCAGCTGATCCTGATCTCCGGCTACCCGTCGTCCGGCAAGACGCGCCGCGCCCTGCAGCTGCTCGACTGCTTCCGCGGCAAGATTGCCTCTGCCACAGACGCCCGCTTTGCCCGCCTGAAGGTCCACCACATTAGCGACCAGACGCTGGGGCTTGCCCGCGATGTCTACCACACGGCCCGCGCAGAGAAGGACGCCCGCGCCGCCGAGGCCTCTGCCGTCAAGCGCCTGCTCGGCCGAGACGACATCGTCATCGCCGACGCCATGAACTACATCAAGGGCTTCCGCTACCAGCTGTACTGCGAGGCCAAGGCCATGCAGACGCCCAGCTGCGTTGTGAGCATCCCCGCCGAGCTCTGCGCTTTGCGCCGCTGACAGTCCCAGAGGTTCACGTAGGAACGCCCGTCGAGAAGTGCCGCGAGATCAACACCCGTCTGCTTGCCGACCCGGACGCTGATGGCGGCTACGTCGAGGAGGACTTTGAGAACCTGGTCTTCCGCTACGAGGAGCCCAATGGCATGACGCGCTGGGACAGCCCTCTCTTCACCGTCCTGTACGACGACGAGACGCCGCCGTTCGACCAGATCTGGGACGCCATGGTGGGCACCGACGGCAAGGCGAAGGTGGTAAGGCCGAATGCGGCAACAGTCCTGGTATGCTCGCAGAAAGACTCGAGTGTCTACAAGCGCGCTGACTCCACCAACTGCAGAAACCGGCGACGGAGCAGAATTACCTCTACGAGCTCGATAAGACCACCTCGGACATTGTCTCGCATATTGTCTCCTGGCAGAAGGACCATCCGGGCGAAGGAGGCGGTGAGGTCGCTATACCCGATGCTGAAAACGCAGTAGAGCTCCCCGCGTCGCCCATCTCCCTGCCGCAGCTGCAGCGGATTCGGAGACAGTTCATCACCCTAAACCGGCAGCACACTTTGTCCAAGGCTCGGATAAGAGATCTCTTCGTCGACTACCTGAACGATGCATTCCAAGCTTCGTGAAGCTCGTCGGCTACATCCGGCGTGGCTTCGACTTGCAGAGGACGTCATGGCGGGGTTGTGGCCGCGGGCCGACTAAGCACGCGACGCTCCTCCAGGATATCGTGACACGAATAATGGCGCTTGCTGCAGCATCACCCCACCGATACAAACCAGGATATCCTAAGCGCACTACTCGTCGGGAACTGCACCGGCACCATGTCGGCGACCCGGGCCTTGAACTCAACCTGAGGACAAGCACACCGGCTCTCCCGCTTCATCCACATCTCCGTACTCTGCGACGGTCAAACGGATCGGCGCAACTGAGTGGGGCATACGGTGTACACGTGGGAGGCAAGGCCGCGTGTTAGGCCACCTACTTTTCCTCGTCTGAAGAGACAAGTAAGAAGATAGATTCCGACGGATCAGACGAGAGCGGTCGTCGGCCGAAAGCACTTCGGGATGCTCTATTCGGCATACCAGCCCTGCTAGCTCGCATTATCTGCGCGGGATGACGACGGGTAGCACGCCGACTGGCGAAAAAATATATACCCACCTTCTGCATCTGGCATACTTCCAACTCTTGATCTTCAGGTGGCGGTTTGCGTGGCCTACCGCTACCGCAACCCGGAATCCGGCGTCTGCAGATGACATCAGGCCCCCGTGTAGCAAGGCGACGTTTGAAAGGGAGCCCCATGCCTGGCTTCCAGAAAACGAGGGGCGGCGCATCTCCAGCCGAGAAATGTACCGAAGCAAGCCTGCCGCCGCCGCACTTGTGCCTCGGCGCTCCACATTTGTGTGGGGTCTCCACAGATCGCCATTGCGAACGCGCGCTCTCCACGAACCTAAACTCTGCCTTGCCAGACCCTTGTGGAGCCTCGTCTCCACTACAAACGCCAGTCCAGAAGCGAACAGCGTAGCGCACCGTCCGTCCGACCCTCCGCGTCGTCAGCCATCTCCGCGGCGGTGCCCCAACGTGAAACATTCCCGGGGTAGCTGGACACGCGCAACTAAACCCAACGACTCGTAACTCCGAACAATCGCCAGCACAGATGTCCGGCCTAGGCAACTATCGCAATCTCATCATCACCGCCCATCCGGGCTCCTCCAACGTCTTCATCCTCACCCTCTCCCGCCCGCCCGAAAACCGCATCACCGCAGCCTTCGCCCAAGAAATCATCCGCGCCCTCCGCGCCATCGAGGCCGCCGTGCCGCCCCACGCCCCCGGCGCCATCATCACCCGCGGCGCCGACGCCAAGTTCTGGTGCACAGGGCTCGATCTCAACGAGCTAGCCGCCCGCCCCTCGGCCAACAACGACGGCTTCTACCCCCTCCTCGCCACCCTCCTCGACCTCCGCCTCCCCACCGTCGCCCTCCTCACCGGCCACACCTTCGGCGGCGCCTGCCCCCTCGCCCTCGCCCACGACTACCGCCTCATGAACGCCGACCGCGGCTTCTGGTGCATGCCCCCCGTCGATCTGGGCCTGCATTTCGACGGCATCGGCGCGCTGTTGCGGGCGAAGCTGCGGCCCGGCACGGCGAAGAAGATGCTGCTGGAAGGGCATAGGTGGACGGGGAGTGAGGCGTGCGACGAGGGAATCGTAGATGCGGTTGTGGCGCCTGGGGTCATGCTGGAGGAGGCCGTCAGGTTGGCCGAGAGGGTCGCGCCCAAGGCGAGAAAGGGCGTGTATGCGTTGTTGAGGGCGGAGTTGTATGGGGAGGCGGCGGAGGCGTTTAGACGGATTAGTTATGTGCATGGGAGGGAGACTAGGGGATGGTTGCCTGGGTGGAGCGAGGGTGGTGGTGGTGGTGGGGAGAAGGCGAAGATTTGAGGGTTGGGTGAAGGTGTGCGCTAAGGTAGGAGGAGTTGAAGGTGGGTTGGTGGAACCTATGAGCTGGACGAAGATTTGACTTCGCCGCCTGGCATGCAGCAACGTCCGGTCAGAAATATTGTCAGCTACTTTTCTATACTCCCCTACATGCCCCTGGGAGACCGGCGAAGAGTAAGACGGAGAAGACGCAGAGCCGTTACTTGAGCAAGGAGTGTCAGAAAAGGATAACCATAACGAGGAGCCTAAAGATCCGGACATCAAGGATCAAGCCGTCTCAGCACCTCATATCTGTGAAAAATGAAGGATGTTCTGGCCCGATCATCCCGGAGGCGATTCACACTGAAAAGTTCTGTTCACCATGCGAAATGCTCGGACTACCAGGACTGATCAAAAAGAAAATACGACCCCTGTACCATGGGCCTCTCCGGTGTATTTTCATTCCAACTAGCCGAAACGTCTCTTGCCCACTCTGCTCTTTGCTTTGTGGTGCGGCTTGGTCATCGTCAAATATGTTTGCTTTTGCACATATTGAGCCTTGCAGCAAGCGCCATACAAGGTGACATCCGGATTGGGCAGAAGCCTCCATAATTGAAAGAGAAGATGACGACAGGTTTGACCTTGAGCTGAAGAAGACGAGGAAAACTCTTGCTTCGGCAATCAATCCTTTCGGTTTTGACTCCACGGGATTGCGCGAGGTACCTACTAGCTTCATGTGTCGAAAAACACGCCCAACACTACCCCACGGGTCGGTTAGATTCAGAATGCCACATTTACTTCATAAATTGCGCGACACGGCGAGTTGAGCTGTTCAACCCCGGAATGCAAGACGTTGTTTTGAGTTATATTTGGGACTCATCTCAAAGCTCTACGATCCTGGGGTCCGAAAATGAGTACCTTCCCGGTCATTTGGATTTGACTGTAGAAGATGCAACTACTGTTACCCTCGAGTTGCATTACCAATACCTCTGGGTGGACACATACTGCATAAATCAGGCCGATCCTGCAAAGAAGCATGGGCAGATCCAGCCGCTGGATCGCATATATAAAATATGCCGGAACGGACCTTACAATCATCGCTATCCAATGGAACATTAATTTATCGTGACGGTTAGATGTATGCACGAGCCCTCTTAGTTAAGAACCCAGCGGTGTCCAGATTAGGCAATACCCCGACTATTTGGTCACCGCCAGAAGAATTAGAGACACGAAAGCAAAGCCAATCAACTCCACTGTTGCTATCAACAATCAAGCCAATTGCATCCCACACAGAACTCTTTATGGCTAGACGGGTTCCAGAAGCTTGCATGAACGTGGAAGCCCTTGGCCTGCCTGTGCCGCTTCACGCCCTACGCATGTACTCATGCACCAAATGTTCAAAGGTGGGGATTCGTTGTTCCTGGGTTAGCAATCAGCAAATCAGCATGAGCAATACTAGAGCTCTCATATGTAATCAACGGATATAAGACGAACTTGTCCACGGCCCAAGTCACGGTCATGTCAATTCTCTACCCCTCCTCCACGCTTTTCAAATAAGGATTCAATTGGTACCTACAGCCTCGATGTCTAGCAGTAGAATATTGGTGCTTGGAAGCGGCCTGGTAGCCCGCCCCTGCGTTGACTATCTCGTCCGCAACCCTGAAAACCACGTTACGGTCGGTACGTATGGAATCCACGCCGAGTCAAAGACTATGTACTGATCTTTGGGTAATTCAGGGTGCCGTACTCTCTCTGCTTCCGAGAAGCTCTGCGCGAACCTTCCCCGCACCCGTCCGATCGCGCTCGATGTATCGTCGCCGACGCATCTCGACCCACAAGTCGCCGCCCATGACCTCGTCATCTCGCTGGTTCCTTACGCGTATCACACTACCATCATAAAGTCGGCTATTCAGGGGAAAACAAACGTCGTGACAACAAGTTATGTCTCGCCTGCAATGCGCGAGCTCGATGCCGCGGTGAAGGCAGCCGGCATCGTGGTGTTGAACGAAGTCGGCGTCGACCCGGGCGTCGACCACCTCTACGCCATCAAGATGATCGACGAAGTGCACAGCAAAGGTGGCAAGGTCAGATCTACGAATCCTTGGCTCCCAACCCTCGCGCAACATTTTGGTGATTGTAGTGCATCAGGTGAAAGAATTCTACTCCTACTGCGGCGGCGTCCCTGCACCCGAACATGCCGACAACCCGCTCGGCTTCAAGTTCTCCTGGTCCCCCCGCGGAGCGCTAATGTCACAATGCAACTCTGCAACATTCCTCGAAGGCGGCAAGATAGTTACCATCCCGGCGGATGAACTAATGTCTCGTGCCAAGCCGTACCACGTCATGGATGGGTATTCCTTCGTTGCGTATCCGAATCGGAATTCGCTGCCCTTTCGACACTTCTACAATATTCCGGAGGCAGACACGGTTGTCAGAGGCTCGCTACGGTATGATGGCAACCCACAATTTGTGCGGGCGTTGAGAAAGCTTGGTTGGCTTGATGCAGAGGAGAAGGAGTGGCTGAAGGATGGTTTGACGTGGGCGGAGGTGCATCAGAGAGCCATTGGCGCTTCAGGCACAGATGAGAAGTATTTCGCCATATTATTTGCCACTCCCTCCGTCGTCACTAACATTTCCGGACCCTCAGAGCTCTGATTTCGCACATCAAGGAGATGGGCGAATTTCCCAACAAGGATGAAAGTGAGCGCGTCATCTCCGGTCTTCGCTGGTTTAGTCTCTTCTCGCCCGAAGCAGCCAACATCAGAGGACAAAACCTGTTGGAAACGCTTGCTGGCCGGCTCGAAGAACTGCTGAGCTATCAGCCTAATGAGCAGGACCTAGTCATGCTCCAGCACAAGCTCATTGTAGAGTGGAGTGACGGCAAAAAGGCAATCAGCACTTGCTCCATGGTAGTGTTCCTGCTAACACAGTGTTGTAGGAAACTATGACGTCCACCCTCGAGCTTCTTGGAGAACCGAACGGCTATTCCGCTATGGCGTTTTCTGTTGGAGTGACGTGCGGCGTAGCTGCTCAATTGCTCCTGGACGGACATCCTGCATTCAATGTTCCAGGAGTGCATGCACCATACACGAAAGAGATTTGCAATCCCATCAGAGAGCTAGTGGAGCAAGAGGGAATCAAGATGGTGGATAAGATCTCTCAAATTTGATTTGTCTGGGATGGAGTGAAATGAATTGCAAAAGTTTGGATGGCCTAATTCTTGACTCTATTTTTGACTCCATTTCGCCACACCCTTCGACCATTTTTGTGTCGAGGTCTCAATATTCAAGTCCACAGTCTTCGCTCAATCCTGGAAGACAGCCGTTCTACTTCTCTGGACGGTAATTTCTCCATACTTCTTCAAGAGCTCGCCAGTGTTCTCCTTGTTGGGGCAATCTGGACCTCGCGCGAACTCAATTGCATCCTGCATCACATGTTGGCAGTCCTCGGCACCAATTGTTAACAACATTGGCAAAGTTTCTACGCTCAAGGGAATTGTGGGTTATTTCCGCTTACAGGGGCTGATATTTTGAGCAGCATCACCTGACAAAGTCACTCGAGCTGAAGAGAAGCCTTTCTCCACAGCGACAAGCCAGGACGCCTTAGCTGAAAACTCAGACCGAAACTATCATGAAACCAACGCCAGAGGATTTAAGTCTTCAGAGATGGTCATCGCTGTCCGCATACACGAGGAACCGGTTCCTAAAGGCCCGAGTCATGATACAGATCGAGCTAAATGGACCATTTAGAAGTTTCTTTGATAGCACAGCTCAAAGAGAAGAGGCTCGTTATCTCATGCAACGACATAGCTTCCCAACTCTCCGACTGTGGAGCGCATGGCTTTAGAAGCATCGGAGTAGAGAGGCTCATGTGAACATTTCCAAGCACAGGCGGCCATCTGTCGATGCTGCACGTAAGAGTCCGGCGGCTGGGCCCACGGCGTCAGCGCATTCGGGACCTACCATCCAGCGCGCATTATTAAAGTTATAAATGACGGATGCCACTTCTGGCTAGGATGCCCAGTCGGGCTGCCACGTTCGGGGGCCATCTCAACGAATGCAGAAGCGGGGCTCCACACCCCGCAAAACCCAAGATAGGCAATGTTCCCCAAACTCACCTACCCCAGATAGAGTTACTGGGGTGCGGGGGCTCCACCGGCCGCTGTAGATACACGACATCTATATAATTATGTACTCTTGTTCACCCTGCACCTCTTTCCTTTAGCTCGGCAGCAAAAGCCGTCTTTTGTGGTTGTGCACCCTTGTCTTACCATCCACCTTTGAGCATTCTCTGAACTTACTGCCCTTCCCCGGCATTCAAGGCGTCATGGAGAAGAGCGACAACCTCGGCATCGCGAGCAAGCCCAGTGGCAGTGTAGAGCACTGCGAGGACGTGAGTGTGCCTCACAATGGTCCAGGGAACCTGAACGACCTCGCCGAGAACCTCTCCTACGGGCCTGGTGGCATTCGAGGGATCCTTGCCTCGCCGTATGTCTTCGGTGCCGCGTTCCTGGCTTCTCTTGGAGGCTTCTCCTTTGGATACGACCAAGGTGTGATTTCCATTATCAACGTCATGCCTCAGTTCCTTGATCAGTACCCGGAACTGAAGAACGGTAGGTGCAAGTATCTTGCTTTGGCGACGCGTTTGGTTCTGATAGCTCGTGGCTAGGCGGCTTCTGGACTGGGTTCATGACGGCGATGCTGGAGCTGGGCGCGTTCCTGGGCTGTTTCTTTATGCCGTGGATGGCGGATAAGATAAGCAGAAAATGGGCGTTGAGCGTGGTCGTCGTGATCTTTTGCATTGGCGCCATCATCCAGACGGCGGCTCCAAACTACGGCGCACTCGTGTTTGGTCGCTTCTTCGGGGGCATCGGCGTTGGCACGCTGGCACTGGTACGTTTGGTCAGTGACTGCACAAACGGTTTCGACTGACAAATTCTAGGGAGCCCCTCTGTACATCTCGGAGATTGCGCCTCCTCATCTTCGCGGGGCGCTTCTCGTGCTCGAGTCCGTCTCAATTGTTCTTGGCGCTGTAGTCTCGTACTGGATCACGTACGGAACGCGGTACATGGACGGAGACATAGCCTTTCGCCTACCGTTCGGCCTACAGATGGTGTGTGCTATCGTTCTAGGCGTCGGCATTCACTTCTTCCCCTACAGCCCCCGCTGGCTAGGACTGGTCGGCCGCGAGTCTGAATGCCTCCAAAGCCTTTCCCGTCTCCGCCGCCTCCCACCCACCGACTGGCGGATCGAAGCCGAATTCCAAGCCATCATTACCGAAGTGAACTTCCAAAGCAAGGTACTTGAGCGGCGCCATCCCGACGTCACCGGCATCAAACTGGAGTTCCTCACCTGGGTCGACCTTTTCAAGAGCTGGAAACGGGTTGCCATCGGCACTGGCGTGGCCTTTTTCCAGCAATTTTCCGGCATCAACGGCTTCATTTACTACGCTCCCATCCTGTTCCGCAGCCTTGGCCAAGACGACGAGATGTCCCTGATCCTGTCCGGAATGATCAACATCGGCCAGCTCGTTGCCGTTGTTCTCTGCTTCTTCGTCATCGACCACGTCGGACGCCGGCCTCTTGCCATCTGGGGGGCTTTGGGGATGGCTACACCATACATCATCATGAGTGCCCTTGTCGGTAAGTTTTCGCACGATTGGGCTGGCCACAAGACGGCCGGATGGGTTACCTGCGCCATGGCGTATGTCTATATCCTCGCGTACGGCGTCTCGTATTCTCCCTTAGCCTGGACGCTACCGGCGGAGGTGTTTCCGAATAGCACTCGCGCCAAGGGAGTAGCTCTGTCCACCGCGGTCGTGTGGCTGTGCAATTTCATCGTCGGCGTTATCGTGCCGATCATGATCGAGCAGGCGGGCTATGGCACCTACGTCTTCTTTGGCATTATGTGCATCCTGGCCAGTATCTGGGCCTTTTTCTTGGTCCCCGAGACGAAGGGCAAGACGCTCGAACAGATGGACGGCATCTTTGGCGACAGCACCGCGCACGAGGAAAAGGAGGTCATGGCGGAAGTGCTCCGGAGCGGCGAGGCCAGGACAGCGGCGGCCTTAATCAACGAGAGGGTGGGATCGGTCGAGACGCAATGAGTTTGAAGACTAGGCCATCGAGAGACCTGTACATTTTACTGTGACAGCAAGATGGAATCAATAAGAAAATTTAGTGCTGCTGCTCTCTCGTGTCTGGTTCTCTGGACGAGTCGTTCGGAGATGCGCCGCCGACAAGAGCAGCGGGCATGGACATACATACAAGAGGCTAGCGCCTGGGCCATTCATGCCGCCAGATATTAAACGTTCGGTCGGACAGGACTGCCGGATTTAGCGTTGGATGAGGCAAAAACAACGGTCCCAGAACCCAATCAGAGTCGGCGACCGGCCGTGCGGAGGTCTCCGATCGCCACATGCGAACAAGACAACCTTGCTTCTCCGCAGCTCTGGCGCGGCCCACTCTTCCAGCGGCGCAGCTCGCGGGCCCTCGCACCGTGGACTGGAGCAATAAGGTAAAAAGCACCCGCTTCCTTCCCGTTCCCCGTCAACCTCCTCCACCACAGCCAGAATGGGCGTGTCCTGGTCAGTTGGTGAGGCAGTAGTCCCCTCCATTTCCATCTGCTGATTCTGTCCGTCTTGCAGTACTCACTGCCGCACGAACCATTACAAATGTCGGTTACCGCGTCAGCTGTCCGTGTGGGGTTGGTGCTGATGACGTGACACGTAGGCGACGGGAAGCTGCCTCAGTGCGGCAGATGCAAGCGCGCCGGTCGTCCTTGCGTCAGGCAAACGCGCTGGAGGTTCAAGCTCAGCCTCTTCCCAAAACAGGAACGGGTGAAGCAGAAGTGGCTCCCTGTCCCGCCAAAAGGTCCCCTCGCCCGGGCTCTACGCCTTCTGACGCCACACGGACTGACATGCCACAGTTGACTTCATCGCGGAGAACGGTGAGGACATCGACGGCTCTGATGATGGCGAAGACAGCCCAGGCCCCACGACTGCTGTTGCTGCTGACTTTACTCCGGATGACACTCAAACATTGGATCTTTCATTGGTATGCTGCGAGCGACATCCCTGATCCAGATCCGGCGCCGTCTCTAACACTGGCCTTTGGACGACCAGAATCCTCAGTCAACATCATTACCATTGGCCCGCGGCGACGGTCGAATATCAACATCGCCATTCATATCACCTACCTCTTCTTCTTCATGGACAGCAGAGATTGATCGATTGCACGCAATAGCTATCAGCAGCCCCAACCAGATCGCAGCCCGTCCACATTCAGTCTGTCTACAGAATGAATGGCCTCTTCCAGTCGAAGAGGAAGCCATGTTGATGCGCTTCTACATCGAAAAGGTCTCACATTTTGTATGTTGCTGCTTCCCCCAGAAAGGGGCCTTTCCTCGTACTAATTATATCAGTTTGACGTTAGTGAACCAATCCAGTACTTCCGCGTCGACATCCCCCAGCGCGCAAGAACGAATAAAACACTTGCCAATGCCATCTTGGCTTTATCGTCACGGCTCTTACATTGGAAAACCGGCTACAATCCTCACGTCGCTGATCGCTACTACCAAAAATGTCTGGAGGCGCTTATTCCCGCGTTGAGTGACAGCTCACTAGTAATGGACGAGACACTCCTCGCAGCCACGATCTTTCTACGTATGCTGGAAGAGATGGATGGTAAGTACAGATGAAGCACACAGCCCACCCCCTAAAACCCTCGAAACCTCCTAAGTAGTTGATATTCTTCAGTTTTGAATAACCCGTCTGACTTTTAGGTTCAGCTCACATATCAGGCTTCGACAAGGGAGGTCACCTCAGCGGCACTCAAGCAATAATCAGCGTCGCCACATACTCGTTCGACAACGTTATCCCAACCGGTTTCCGCCTCGCCGCGTACTGGACTGCCTTCCGTCAGGAGCTCTGGCTCGCACTGCACAAGCAGCAACCCGTCACCATGGACGTCCGGCGTATCTGTGGCTTCTTCGACGCGCACGACTTCGGTCCCGCTCCAGATTGGGTTTGGTGCCAGAGAGCTGTCGCGCACTTCGCAGACGTGCTAGACTGCATATTCGGGAATCATGAGAGCGGGAGGGACGAGGCGCAGAAGAAGTGGAAGTGGTTGGTAGAGGACAACGGGAGATGGTGGGGAGGGCTTCCGAAGACTTTTGATCCGTTCTACGGGAGATGGGAGGATGCGAATGAAGACAGGTTTCCTGATATCAGGTTGCATTTGGAATGGCACGGTAAGTTGCAGTTGACATTGCTCAAGGTTGAATGAACACTCACGGTAAACAATCCACAAGTCATGGGTTACGCATACGCTATTATTGCGCGGCTCCTTCTCGTGGTCCATAATCCGACAATCCCTACGCTTGGGCCATTACGCAGGCAGGCGCTCTCCGAGATCGATGTACGTCTCTTCTCTGAAGCCAGCAGTGTCTTCTCAGTCCAAATGTCGCCCCAAGAAAAAGAAGGTCGTTCAGAAGACTGACCCTGAAAGCAGGAGAAGGCAAGGCGAGACGTGCGAATCCTTTGCGGCATCGGACTGTGTAATGAAATTTGCCCGCCCGCTATTTTACTTTCCTGCATGGCAGTAACGCTCTGTAAGCTTCAAACTCCTCTTCGCACGAGGCATCCTTTTATTCTCTCCTACCGCGCTTTCTCCCCAATGTGTACAGCTCTGAGACAATATCTCTATTTCGTATTCCGTGAAACCTCATCCTCGCCAACTTGGGCTTAGACTCTTCCTCCACACATGCACAGCTGCTAATCTCCTGACTCGCACTTCCAGGTGGTGATCGCTTTTCTAATTCCATGGAGCAAGAACGTTTATATAATGTTCTTCTCGAGACCGAGAAAAAGCACGGTTGGCCAACGGCGAAAGCAAGATCGCAGCTCAAGGACATGTGGGGTTGGTGAAGTGGGGCAATGCCAGAGTGTACAATAGGCGACTATGATACGGGCAATGCTGGAGGGCAATGAAGATGTGCAAGATGATTGATTTTGTCTAGCTCAATTTGTCCTGGACGATCTGATCTATCTGGCCAGCTAGCGCGGGATAGGGGACGCACCTGCCCCAGGTGTATCCCATATCTGGCATCACACAGTGGGTGTTGATCTCCAGTGGAAGAGAACTTGGCTAAATTTTGATTTATGGTACTTCTGTGTGCTGATCTATGTGCAGTTCAACGAGCTCAACGAGCTGGTAAGGAATCGTTTTCGCGAGGCTGAAGTATCGTCGATGCCTGCGGCCGTGTGCCAACACATCATTTATCTGCGCGACACGTAACCTATCACATTTCGGAGCCAGCCGCAGCGGAATAAATACGAAGACCGATGTAAGCGCTTCCTTTCCCCTCTCCTGCAAATTCTCTTGATGTCTCAAAACGCCATGCCAGCAGACAAGAACTCTCAAAGAAAACGCCGCATTGGTGCGAACGTCTCCGACGCTTCTGAATCCTCAAGCGCCGACACGCAGGCCCTGACTCCAGATGCCTTGGTCAATTCCACAGAACCCACCCAACCATGCAGAACCTGCTCGAAGCTCGACCTGAAGTCCATGTTCCTCAGCGAAACAAAGGAAAAATCCATTGGCAACCTCTCAGACTTTGCAGATCCAAACTGTCCCCTCTGCAGCCTTGTTTCCAAAGCCATCAGTCTTAGTTGGGGTGCTGGATGGGACTCTGCAAAGGTTTGCTCAACTTTCGGTAGGCCGGTCAAGCTTTTTATGCAGAGCAGAAGTCCGCTTTCTGTCAAAGAGAGAGGCCGCATGACGCATCCAGAGCCTCGCCTTCTCCTCGCAATCAACGAAAAGCCTCCGAGCTTCCAGCAAACCAGAGCTATAATCAAGGAAGTCGACCGTATCAAGGATCGCTTCATCATTGCAGAGATTGAGTCTTTACCCAACGATTCAATATCCTCAGGGACTAATAAAGCGCCTTTCCTCGGGCGCCGTGAAGTCGGGACCAGTATCGATGTTCCACTGATCAAACGCTGGATTCAAGATTGCAACCGTCACGAACATTGCAAGAAAGCAAGACATGAACAAAGCCACAACCTCTTCCACAGCGAGCACGGTTTCCGGCTTATTGACGTGATGGATGAGCGCTTGGTGCAGGAAAGCGAGCGTTGCGACTTTGTGGCATTATCCTATGTTTGGGGCACAATTTCATTCACCATTCGAACTACAAAAGACAATGTGGAAGCGCTTAGCGCTCCCAAAGGCATCAGAGCGTCCGATCCGACCTCGCTTTCGACCTGGAGGATTCCACGCACGGTATTGGACGCCATGGACCTCACACGACGGATCGGGATGAGGCACCTTTGGGTTGATGCTCTATGCATTGTGCAAGATGACGAGGAGGATAAGGCGCGGCTGATCCACCGTATGGACGAGGTCTATAACAGTGCAAAGCTGACCATCATTGCTGCGGCTGGCAGCGATGCAGACGCTGGGTTGATGGGGATCAGCCCTCGAAAAGGAACTCCAGTCGAACCAACGGTCATCACTGATGTCTCGGATGGAACCGTTTTGAAGCTTGAGATCTGTCTTCCGTCTCTGTCCGAGCTGGTGCGGAAATCGTCTTGGAACACGCGGGGTTGGACGTATCAGGAACAGTGTCTTTCACAACGCTGCCTCTACTTTACTGCGGAAGAAGTCTTCTTCAATTGCAGTGAAAAGCAGTGGAGGGAAGGTTACATCCTGGAAGACACAACTCGGAAGGACTCTGTGGTCAATGTCAGGACAGGACCGCCGTGGTGGAGCAGGAACCTCCGAGAAGACCGCGATCCGACGCCTTATCATTACCTTGGGGACAAGGGTGGCGAGCTGAACGTCCAGTCCTACCAGTCGGCTTTACAAGATTACACCAGAAAAGAGCTATCGTTTGAAAACGATATACTCAACGCCTTCCAAGGGATCTACAACCGTTTCGACAAGCCTGAAAGCGCCGAGAAACTGAGCATTGGTCATACACAGGGTATACCTGTTCGTTTCCTTTATCAAGGCTTACTCTGGCTTCCTTTAAGTGGCGCTCGTAGGCGCTCACATTCAAATACCAAACCGAAAGATCCAAACCAGGAGTTTTCAACTTGGTCATGGTCAGTCTATTCATTTCGTACCAGTCCCCGGTGCTAGCGCGCTAATTACATATCTAGGGCGCACTGGATTGGCCCGGTCGAGTTCGTATTCGCCGACAATTCCTGGTCGTCCAGAAACATCTCCTACGCCACCACTAAGCATGTCTCCATCGTCCGTTGGCATTATGGAGGTTCCGGCTCCAAATACTGGTCATGCGATGCATGGAAAGATTCACAAACACCTCAAAACAGATTGATCAGGCACAAATCCTCCGAACTTTCCAAAACGGAAACCTACCTCAAGGACAGACTCGGCATCAATGTTGACATGCTGGTGATGGCCAGTCTCAGCCAGTCATCACTGGCAGCGGCCGCGTCTCTGGCCATTGGCGAGCTTGGATTCTTTGGGGCGTATATCTCTGCTGCCAAGATTCATTTCTCCATGACGACAGGGAGCTCTCCCGGCGTGAGGAAGATATCAGTAGTGGATCAGCTCGGCAAGCCCACGGCTCATGGAGATACTTTCTATGGCGAGTTCACGTACGACGATGGTGAACGCAAAGAGGTGGATGAGCTTGTGGCTATCGTTGCGGTTGATATGATCGCGGCGCCATACCATTCACATTCAATTTTTCTGGGTGTCACTACAAGGGACGGAATATCCACTCGAGTTGGTGTTGGCTTCATCAACTTCTCCAGTTTCCCAAATTCAATGAAGCGGCAGTGGCAATATAGGTTCTTCAGAGTACGCTAAAGGTAGACAGTACAATGGCATTGCAGAATCAATTTGTACGTTCAATTACCGTTAATGCATCAGAAAGAAGAGAGCCATGTCGTTGAAATTCGAAGTGCCAAAAGCGCACGAATGAAAAGCAATCAACCGCATTCCAAGCCAATCCCCAGAAAGAAACCCCATCTCCAAGTATCCCTCATCTCCACCCCCCAGTAAGCTACTTCTCCTCGCGGAAACCAACCTCCCCATGCAACATCGTGCACCTCTCGCCCCTCGGACAGAAGCCACGGTTCAGGAAGTCATGGCACCTCGCATAGATGCACCTCAATCCCTCCGCGCCACACTTCCCGCACGGAGACCCGCCGTCGCAGGCCTGGGAGCCGCCACAGATCCTGCAGTTCCTGCAGACAAGTTTGCGAGGAGGACGGCTCTGCTGGCTGTTGCTGCTCCTGCTACTGCCATTGCTGTTCGAAGGGCCGGGACGGGGACCAGAGCCGCTGGGGCGGACGCTCTGCTGCTGCTGCTGCTGCTCGGCTTGACGAGGCGCCGGACGAGGAGGAAAGCGGGCAATGGCAGGGGAGGGACCGAGACGTGGCGCGAGACGGTCGGGGGGAGAGGGAGTGCGGCCGCGGTACAGAGATCTAGGGCGAGGGGGAGGACGAGGAGACCCCAAGCCGGACCGCGGAGGAGGGTAGTCGACGGAGCCGCCGTGGAGAGGTGAATCCAGGCGGCGGCGCGGAGGAGGAGGACTGTCAGGGCGGCGGCAGGGAGGCGAGCGAGGCCGGTACAGCGGGAGAGGGTAGCCTTGGTGGCGAGGGCTGCGGCTGCGGCTGCGGCTGTAGCTGCTGGATCTCTTGCGGCTAGGAGGGCGCTCGTCGTCGTAGGGGAGGCGGCTGCGAGGGCGCATCTCCTCTGACGGTCCGTCGCCCACGGGACGCTTGGCGCGCTCCTGCTCCTGCTGGTACTTCGTCATCTCCTCGCGGGCTTGGTTCTCCTGCAGCTGGCGGCGGAGCGCCGCGTTCTCCGCGCCCAGGTTCCCGACCACGGCGTGCAGCTGCTCGAGCTCGGTGATGCGGCGGTGCAGCTCCTCGTTGTCAGCGGCGAGAACCGCCCTCGAGACCCGCTCGTTGGCGAGGCCCACAATGAGCTCAAAGGCGGTGTTTCCAGCGGGAGTGCTGGATCGGGCGAGCTGGGCGATCTGCTCTGTGGACAGACGGGGGCCGGGCGGGAGCCGGGGGGCGCCAGGGGCCGAGGGAGCGGCGTTGCGGAGGGCGGCCTGGACGGCGGCTGGAGAGAGGATGGCGTCGGGCTGTCCGGTGGTGGCCGATTGGCCGCTGCTTGTGATAGGCACTGCTTAAGGCAGGCTGTTTAGAGTCATGGCTGTCGCATAAGCGGGGGATAGGACAGGGCAAACACACCTTCGCGATCCGACATGGTTGGCGCTGGCGGGTCGACTGTGAGGCTGAGGAAGGGCAGGACGCGCGCGAAGGATAAACAAACAGTCGGCCGCACGTGCCAAGAAATGGTGAATGAAAAGGTGATTGACGGTGCTGCAAATGAAGGATTACCCGACTGGAAAATCAGATTGTCACCCCTTGTAGCGGGACGGGCAAACCGAAGTTGATGCATTCATCCTCTTGAGAAAGGCGTGGACGGCATGCTCCAAAGCTATTGGCATGAATGCTTCAACTCCGAATGCCATTTCGCGTATAACACTTAATCTTGAATCTTGAGAATGGAAAGAGAGAAATGATGGAATTACTGAACAACTGTACCAATGCATTCGTTTCTCTTCAATCCCCTCTTGTGGACAATGTACTAATTCTTAAGAGACCGTAACAAAGACCGCTCAATGCATGAAAATATGCTGCTACGAAAAGACGGATGACTGAAAGAATGAAAAGGGAATCCAAAGCTTAATAACCATATCCAGCCACCGCATCCTCGTCAAGAGATTATCACATACGCGGCCATGCGATGTACATCACGCACTCACTTCTTCGCGCCTCCGTTCTCCTTCTCCCGCTCAGCCGCAGCCTCCGGATTCAGCGGCTTCTTCGGATCGTAGCCAACGGCCTTGACGATACCCAGACCTTTCGTCCTTCCCTCACGGAACAGTATCCGCTCGCCGACGGTCAGGTACTCAGGCCGCTGGACGAAGCGAAATGCTACCGTTGCGCGGTCACCAGTCCGAATGTACGAGCGGTCGATGTCGATGATGGCGCAGGTCTGGGAGACGGGACCAACGTGCAGCATTGCCTGGTACTTCGTCTTGATGGTGGTAGCGTGAGATAGGATGAGCACCTCGGCGATGAACTCGCGGTAAACCTTAGGAGGCGGGGCGGCCGGGTCAATGCGAGGCAGCACGACCATACCCTTACGGACATCCCTCCGCCGCACGTTACGCAGGGCTAGCGAAGCAGACTGTCCTGCTGCACATCCAGGGACAGGGATGCGCTTCCGCTCGATTGAGCGGACCTTGGTCGTTATGAACTGACCAAGCGAGTCCGGTCCGACAAGCACAGTGTCGCCCGCATGGAGAACTCCGCTCTTAACCACACCAGAGACAACGGTTCCAACAAAGGGAACAGAGAAGGTGTCGTTGACATGGAATTCGAAGGGCGCTTCAGCATCGTAGTTTCCATGATGCGGAAGTATGTTCAAGAACGTGCGGACGAGGTCGACGCACTCGCCGGTGACGTTGGAAACCTGAAAGATTGGGCATATCCGCCTGCTGACGAACTGCGTCGCAGTGTTTATACAGGTCTCCCGGTCCTTGATGAAGATGGGAATTTTCCTGGCGCCAGGAGACTTGAGGATTTTAGTCAGCTGGGTGATGGTCTCCTGCAGAATATTTGGCGGGCAAATATCAATTTTAGTGATGATGACCATGATGGGCACATTCAAAGCAACGGCAATGCCAAGATGCTCTCTGGAATATAATTAGTCTCCGGATGACTCCACAATGTGCGGGTTGCTTACTTGCTCATGCCAACCAGCCCATTATTGGCAGCGACCATCAGCAAGCAGTAGTTCGGCTCACTGGAAAGCATGCCGAAGACGGTAGTTCTCAGGTACTTCTCGTGGCCTGCAAGATCAGTGAAGCCAATCACTTTAGCCTGCAGCCAGTCAGTCTCCTCGATACGGTGAAGATGAGATGTTGAGTCCGCACAGATCTCCGGCCAATCTCCTCCCACGACAGCTTCCTGCCAGGGACAGTAGACGAGACGACCTCTCCCTTGCTGTCAAAGCCCATTATCTCCATGCCGACCGAGCTAGTACGGCCACTCTCAATCTCGTGCTTATGCCTGAAGAGGTTAACACGCATCTTGCCACGGCCGTCGTCAAGGCCGCCCTTGACCAAGACACCCAGCATGGTGGATTTTCCGGCGTCGACATTGCCCACGACCGCTATCCGCGTCTCAATGACATCGTCAACCGACTTGGGCTTGCGGCGAACAATCAACTTTCCAGACACGCTCTTGTCCTTGGCGTTCGACGGGCCGACCTCGACGTCGCCACCGACATTGCGGGTCATCAGCAGCCGGCAGTCGGCATTGACGGTGGTGGCAGCCGTCTCGACACGCGCAAGGGCAAAGTCCCAGTCATGCTTGGTGAAGCCCATTGGGTCGCCGTTGTCCTCAAGACCCAGGTCGAACAGGGCCTCGCCGTGGCCTTCGAGCAAACGGGCGTCGAGGTGGTTGGCGAGCAGGGCGGCGCTCTCGTCGGCGGAGTCGGAGCTGTCGAGCAGAATGTGCCTGAGGCGCACGGCGGTGGTGGACTCATCGTCGAGGCCTAGCTGGTCGATAATGTCCAGCTCGTCGTGCTCCTCGGCCACGGCGGAGCGGGCGGCAGACTCGTCGTCGGGGGCGAGCGGCTTGCCGCGGCGGGCCTGCTGCTGCTGGACATACTCGGCGAAATCGCTGAGGGCCTGCGCGAGGGGCGGACGGGGGCATGGTCAGCGCGAGGGAGGCGGAGGCTGCGGGAGATGGAGAGAGGCGCACCGACTCGCCTTTGCGGCGGTCCTGGGGCAGTTGCTTCTCGTGGCGGGTGGGCGCCATTACAGTATTAGGGCGGGGCGCCGTATTATTCGCGTAGCTATCAGAACGGACCAGGCAAAGTCCATGGAAGAGCGGTTCCTATGCGCGGGCATTGAAGGACGGAGCGGGCGCTGGGGGAGCAGGTCGGCGAAAGGTAGCCGCGGGAGTGCAGGTGGCCGGCAGGGGAGCTTGTGCCCTGACCGCCTTTATACCTATCGATACGCGATGACGATGACGATGACTCCGTCGCCGCGCCCGCACTCAGCCACCGCGTTGACTCAATCGGCGCGCGAGCAGGCGCCCCGCCCAGCTCCGCGCGCGCGCCCAGCAGCAGCATCTGCTCCATCGCCGCGGGCCCTGGCCGCAGCGCGAGTGCGGCGCAATTGCCCAATCCCGGCGCCGGCCACGAAAACTGCGTCACGTGCGCTCGCGCGTCGCCGACGCGTGCAGCCGCAACTCTTTCTCTGCCCGCCGTCCGCAGCCCTCGCCCTCCGCCATCCCCCCCGCCGACCACCAGAGCCCAGCCAAAATGTCCGAGGCAACCCCCCGCATCACCGCGCCCTATCTCGAGAAGTTCACCCACCAGACCGTGCGCATCCTGGGCAAGGTGACGCAGCTGCGCGGCGAGCAGGCCACCATCGACGCCGCTGGCCCCGTCGACCTCCACCTGAACCGGGTAAGGCTGCCTCGCCAGGCTGCGCCCCAATCCATCGCCCGTGACTCTGCGCGCGCTGACTCCATGCGCCAACCAGGACGCCCACCTTACCCTCAACAACGCCGTCGAGGTCATCGGCAAGGTCAACAATGACCTGAGCGTGCGCGTGCTCTCGTCGACGGATTTCGGTGCCAACATTGGTATGCACGCGCCACCTCTACGTCTTATTCTCTCCTTTTCTCTGGGTCCTTCCTGTTTCACCGTGGCTCCATTTCCTCTTCTTCCCTGAGCCTTCTAAATACGCAATCCTGCTGTACAGCCAGTTTCCACCAGAGGAAGACGACCACAGCTCCCCGACTAACACAAGGTACCTGCAGATTTCGCCGCCGCCGAGGCTGTCGTCGACGCCACGCATCGGTACAAGCAGATTTTCTACGGAGACGACTAAAGGAAAGAAGAAGAAGAAAAAGATACCAAAACCACACGAAAGGAACGGCTTGTGCGGTAACAAGGATGGCCAGGTAAAGCCGACATCTCTTTTTATGTGAACGCTCAAATGAAGATAGCGTGGCCGGAATGAAAACCACTTCCTTCAAGGACACCGCTCTTGAAAATCTATGGCGAGTTTTCTCTACGCTACGTATCTGTGCAGTCCAGCGAGAGCCCTCCGTGCAAAATGTTTAGAACAATCTTCCCTAATGGCAAAGAAAATTTGCCGTCCCGATACCGTCCCAGATTCCCTCCGTCCAGTCCGTGCCATGCCATCCTATCCCCCCAAATGTCCATCCCCTCCAACGCCGCTCTAAAAGCATACGAACCAACGCCGTACCACATTAATGTTACCATACCCTAGGCGAAAAGCGAAGAGAAATCTTGAACGAAAGACGCCCCCATCCATCATGCCATCCAAATCCATGAAACGCCTCATCTACAACTCATCTCAAAGCTTGCTTCTCACCACCTCCAACCGGAACTTGATATCCTTCAACGGCTTCGTCGTCGGCTTCCAGCTCTCAAACAACGTCAACAGCTCTTCGACCTCGCTGCTCAGTTCTTTCCGCACAAAGTCCTCTTCCAGCAGCCCGCGCATCGCCCATGGCAGGAAATACGGGTTGGTGCCCGTAGAACCGACGCCGTCGTAATCCTTGATTTGCAGCGACGGGTTCATGTTGCCAGGGAGGGGTACGGTCTCCAGGGCATGCTGGACTGCCAGCGCGTACACGGCGGCGTCGTCGTAGATTCGACTGTGGCCTTCGCCTGAGTAGAGTGATCCGGCAAGCGCGGGGGACAGTTCGCGGACAAGGCCGTGATCGGGAAGACCGAGATTGCGGAGCTTGAGGGCGAAGCCAACGAGATGGGTGATGCTGTCTATGTGTTAGATCACAGAACATGAGGAAGAGTCTTCAGGTGAAATGGGGGACGCACAAGTCTGGGGCGTGGATGCGGCCATCAACGAAGACAGCGCGATAGATGTAAGGATGCGAGATGTTGGAAAACGTCGAAGACTAGAAAGATGCACGTCAGCTGCTGTTCTTGTCGACTTTCTCCCAACCCTATCTTACCTCAAGCGATACCAATTGGTCGTCTATGCTGCCAATATACACGATCCGTACTCCGTAATTAAGCACCACCCTCAGCGCCCCCTGGTACTTCTGGCTCACCAAGCTGCCAGGTCTCGAAAACTCAAACAGTTCGCCCGCAGAGCCTCCAAAGAATCGACTCCGATACTCAGGGAAAGGTCCAAGATTGACGCCGGCCATGGCACAAACGCCGATCCTCGCCGCGTTGACGCATCCAAACTGGATCAGCTTCGCGACAAGCATAATTGCAACAGGGACGCCCTGCGAGTGGCAGGCAACCAGAATGAAGTCTGCCGTCTTGATGTGATCGATCCAGTTAATCAGCAATTTCCAGAGTGTATCCACGCGATCTGATACGAAGCCCTCGCCCTCCAGGGCAACCTTTTCCGTTTCACACTTGTAGCCTTGGCTTTCTGTCCAGCTCTGGATTGCAGCGGCAGCAGCGTTGGCGAAGCGGATGGATGTTCCGGTAGGCTGCCCAAGAACCTTTTGCAGAATTGGAGCGGGGAAGTATCCGTGAACGCCGATTGCGAGCGCTTTCTTCACACGTGGAAGCTCTTTAGCACGTTGCAGGTGTGGAGACTCCGGCTCATGACCCCCGAGAAAGTATTTGCGGGCCTTTTCCCAATAGGATGGTGCCTGCGGCATTCGATATGTGCTTTTGAACTCGGGCAAGAGGAGATTAGGATTGGCTTGTTGCTTCTGCGGTTGTTTGATCTTTGGAGACTCCTTTGCCGAGATGTCTTCACCAGCTTTGCGTGCCGGGCTTTGATCTGGAGTAGCCTTCACCGGAGTTGAGGGCTTGCTGTCAACTTCGCGACCTTTACCACGCCCCCGCCTGATCGATCCGCGAATAGACCTGGCTGGCTCCTTTGGTTGCTCTTCCTGGTGTTCGTTGAATTGTGCGGCCTCTGGATGAGACTGTGAGGGAGTGTCGGCAACGGCCAACTCGCCGACCTGTTTGTGGGTTGACTCGGCGTCCGAAGCATCCTCGCCTTGAGGGTTGGCGCGTGACCAGAAAGCCCAGCCAGTAGACTTCTTCGGGAGTGCCTGGACTTGAGGTTTGTTTTGCTCTGAAGGAGGCTCTTGTGAGGTTTCCTGTTGCGTGTTCTCCGGCTGTTCGCTCTCAGCTGGCAACGCGTTAGGTTCCTGGGGAGCCTCTTCCATTGCGTTGGCGGTTTGCTTTGCATTTTGTGTGCTGCTCCAGAGCCAGAACCAGCCTCTGCTTGGGGCAGTCTTCTCATCAACGCCGTCCTTGGGAGCAGTCTCGTTCTGGGAGGGCTGAGGCCCGGTCTCAGCACTACCATTCTGATCCTTGACCGTCTGCGAACCTGGGCTCTCTTCCGTAGGAGTGGTTCCAGGCAGAGGGGTAGTCTTTGCGCTTTCCATTTCTGAAGCATTCTTGTTGCTGTTGTTGTCGTCGGCACCCTTGGCGTCCTTAGCGTCCCCATTGCTGTATCCGTCCGGCCTCGACCACCAGCCGTACCAGCCTTTCGACAGAGACGGAATGTAGGAGGATGCCCGGGCCTCTTTCTGCTCTACCGTCGCATCCACGGTCTCAGTTGCAGTAGCGGCGGGCTTTTTGTCGTCCTGCACCGGTTCCGGAGGCAGCGGTGGATCGGCCAGGGCCTCGGGACCCAGGCTCGCCTTCGATTCGTTGGAGTGATTTGAAGTAGCAATCACCTTGGTCGTGGAAGCGGCCAATGCGGTACCTTTACCCGAGCTCCTCCTATCCAGAAACTTGACCGGGGTTTGGGTCGCGTCCTCCTGCTTGTTGACGTCGCTGGAGGTGTCGGAGGTCACGCCGCCGGCGGCAGACGAGATGCTTTCACGGGCGACTTGGGCTATGGGTGCTGCCTTGGCCCTCCAGTTTCCGCCGGTGTACCAGCTGCTCCTCAGCGCACCGCCTTTCGGGGTAGCGGGGGCGCGGCTGTCGCTGCCCTCGGCGGGCTTGCCGGGCTGCTCTTCCGCATGCTTTGGGGCCTCGGTCGGCTTGGAGGAGGCATCGGCGGGCTGCGGGAGCTCAGGCGTCGCCGACTGCGGGCCGGCGTTGTTGGCGGCGGCGGGCGCCTGGGGGCTCGGCTTCGGTTTCTTGCGCGGGCCCATGGAGATGCGGTCGTGAAGGCGGTCGATGAGGGGGAGACGCCTCTTGGACTCCTTGGGCATGCGGGGGCGCAGCGGGGGGCACGGCGGCGGAGGTGCGGAGAGGAAGGCAGCGTGGACGGGGAGACAGTGGCAGGCTGGCTGCTGCCCGTGCGGCCCTCAGGCGTCATAGGTCGGGAACTGGGCCGGGGCCCCTGCAAGCCGACGTTCAGCCGGCGGCATAATTCCATCGCGGCGTCTGAGACTTTTTGCCCGCCGCGACCGCGACACCCCGTCCGCGACTTCTCCCACCCCCAAGCCCGCCATGGCCATCCAGAAGAAGGTGCGCGCTCCCCCGCGTCGCTGCCCGCTCGCGCTCCGCTGACACGCCTCCAGCACGGCAAGGGTCGTCTCGACAAGTGGTACAAGCTTGCGAAGGAGAAGGGCTACCGCGCCCGTGCCGCCTTCAAGCTTATCCAGCTCAACAAGAAGTACAATTTCCTCGAGAAGAGCAAGGTCTTGATCGACCTTTGCGCCGCTCCGGGAGTGAGTTTGCCTCCGTCATCTCGCCGTGTGCGCGCTCTCGCTGACGCCTCCCCAGTCATGGTGTCAAGTCGCTGCGGAGGTTATGCCTCCGAACAGCCTCATCGTCGGCGTTGATCTGGCCCCGATCAAGCCCATTCCCAGGGTCATCACCTTCCAGAGCGATATCACCACCGACAAGTGTCGCGCCACCCTCCGTCAACACCTCAAGACGTGGAAAGCAGATGCGGTCCTGCACGACGGTGCCCCCAACGTCGGTACGGCCTGGGTTCAGGACGCCTTCACTCAGGCAGAGCTGTCGCTTCAGTCCTTGAAGCTGGCCACAGAGTTCCTGGTCGAAGGCGGCACTTTCGTCACCAAGGTTTTCCGCTCCAAGGACTACAACTCGCTGCTCTGGGTCTTCAACCAGCTGTTCGAGAAGGTCGAAGCTACCAAGCCTCCCTCGTCGCGTAATGTCTCCGCCGAAATCTTCGTCGTTTGCAGAGGCTACAAGGCCCCGAAGCGCCTCGATCCCAAATTCCTCGACCCTCGCTCCGTCTTCGCCGAACTCGCCGCCCCGGCCCCGAACAACGAAGCAAAGGTTTTCAACCCCGAGGTGAAGAAGAGGAAGCGTGAGGGTTACGAGGAGGGCGACTACACACAGTACAAAGAGGCCACCGTCAGCGAATTCATCCAGACTACGGACCCCATCGCCATGCTCGGTACCATGAACAAGCTCACTTTTGACCAAAAACCGAATGGAGATATCGCACAGGCTACTATCGACAAGCTGCCAGAAACCACCACCGAGATCAGGGCGTGCTGCAACGACCTGAAGGTCCTGGGTCGGTCGGACTTCAAGCGTCTGCTGAGATGGCGGTTGAAGGTGCGCGAGATCTTCGGTTTTTCCTCGAAGCAGAAGGCTGCCAAGGAAGAGGAGAAAGAGGAAGAGGTTGCGGAAGTTGAGCCGATGGACGAGGAGTTGCAGGTCCAGGAGGAGCTTCAGCGTATGAAGGAGCAGGAGGATTCGAAGAAGAGGAAGGAAAGGAGAAAGGAGAACGAGCGGAAACAGAAGGAGATCGTTCGCATGCAGATGCACATGACGACACCCATGGAAATCGGATTGGAGCAGCACGGCCCCCACGGCGAGGATGCCATGTTCCAGCTGAAATCAGTCGACAAGGCGGGCGCTCTCAACAAGATTGCCAAGGGTAAGATGGTCACCATCACCGATGAAAAGCCAAAGGATGAGAGCGAGGACGACGACGACGAAGACAGTGACCCCGAGGCGGATCGTCTAGATACGGAACTCGAATCCATGTACGAACAATACCAGGAGCGCAAGGCCGCGGTGGACGCCAAGTACCGTGCAAAGAAGGCTCGGAAAGCGAAGGAAGATAACGAAGACGAGTTCCACGGCTTCTCTGACGATGACAAGGCTGAAAGCAGCGACGATGAGGTTGTGGAGGAGGATAGCGACTCGTCTTCAGACGATGACGAAGAGGGACCGACGTCCCTGGTGACGGATCTTGCTCCGAAGGGAAAGACCCAAGACGGCTTGACCCGACGAGCAGCAATGTTCTTCGACCAAGATCTTTTCAAAGGTATCGATGGTTTGGATGCGATACCGGATGAGGACAGCGGCATCGACGTCGAAGAGGAGTCGGCGTCGCCAGAGGCAGGCTCCAAGGCCGCGGCCAAGAAGCAGGTCAAGATTGAAGAACCTGAGAAGCAAGCCAAGTCCCAAGAAAAGTCGAAGTCGGAGGATGAGTGGTCGTCCGATGAGGAGGAAGGTGGCTTCCAAGTTGTCAAGCGTGACGAAAGCAGGTGGGATCAAGACGATGTTCCCATGAAAGACGGCCGTCCAGACATCGACATCATTACCGCGGAAGCCATGACGCTTGCACAACAGCTTGCCACTGGCAAGAAGACAAAGCAGGAGCTCCTTGACGATAACTTCAACCGCTACTCGCTCCGTGACACCGACGGCCTGCCGGAATGGTTCCTGGACGATGAAAACAGACACTCGAAACTGCAGCGTCCGATCTCTGCCGCCGCTGCTGCCGCTATCAAGGAGAAGCAGCGCGCTTTGAACGCCCGCCCCATCAAGAAGGTCGCGGAGGCCAAGGCACGCAAGAAGTTCAAGGCCGCGCAACGTTTGGAGAAGCTTAAGAAGAAGAGCGCGCTGCTGGCTGATGAGGAGGGCATGACGGAGAAAGAGAAGGCTCAGAGCATCGCCAAGCTGATGAGCAAGGCGGCCAAAAAGAAGCCCAAGCGTCAGGTTGCGGTCGTTGTCGCTAGTGGTGGCAACAGGGGTATCAAGGGTAGACCGCGGGGCACCAAGGGCAAGTATAAGATGGTGGATGCACGGTTGAAGAAGGATGTCAGGGCGCAGAAGCGGTTGGCAAAGAAGAAGAAATAGACAGGTGCCGAGTAGTTTTTTTCATAGGGGTTTTTCTTTGTTGGCATGACGCGGCGCCAGGAATGGGAAAAGAAAGACTCGCACAGCTTTGGCGCAATTGAAATACGACTTCTTCTGGGAGCCTTCAACTCCGCAATCATCATTTCGGTTCGTTGGACTCAAGTTGGCGTCTACAGATAACCCAACTCTCACACAAATTGTACGGTAAAGCTCCGCCGTACAATTCGTCATAGCCACGCGGACCGACTTCGCAGAGACGGGCGTTCACCGCCCTTGCTGCAGATCAACACGACCTTGGTGGCATCATTTGGTCGGCATCTGTCAAGCCTCGGCGGAGACGCTAAACTCGATCCCGGAGCATGACGAATCTCAGTCACGTTGGGCCTTGAAAAGGCTATTGCTCAACTCAGACTTGGATCCTTTTTTTTTAACGCGCCGTATCGCACGTTCATCTGCAGCTCCTCCGTCATCTTGTGTTCTAAGGATCCGCTTGTTGCTTCATTCCACTTAACTCGCATGCGGACAAACAGCAGTTGGGGGCGGAACAAGCCCCACAAATAAGGCTGTGCTGGCAAACACTTGATCCAACGCTTTGGCAGGAATTCTTCCCATTTCAATGCTCATCCCCCCTTGTTGACTACGCTGGCCATCTGCTTGGATCTTTTCCTCACACCATCCGATCAGTCCCTCTCTTCCGACCATAGATGAGTGCCGAAGATCAGCATCATGGTGGTTCTGATCACCCTGGGCTACATTCAAGCTTCAGGTGGCCTTTTTCTCGAACTCAGCCTCAGACTCCGGCAAATAACCAGCGCTTCGTAAGATTTCAGAGACTCCAGCCAGATGATCCGGATCAATCTCCAGCGCCATCCGAAGAGCCTCCGCCTGATCTGCGACGAGCAAACTCCGATGCTCCGCCCGATGAAGAAAAGAGAAAAGGAAACCCCGTACCATCTCAGTCAACCACTTTGTTTGGGAGACTTGGTTGGTACAGTCCACTCATCTACGGAATTTCGCTACCCTTCCTGCTTGCTCCCGTCGTTATCCTGTCATGCCTTTGGTGGGGTGACCGGTCAAGCTCTCTCTGGCAATGGGCTGTTCTTGAGCAGCGCATATCCATGCTTATTGCTCTTTGTGCGCTTGCCATTCAACTGGCCGTCGGTGTCCAGACGACAACTGCGATATCAATGCTTGCTGCCCTAACACTGGAGCGCTGTGGAACTCCACTGCACCATGCCGCACCTCTGTCTTGCCTGCGGTTTGCAAATGGTGGACCGCTCAAGTCACTTGGCATTTTTGGCAGAAATCTGGGCGCGGTGGGAGGTGTGCTTGTGTTCCTCCTCGCCATCGTGATGGCCGTTGTCATGACCGTGGCACATTTTGGCTCGACAATCCTACTCCTGGACCTTTCTCCCGGCCCTGTAATGAGCGGCATTTCCAACCTCGCGCTCCCTGTGGGGCTAAGCCGTCAGCCTGGCTACTACAGCACTATCGAGTATTGGTCTAGAGCTGTCCCAACGCGCGAAACCTTTGCGGAGCTCTGGCTGCCCGCCAACTCGGCTGAAGACCAAACAGACACCGGCCAGATCTTGCGGGCATTGCTTCCTTTCCAAAATCAAACCTTACGGACGGGTTTACGCGAGTACAATGGAACTGCTACCGTCTTTGATGGGCACGTCGCATGCGTACGACCGAAATTTCGCAACGTCACGATGTACTACAACACAGATGGAACCCTCCGCTTTGGTGGATACGTAATGCCAAATAGCTACCCGGCGGATCTGAAGATCCCCTTATCTTCGGAAGGCCCGTTCATATCCTTCAACTGCATTGGAAATGAATTGGGTGCGGGAGGTTCTTCAGGGTCAAATACTGTCCTTTGTCCGGTACGGACTAATGGATTGACGTCGCGCCTGAATCCCGCGGGCTCCAACTACAATGGAAGTTCTGTCAACGCCTATTTGTTACTGAACTACACCGGAATTTTCGACGGCGCAAACTACACTTATGGTCTTTTCGAAAACTCGTCTACAGTTTCTGGAAGCTGGGTCATGCCGTCGGCGGCCTACTTGCCAGCATTTAACAGCTTAGGGACGACGGATTCGGAAGGTTGGGAGGCTTCAGAGGACGGTCCTTGGTTTGTATTGGAGCCTACGAATTACAACACGTCGTGGTCCTCGTATTCTAGAATGGAGTCGGGCAACATCACGATACAATCCACACTCTGTTATGACGCTCTGTAAGCAAGAAGTCAGGCTGGCTTCGGGCAGTTGCTAACAATACCAGGGCATTGTCGGCAGACATCAGAATCCAAGCTTCTTCTCCATCGAACAGAACCGAGCCCCATCTACAGTATAGTTTATCTTCAAATACGTGGGAAACGGCCGGCGCCGCCAACCAGCTTGGACTCTCCAGCACAAGAGCTTCCCCGGAAGAACGCGGAATACTATCTCTTGACGAAAACTCGACTCTGGCAGCCGTCGACGAGTTTGCAAGCGGCACAGCCGGCATCGGCGGCTCTCTCAACTTCGGAGATCTCATGGGCTATCCAAACCCCTACAGGTGCTGGCTGCTAAGCACGAATTCAGTTGTCGAGGGACAATACGACCAGGTGCGGCAGTATCAGGTTGCCAGTTTCGCGCACACAACACTGTTCAAGAATGCCCTGGACGTGACCGGAGACCCAGCGCTGGCACTCTCGGGATTGCTTACGACCGTGGCGCGCATGATGTACTACAACGACGCCCTCCCAGTTTTCAACCGCGTTGATAATATCAACTATACATTACTTGAGGACAAGTTTTATCTCTATCCCCAGGGCTGCAGGGGTATTGCTATCGTGCTCGTTGCGGTTGCTGTGCACATAACCCTGATATCGGTGGTTGTGCTTCTGTTCTGTGCCGGTACGCGGTACTCCTTGTTGGATAATGCGTGGTATTCTCTTTTTCAGGTGGCGAACGAAGCAACAAGCTATATTAAAAGACCGTCGACATTAGCCACTGATGGAGAGGTGAGGGAGCTGCTCCAAAAGTCTGAAGTGGCTGGCAAACGGGTTCGTGTCATGCGGTTGTCGAAGTCAGGGAGGGTTGGTATATCTGCTCCTATCCAAGACCCTTTGTGAGGGATGGAAGCTTGGCAGGCGGACAAGTTACAAGTTTTCTTGATTTTTAGTTTATTACCCATGTTGCTTCTTCTTACGGTAACCTACACATATCTCCAAAAAGTGCACGCATAGAGATTCTTGGACGCAAGTGAATGCCTGTCACCGCTGCTCTCTCCGACTGCCACCAGTTCTCGACCTTGCCAGAGCCAGCTCACACGACGGAGTGCGAAACACCGAAGTCGAAGACGGCAGATCATGTAGCTCAACCGCATCGGAGCCTGCTCCGCCGTCCTGCAGATCATTCCTGGACGCTCGCGCGCTGGTGCCGTCACTCGAATCACTTCCTCCGCCTCTCGGCTTCTTCATCAACCAAGGCCAGAGATTGAAATACCCTCCGCAAGCAAAGACTCCCAGCCACAGCACCAGCTCGACACCATACGTCACCATGCCAAGCACGTCCAAGTCGGGCTGGAAGAAAACGGAGATCAGACTGAACAGGTCGCCAGCGGCGTCGATGCCGACGAACAGGAAGGAGATGCCGCGAACGGTGCGGTGCAGCCAGATGTCCCAGTAGTGGCGCAGCACGCCGGCTGCCAGGAAAACGGCAGCCAGCACGGCCATGAGAGTGAGCGGCCAGCGGACATCTCTCTGGAGAGCGATTCGAAGCGCGACGATCAGGGCAGCCTCGACGCCGGCCATGAGGCTGGCGATGGGCAGGACGACGGCTAGGGATTGGAGGATGTTCCAATGCTGGGGTTTGGATGAGACTGTGCTCGATGAAGGAGAGAAGGGGCAGACCTTCTGGTAGTGGTAGCACTGGATCCAAGTGACCAAGCTCAGGAAGGAGAGCATCTGCGGCTGGACCTGCAGTGCGACGTTGAAGTTCTGGACAATATTGTAGACGCCGAGCGGTACGCCGGCCCAAGCCCACCACATCATCATGGCTGGCTGCAGACCGATGGCATGATGGCGGCGGTAGTTGATGATGATCTGAGGAATAAGCTAAGCTCAATTGTAAGCGCATTCGATACCTCTTTGTCTGTCTCTCTGGTTGGCTGTACCTGAACAGACCAGCAAACCTGCAGAGCAGAGTGGTCAGTAATTGGTAAGCAGGGGTTGGGTGTGGACGCACTGCGCCAATGGTTCCTAGCACGTTGGCTGCGGCCGGGATGTCCATGATCGCTCAGAAGCTGGATGGGGGTCCGTCAAAGACTTGCTGCTGGCGTGAAGGGCGAGAGGATGAGGATTTGGCGGTGAAAGTAGCCAATCACGGTGAGAGTTGTAGCCTGATAAGATAGCCAAAAGTCGTGGCCTTCCTGTGCGCCGTCGCCACCGCTGCCAACTCCACACCCGACGACTGCCCCAGCCCATGGTCGTTCTGTTGGAATTCAGCGCCAAAAAGACGCGCCACACAGCCGTATTTCAATACTGGCTGATGTGACTGAGCAGAACCATATATTCCAACACGTTCACCGCGGCATGGGCGAATCGCCGGATATCCTGGCGGTGCTGCAGCGGCTCAAAACACAAGACAGGTCAGCACTCATGATGAGGCTCCCGCTTGTCCTGTTTGGCCTCTATAAATTCCATGGGCCCCTCCTTCCGCTGTTTTGACGCCCGTCCCGCTCTTCGACACTCTCTGCCCTGTTTCCAACCATGCCCGCATGCATAGACTGCTTAGACATTGTGCTCCGTCACACAATTGCCGACAAGACCACCACAAAGCGCTTTTTCTTCTCTCATTAACTCGATCCTGCTTGGACAAGATCTTGTGGCCTGTGCAAAATGGTTTGGCCAGCGCTTGCGCCCCTGCTCCACCACCCAAAAATCGCTCTGCCGAAGCATATGATCAGATCCGAGCCTGGATTGCAGTTTGTGCCCGCCATCGCCCTCGTTGCCGACAGACTGAACATCCATGTCTCCCGACTCGTGTGATAGATGTGGTGATGGCAGTGTTGGTGGTGTACATGGTCGTAGTCGTAGTAGTCGTAGTAGCCGGTATCGTGAGATTAATGGGGGTGGTGCGGGTGCCCGATATATTGGTGGTGGTTGGTCGACTGGAAGATTGTTTTCCAGGCGCTGGTTGACAAACAGATTGCTTGAAGGGAAGAGGTCGTAGGAGAAGGATGGGAGGACTGGAGGGGCAACCAGCCTGATCTAGCCAGTCTAACAATAGGATCATGATACAATGGTGGGAATGTTGTTAAAGTGAATAGATGGTGGTGAATTGTGACAAGTGCGCGGCTACCATTGTCTCAACCCGAATATTAATCCCTACCGTGCACCAGGAAGCATGCTATTCAAACAAGTTCTTCTAGTTGGTATGCATATTGAAGTGCAACGCCGTTTGAACAGAATATGGGCTGTTTGAACCTTACAGTCTCACGGTGCAGCACCCAGGGCAGAACATACACACAGCTGGCCACCTTTGAGAGGCCTGTTACTGGGATGCATTGTAAGTATGGCTTCGTGAAGTCCGGAGAAGAAGGTAGACCTTAGTCCGCGACTCTTGGCCGCTTTCCTTCTCTGTCTTCTCTGTCATCCCCATATCTCTTCCTCTCTCCGACGGCGCTCGCATTGGCACCCGTGGCACCTGCTCGACCCTCCATGTCTCTGTCCGGCCTAAATCGCTCGTCGACACCCCTGATGAAGTCGCCACCCTTGCCTCTCCGATCGCCAAAGTCACCCCAGCGGCCCGTGTCCTCGCTCTTCATGTCCTTGTACCTTGTCCTACCCTTCTTACCCAGCTTCGTCATGTCGCGAATCTGCATGTACTCGGGGAGAGCCTCCTTGTTCCGCACGTCGTCGGCATAGCGCGAGCCCATGATGTCTCTGCGGTCGAGGCCCTGGGCCTTGAGATCGTCCTGGAAGAAGGCGCCCTTGTGGAAGTACTTCTGCATGGTGCTCATCTGACCCTTGCCAGCACGCTCCTCCTTCTGGCGCTCGATAAATTCACGATCTTCAGCCTCGCGCTCCTCCTTGGTGAGATTGCGGCGACGCTCGATCTCCTCACGCTCCTTCTCGGCCTCCTCGATGGCCTCGCGCTCGCGCTTGATGCGCTTCAGCTCGCGCAGCTTCCACGCGGCATATTCAGCCTCTGGGTCCAGCCCATCCGTGTCATCGATATCATCCAAATCCCCCAAATTATCTTCATCATCCCAGTTCTTCTTCCCCGCCGCCCGCTCCGCTGCCTTCTTCTCCAGCTGCTCCTGCACCAGCGCATTGGCCTTGGCCTTGCGCTTTGCCTCCTCCTCGGCCCACTTCTCGTCCTCCGTCTTCTCGGTCGCCTGCGCGCCATTTCCTGCAGCTTTCCGCTGGTCTTTCCGTATGAAGACCGGGCGCAGCAGCTTCCGCCGCGCAGCAGCGTCGTCCTCACTACTGCTCTCCTCCTCCGAAGACTCATCTTCCTCCTCGCTGCCGCTGCCGCTGCCGCTCCCGCTTCCCTCCTCGCTCTCCTCCGTCTCGAAGCCTTCCTCCGCCGCTGCGCGCGCCGCCTTCTCCGCCTCCAACCGTGCTGCCTCGGCGGCGGCTGCTTCTTGCCGTCGCGCATTGAGGTCGACGTTCTTGAGGTTGCTCGCGATTCTCGACGCGTCTTTGGGGAAGGAGGAGGCTTTCGGTGCGGGGCCGGTAGCTTTCTGGTGCTGCTGCTGCTCCTCTTCCTCTTCGGAGTCCGAGGCTTCGGAGGACGAGGGCTCTTCTGCGACGGCTTTGCCGGGGCGGTAGCGTGCTGGTCGGGCCGGGTTGGCCGTCATCCGTTTGGGAGGCATTGTGCGGGGAGCGGTCCTCGACCGGAAGCAGAGGGTGGGTTTGGGCGGTGGCGGTGGTGCGACGATGGCGATGATGTTTGGTGAACGGAGGTGCACGCACGCCAAGCTTTTGCTCTAGCTCTGTAGGGCTGAAGATCAAATGCAGGGATGTGCCTGTTCCGCTTCACCTCCGCACGACTTCCGCGCTGCATTACGTCCATTTTTTGCATGTCTACATATATGTGCTGGCCTAAGGAGGCCGCGGGGCTTGAAATATTTTTCGGAAGACCATGATGCACACCACGAGCCCTGTTCGGTGCTATGCCCTTTGACTCCAGAACGCCGTTTTCCCGCTTTCTCCGACTCCATTCTACCAGCTGTCAAAGTTCCCAAAGCCTCCAGTCTTGACCTTTTTCTTAACCGGCTCCTCCGGCTCATCCCACTCGCCAACAATTTCGTCCTCTTCCTCCGCTGCTGCGCTGGCCTTCTGCTCCGCCAGCGCAGCTTGAAGATACTTGCCGACGCCGCCGGCGCTGCTACTCGGCTCCACGGTCCCATCGCCTCGAATACGCTTGCCAGTCCACGTGGTCTTGTCATCTTCGGTGCCTCCTGCCTTTCTGATCACCTCCTGTTCACGTTCCTTCGCGTCTTTCTCGGCCTTCTGCTTCTGGAACTCTTCGAACGGATCGACAAAGACCACTACATCCTCCAGCATGACTGGAGGATCGGGCCGGTCTTTCGAGTCAGTCGGCGCGTTCTCTAGCCGTGACAGGGTGTCCATGCCACCCACAACGCGGCCGAAGATTGTATGCTTGAGGTCCAGGTGTTTTGCCGCGCGGTAGGTGATGAAGAACTGGCTCGAGTTGGTATTCTTGCCTTTGTTGGCCATGCTGAGGATTCCACGAGCATCGTGCTTATTAGGGCCCTCGAACTCGTCGTTGAAGTTCTTCCCCCACACGCTGGATCCACCACGGCCCGTACCCGTCGGATCACCACCCTGTATCATGAAGTTGCGGATGTTGCGGTGGAAGGGTATATTCCGGTAGTAACCTTTCTTTGCCAGTTGCACAAAGTTCCAGACGGCCTTAGGGGCGTACTCGGTGTGCAGTTCGACGTTCAGCTCGCCCAAGCTGGTTTGAAACCTCGCGTATCCGGGAATCTTGACGCGTCGGGGCTTGAGCATGAACTCTTCCTCTGAAAGCAGTGCTCTCTCATTCGACGTGTGCGGCGTCAGACCCGTGCTCGTAAAAGAAGCGGCGGCCTTTCCGGTCGTGTGCTGCGCCGCGTTGTATGGCAGCGGCTTGTTCTGGTGCAGCGCATCGGAGCCGTCGCTCTGGTCTGCGCGAGCACGCGCGAGGGCGGCAGCAACACCGCCGTTCGCCTTGGCTTTGGCTGCCTTGTCGCGTTCTGCTCTGGCCTTTGCCACAGCCTCCTTCGCCTTCAGCACCTTTGCCGAGCTGCCCAGGGCATCGGCGTTAACGCCACTAGCCCTTGCCTTCTCTTGTTCCTCCGTCAGCGCACTCTCGCCATCCTTGAGGTATTTGAAGGCGCTCAAGTCTCTGGATTCCAGGTTCTGCGGGTCCTGGAGGGTGATGATGTCCTTGCGCGAAAACTCGTCGTCGCTAACAAGATCGCGCCAGTTCTTGGCCTTGATGTTCAGGCGCTCGATGGTGTCCCAGGCGAAGACATTGCCGGAGTTCTTCAGAGCGACGATGTGAGTATTGTCGGTGAAAACCTTGTAGGTGACGGGGTCGACGTACTCGGCGTCGTCGTTCTTGGCAAAGTTGAGCTTGATCAGGTCGGCGCGCTTCAGCGGCTGGCCGTCGACAGGGTTGGTGCCGTGCTTCTTCAGCCACGGAAGGATGTTGGTCAGGTCGAAGATGGTGCCCTGGGCGGTGCAGACGGGGTGCTCGAAGGGCTGCAGCGAGAGGGCGCAGAAGCTGAAGGGCAGGCGCCGGAAGGACGCGCCGACAGCCTTGGACCTGTTGACACCGGCGCCATAGCTGGCCGAGTAAGCGTCCTCGGAGGACCACTCGGAGTGGGTGATGTAGAGCTTGTCGGTGCCTTTGCCCATGGCGCGAAACGGAAGGGTTGGGCGGTGCAGCTGCGTGCGACGCGCGGTGGAGGTGGGCCGGCGCCAGCGGCAGCGCGAGCCCCGGCCGCCGATCAAGCCATGCGCTCCGCGGGCGCACAAGCGCTACCCGCTCCGCTCCGCACCCGTGAGCCATTTTCGTCTGCGCATCACAACGACGATAATGTGTGCTTCTATCGCCCGGCTTCGACCCGTGCAGAGCTGGGGGCCTGCGGCGGCATGCAGCACCATCGCCACAACTCTGCCTGAACCAAGCCCCTCCCAGCATTTACGTCTCTTCCGTCCAGAGCCGGGCCATCTTTCCGCATGGCCTCAGCTTCACTCGCATCCCGATGAATGCTTCGCCTCTGCGTATGCACATTCGGAACCACCCGATCCAGATACGAATATTGGCAACACCCACAACTCTTCACAATTCCGAGCGATGTCTGCGTCAAGACAAAACTTTCATTTAATCCTCGTGAGACCGTACCATGCCGATCTTCCCCTCTCTTCAACTATTACGCAGCGTATGCGCCAGAGTCGCTGCCCGAAATCCCTCCCAATCGCCAGTTGCTCGTACACGAATCTATACAATGCCACCCGATCCTTACACCAACCCGAACCCAATCTCTTTTTTCGCGGAGCGACCAGCTCCGGTTCGTCTCGTAACTCAAACGCCGATAGAGGTATCATGCGTGTTTCGACGGAAAAGAGCCAGCCGTCGATCAAGTGAGAAAACAGCAAGCGCGGATGACGGGCCACCGGTCGGTATTTGGAATCGCCATGCTACCCGAGGAATGCCGTGTGGCGTGCCAGTAAAACAAAGATGGTATCAAAAAAGAAAACACGTGAGTGTGAAGAGGAAATTACGTGACCGGCATTTCGCAATCCGCATCATAATGGAAGATGAACCAGGAAGCCGCACAGTGCCAGCGCCATTCCCATGAGACACGTCGAAGTGGCCGTGCTTGCGACGCCAGAGCTGACGAAGTCGAACGGACTTCCACCGCCGCTACCCTCATTCAGGGACGCCAGATCCGATGATGAAGACGATGTCGACGCCGCCTGCGCGGTTGCCGTGGTACTTGTCGCAGCTGCCGTGCTCGTCGTGGTGGTGTCCGCCGCCGTTGTTTCTGCCGCCGAAGTGGTCGAAGTTGTCGTGGCCGCAGCGGAGGTGCTCGTGTCGACCACAATGCTCGTGGCTGCTGTTGTTGAAGCGCTGGAAAGTTCGAGAGTGCTGCTCTGTTCGGTTATGCTGGATGTAGTCGAGGTTTTCGAAGCAACCGAGGACGTCGACGTCCGTCCGCTGCCAATTGTCGTTGCGGCGATGTTGGAGCAGAGGACCTCCGGGCCTTTTCCGAGGAGGAAGACGCCAACGATGGACGTCTCTGCCACGTCGGCGCTGGCACAAGACGACTTGACCTGCTGCGCGATGAGCAGCAGGCCGCTGATACACGCCACAGAACAATTGTCGCCGGTTGAAAGGTCGGACGCAGTACAGCCTTTGATTTGCTGGTTGTAGACGGAGTCGCAGTCGCCAGTCAGTCCTTCGACGCGGGGAGTGAAGTCCGAGAGCGAGACGGCGCGGGCCAGACCGGCGAACAGCGGAAGGAGCAAAGTGACGAAGCGCGCTGCGCTGGGAGCCATTTTGGAGAGCTGGCCGCGATGCTGGAGCCCTAGGAAGGCGAGGACCGGACGGCAAGGACAGCGAGGTAAGAAGACAGAGTTGATGGGCTGAGCGAAGATCGAGGGCGGGACGGGGCACAAGCTCCCGGATGGGCGATGGTGAGACGCGCGTGGTGTGAGGTTGGTAAAGAGCGACGGAGGGGTGGTGCGTGAGATGCGAAGGAGACGCCTCAGCAACCAAGACAACCAAGCGTGCGCGGCATCCAGCAAGCGGTCAATGCAAGCACAAAGCCGCGTTGGTCGGTCGAGGAGGTGGGCGGAAAGCGCGTTTGCACAAGCAGCGGGCACAGCTTTCGACCACGGTCTCCACAGCGTTTGCGGCCGGCCCAAACGGATGCTTGCTAAGATGAAGCAAGATGGAACACAAGAGTCAAAGAATGAGGGGCTGGCGAAGCGAGGGTATCATGGTACTGGGACTGCAAGGGCACGGCGCGGGAAGAGGTGGACTGGAGCAGAGCAGGCGGCGGCACGGCGATATAACAGAGGCATCCGGCGGCGACGAGAACACGGCGACTGGCGCGCCGGGCGGGGCGGCGATCGCCATAGCTGCGGCATGCCCGTTCTACACGGGCGCGTAGAGGTGGTGTTTTGAGCCATCGCGGCTGCCCAAATGCGAGGAGATTCGCGCCGGGTGAAACAGACCTGACGTCGCCGGGCGCGCGCAGGGCGTCGCGCGGCCCGGGAGCGTGCCAGAAGGGGCGCTGGCAGGCGCTCGGCCGTGCAGTCTGCATTCCCGAGAGCGACTTGATGCACACAATCGCCGGCTTTCTGCTGCTGTGCGGCGCCGGGCTGATTGCGCTGCTGGCACCCTGCGCGCCAGCGACCCGACCCTCAGCCTCTGCCCGCAAAACAGCCTCCGTCACGTGCGGCCCGCAGTGCGGCACAGGTTCCTGCCAGGCCCCCGAGATAAATCGCCACCGCGGCCCATCACGTGCAGACATTCCGCGCCTGGAGCCGTCACGCAGCCAGAGCAGCTGCACACTGCGCACGGTGTGCTCACCTGCAGGCGGCGGGCGGCGGCGGTGTCACGTGTGGCGGGTGTGGCTCCCTCCCGAGCAGGGCGCGGGCGCGACGCGGTGACATAATTCCTGGCCGCCCGCCGCGCCTCCACCGCGGCCCGACAGAATGCAGGAACACAGCTCAGGATGAAGAAGACGCTGCTGCTATGTTTCATCCACGGCTTCAAGGTCGCCTCCGCACGAGCCAGATCCCCAGAGAAACGCCCCCCGCTGACCTGGCTATCAGGGCGACGACGACACCTTCGGCAAGTTTCCGCAGCACCTGCGCGCCATCGTGGGCAATGCGCTGCCCAAAGTCAACGTGCTGGCCGTAGTTTACCCCCGATTCCAGACTAGGGGCGAGCTCCAAGCTGCAGTCGGTTCCTTTCGTGAATGGTGCGTGAGCTTCACGACGCGCGCGCCTACCATGCAGGCCTGCGCTGTCGTGGCAGTTTCATCCGTTGGGCCCAGCTGAACCTGTGCAGGCTGCAGAACAAGGTCATCGACCTGGAGGTCGCTAATGGCACCCCCTCACCGACCGTCGACCCTTCGGTGAGGGTCGTGCTATGCGGCCACTCCATGGGCGAGTCTCCCGGCGATCCCTCAAGTCCTGCGAAGATTACCTACTGACTGATTGCAGGCGGCATCGTGGCCGCCGACACGCTGCTCTCGATTGCCAACGAGCAGCCCGTCCACGGCTCTGCCTCCGACTCCGAGTCTCTACCGTCGCAGACAACTCTCCTGTTCCCCTATGTCCAGGGCATTCTCGCTTTCGACACCCCATATCTGGGAATCTCGCCGGGCGTGGTTGCGCACGGAGCTGAGGGCCACTGGAACACCGCGTCAGCTGCCTTTAATGCCTATACCAACGTCGCAAATACATTTGGGTGGGGCAAGAAGCAGGACCCGGACCCGGACGTGCTCGCTGCAAGCAAGATGGTCCCCGCTGCGTCGTCGGCCGACTCGAACGTCGACACGGCTGTTGTGCCAGCCTGGCAGCGTTTCGGCAAGATCGCCATGTTCGCCGGTGCTGCCGGAGCCCTCGCTGCGGCTGGAGGTGCAGCCTACATGAATCGGGAACAGCTGAGCGAAGGCTGGCAGTTTGTCGGTTCCCATCTCGAATTCGTCGGCTGCCTGACGCGCGGCGAAGAACTAAAGAAACGAGTCGCTTCCGTTGTCAACCTCTCCGAGTCCCTGAACATCGGCTTTACCAATCTGTACACTCAACTGGGACTGGCCGTGCAGAAGCAGGGAAAGCCTGCGACGCAGTGGAGTACTGGCTTCCTAGGCGACCAGCGCACCTTCTGCCTCATCCCGAAGACCGACATCAAGACGCATTTCGTTCCCGTCGTAAATGACAAGGCGGCTGCCGAGACGACGGCGCACATGACCATGTTTGAGCCAAAGAACCATCCAAACTACTACAGTCTGGCAGAAACTGCCAAGGAGTTGATTGCGAACTGGACTTCCTCGACCTCCTGGTACGAGGAAGCCACTGGGTATGACCCTCCATCACGGCCCAAGGAGGGAGCTGACGACCCGCCAGGAGCTGATGAAGATCTGGAGATGATTGAGAAGCCAGACGTGGATCAGGACGACTATGAAGACCTGGCTGAGTCGATGATGCGTCGGCGTTCCTAAGCACACAAGATGCCTCTCCGTGTATTGCTAGAATAAATGCGTTGGATCCTGGCGTCTTCGAAGTAGATTATGACCACGGCTGACTTGTTGGTAGCCCGGCATGTCGAAGTCTTTTTTCTAGAATGACAAAGTCTTCTCGGTCGCTTGAACCCAATGTGTGTGCAGTACTTTTCGGTCCTTGGGATCACTCCAGCTCTTACGAACTTTCTGGTCAGTTTCTTTTGAAAGGGACGATTTTGCAGAGATTGATTACTGCTGTGACATATCCCGCGCACGCAGACGTGGGGAATTATTCGCTCAGCACAGCCCGACCTTCGAGTCTGTCCCTTTGAGATGGCCAATTTCATACATCCTGCAAGGAGAAATGAGCAAGTCCTGGAAGGGCCCGTGCAAGCAGTACCCGGAAGTTTATTGCGTCATATCTTACCGTGATGATCTTCCTGGCATATCCCCACACCAAGACCGTATTCTAGGTCTCGGTCTCTCGGAGGCCGTCATACGCAATGATTGCCAAGATCGAGCGGATAGCAGCGTCAACTGAATACAGCGGCTGGGCAATTCCTGTCTTTTCATTAATTATCAAAACCTGTAAGTGGTACCTGCAAGGAGATCCCTCGGGAAACAACATCACACCATCCAAGCAGAAGCGGTACTTACCCGCAGGGCTCATCTGTTAACATCAGTGGCGTCATGACTTACGGTCGCACAGGAAGCAGTCCGAGTCCGCGCTCGGGACCATGCAGCAAATTGAAGGTGCTGCCGCCTTACCCAAGCAACACAGCCGCCCGAAAAGTTCTAACAGGCATCGCACCCGGTACATCCGCGCGGAGTTTGGTTTATCAGCGGCTTGGCACCAGCAGCTCCCCGCGCCAAGCACCTTCTAAACTGCCCAAAAGCGTAAGGTGGGGGTGGGTCAACCTGGATGCCCCGCGGCGGTGACCAGGTTGCATCGTGGGACGCGGCCACGGCCGACTGCTACGTCAGATAGCATGCTCGGTGAGCCATTCTTGGGGTTGGCCGCCGGTGAGCCGAGTCAATAATTGAAGAGCTCTGTCCGCACCCATGATGAGCTCGCCTCGCCGCGCCCTTATCCACAGACGCAATGGCTTCGGTACTTGCTGTGTTCTCCCTGCTCGTGGCAGAAGCCGCTGCCTGCCAGCGGGACCTCAGTTCGCGAGGCACCAGTCACCACCGCCATTCAAAGCTTTCTTCACGTCAAGAAGCTGCCTTCCCACCCGTTCTCTCCGAAACTGAGTCAATTCTTGTCAATTCCTTCGACAATACCACGATTGATGAGTGGTCTTACTACTACACCCATGGCTTGCATATCGCCGGTACCAACGAGAGTATGGCCCAGTGGACGGCGGATAAGTGGTCGTCCTTCGGTGTGCCGTCCTCCCTGGCAGAATATTGGACTTTCCTCAACTATCCGGTGTCTCAATCAGTCTCAGTTGGCTTTTCCAACGGCAGCAGCTTTTCCGCGACCTTGATCGAGGAGGTTCTGGCCGCAGACGAAACAACGTCCTACCCGAACAGCGTCCCGGCTTTCCACGGTCTATCCTGGTCTGGCAACGCCTCGGCAGAATTTGTCTATGTTGGTCGCGGTCAGCAGGTTGATTTTGAGGCGCTCGAAGCCCTTGGGGTTCCTCTTGAAGGAAAGATCGCTCTGGCCAAGTACGGCGGTCCTTTCCGTGGTCTCAAGGTCAAGAATGCCCAAGAACACGGCATGATTGGCTGCGTGATATTTACCGATCCCGGAGACGATGGAAACGTCACTGAAGCAAACGGCTATGCAGCTTATCCGGACGGGCCCGCGCGTAACCCCACATCCATTCAGCGCGGTTCGGTACAATTTCTATCCCAGTACCCTGGTGACCCAACAACTCCAGGTTATCCCTCCAAGCAAGATTCTCCCAGAGCCGATACCATCTCCGTCACACCTCGAATCCCGTCCGTTCCTATTTCTTGGAAAGATGCCGTTCCGTTCCTTGCCGCATTGGACGGGTATGGAACTCCTGGTGTTGAGGTCAATCGCACAAACTGGGTCGGGGGCTTGAATGTGACATATAGCACCGGGCCTGCTCCAGGCGCAACAATCTCGCTGTCTAACCTGATGAATGAGACCATCACGCCAATCTGGGATGCCATTGGCATCATCAACGGCACTAATGCCGACGAGACTGTCATCGTCGGTAATCACAGAGACGCCTGGATTGTTGGTGGAGCCGCGGATCCCAACTCAGGCTCCGCAGTTGTCGTCGAGCTGTCTAAAGCTTTGGGCAAGCTGCTCGCCACGGGCTGGAAACCAAGACGCAACATTGTCCTCGCCAGTTGGGATGCCGAGGAGTATGGCCTTTACGGCTCGACAGAGTGGGTTGAAGAGTACATCCCTTGGTTGAGCGAGACCAGCATTGCGTATCTCAACATTGATGTCGGCTGCTCTGGGCCTCGGCCTGACTTTTCTGCCACACCTGAGCTACACACTATCGCAGTAGACGCCATGAAGAAGGTCCTTCTCCCGTATGCGGGCACTGATGAGCTGAACCAAACATTGTACGATGCGTGGCTCGAAGAATCTGAAGGCGAGTTTGGTGTGTTGGGTAGTGGATCGGATTACACGTCCTTCCTGCATAATGGCATCGGCTCAATCGACATGGGCGCTGGTGGAGGCGCGAACGATCCGATTTACCATTACCAGTAAGCCGACACCATGATCTTTAGCCTCAAACAATCATCGGAGTTAAATGCTAACGCAAACCTGCAGCTCCAACTACGACACGTACCACTGGATGCGCGCATACGGAGACCCCCACTTCCTCGTGCACAAAGCTATGGGACAATTTCTGGCGCTGTTGACTTATCACCTTGCCGACGACCCCGTCATTCCCTTCGATATCCCCAATTACACCACCCAGCTCCGGCTCTATTTCGATGACCTCAATACAACCATTGCCAATGCTGGCGCTACCCTCGACCTTTCCCCTCTCAGCGCCGCCATCGACACCTTCGAGGTGTCCGCCAACGCCATTGCCGCCGTCGCTGCCCAGGCGAAAGAGTTTGGAGATGAGGTGCTGGTGAGTCGAGTAAACACGAAGTACCGTGATTTCCAGCGCGGGTTCACCTCGCAAGGAGGTTTGCCAGATCGGCAGTTCTTCAGGCATGTCGTGTTTGCGCCGGGAATTGATACGGGTAAGTCCCTGCAACTCCCTACATCAGTGCGGTATTTTACTTTCTTCAAAAGACCAACGGCTCACAAAATATGCAGGCTACGCTCCAGTTACCTACCCAGGTGTTACAGAGGCAGTTGAAGCGGGTAACTTGACGCTTGCGGCGTCGGAGGTGCAGAGGGCTGCGACGGCTATCGAGCAGGCTGCAGCTATACTGGTGCCGTAGTTCAAAAGACTGGAAGTTCTCTGTTAGCCTCATCATGAACAAATGATAACAGCAACGTAGCTGCTGCGAGCAGAGTTGATGTATATTCCTGCGTAGCCAAGAACAGAACGAATGATGATGGAGCAGCAGCACACGGTCAGTTCCCGAAGTATCGCAGTAGTAGTACATACAGAGTTGAAATATTCGTCCAAGCGTGATGAGCGTACTTCTTTGAATATTCTTTCATCCAGATGAATTCTTCAAACCCAACCCTTTTCCCCCTCTTCCTCCGGCATGAGACGTTGCAACTCTGCTGTTGTAGCACAAAATAAGATTATCTTACAAAAACGTAGGTAGTCATTATGAGTAGAAAGGAGCCGGCAACGTCGCGTTAGCTTGCACCCAGTCTATAAACCTTCCTTTTTACTCTATCAAACTCGGAACGCGGAATGTATGGATCCACTGGGCCAAATAGGCATCAGTGACCATTCAGCGCTCGCGCCATTTTACCGAACGAAACTTTTCCTCCACAGCTCCGCGGAGTACGTTCTATTACGGATGGAAATCTAGAGGCTATTGTTCGCTAAGTACCATAGGTTGACGAGCAGCTTTTGCTAGCAAAATGACTGTCTTGCTGGTATGTAATTGTATGATTGTGTCGTATGGCCTTGTTGCGGCGCAAAGCCGTGTGTTTGCGGCTTATAGCCGTGTTGGCGTGAGCAGGCGTTTCGACGAAGGCATAGATGTACGCCGGGCAACTTTACAGGCTACCATAGGAAAGATTTAAAGCGGCATCGGTAATGTTTGATCGAAGTTCCTCACGAATGGGAGCACAGAGTAAGGGAACAGAGCGACGCTGCATAACCTCAATGGACACCCGACGTGTGTTGATGCTCTACCTCGTTGTAGAACACTTATTTAAGGCATGGTGGCAGACGGTATCTCAACTCAGCAGGTACCAATGAAGCCACTAAGACCAGTTTCCCCAGGCATTCGCGAAGGGTGCTGGTAATCTAACAACGCCCTTTCAGTATTCCGACGACGCCCTGGAATAGGGTAAGCGGACAGCGGTTTCTGCCGGCAGATTCGTCTTATAGCGAAAAGAGCAAGAACTTTCTACTCTAATATCTTGTTTAGTAGCGATTAAATACTAGTAAAAAATATACTTACTTTTACGTTATCTGGTTAATTATTAGTATATAAAATTCTAGCCTTTTATCTCTTATAATAGGTAAGATATAGGTTATAGAAGTTAGTGAGAATTTTGGTATTCCGCTTGCCAAGCTATTCGGGCCGATTATGGAATACCTGGCCAGGTCTTCTCTATAATTAAGGCGTGTAGACTGGCAAGGACATAGCCTGACCGCTTACTCAATTTAGGGCGTTGTTGGATTACCAGCACCCTTCGCGAACTCGTCGGTAAGCATAATGGGTATCAGCTCAATGGGGTTTCCAAGTTCGAAACACTATGCAGACCAACCTCAAGACGTAGAAACGATCAATACGTTCTATTCTCAGATCCTGACGACAAGTTAAACACAAAGTATTACTAAGTTCGCTAGAATGCCGCGCAGACGAGACAGCAGCTTGCAATCGCTATAACCCAGCAGATTATTGACAACGCTGAAACAATAGGCTGGTGGTAATTGCACCTGGGGTTAATTTTATTTGCACCTGGGGTCTCCAATACCGGTGGCATTCTTCCTGCTAGAATAGCAGCTAAACGCCGTATACTCTCTCCTAATATCTCTACTAATAAAGATAATCTAGTAGTCATCTAGCGAAGCCAGTGCTGCCGGCCCCAGGCTGCGGCTCCAGGCTGCGGCTCTAGGCTGCGGCTCTAGGCTGCCAAGGCTCCTAAGGCTCTTCCTGCTACCTGCTGTCTGCCTAAGGACTGCCCACCTACACTGAGTGGGCGCTGGG